>CM044004.1:57253892-57368192 GCA_024085815.1 Flaveria linearis | reverse complement strand
TTTTGTTTCAAGAACAAGAAAGAGGAGAGGAGAGGAAAGGCCCTGCGGCCGAAAAACCCATCCATATTACCCTTTTAGGGTTAGCCCCTTTAAAACCTTCTAGTTTTTTAAAATGTTTTAACATAATTAACCATTAATTATACATGATATGCACACACACAAATTAATATTATTTGATGTTGCTTGACTAATTTAAACAACATAACAAATAATATCCATGAACAAACTATCCTCATAATTTGTTCTTCTCACATACAATTTATTTAGAAAACCCATTTTCTAAATTAGTGTAATATTTAATTGATGATCATATCATCAATTAAATATTAATTGGTGTTTGCTAAGCTTGTTATTGGGTATGACCCGACTTGGATCACAACGTACTAACCACATCAATGTTCTATGTGTCTTGGGCATACAGAATCCAACAATCTCCCACTTGCACAAGATACATAGAAGATTGATGCAAGCAGTAAATACCGCCTAAACAACGGTTTACTACCCTTAATACGCATGACTTAGAAGCCATTCAAAACATCATCCCCTTCAAGTATCCAACTTGAAATGATTTAGGTGAATCAATCATTTATCCTTTTGTTACAGATGTCATGTTAAATCCAAGCACACAGAATGATCATTCCTTGTTGATTAACTTAATCAGGCCTTAGACATCATACTCTCAACGAATAAGAGAACAAATCCCATCTTGACTACATACGTTTCTCACAATCACCTTATGTCATACCTGAACATTAACTTATGTACTGACAATGTTTTCATATCAGTGAAGAACTAGCTCAAGTTATAACACTTGGTGAATATCAAAACCCAATATGTATCTCAGGTCGGAGGATACCAAATGATATTCGCCTTTACTCAAATTTACTTATGATCAATCAATAAGATTCCATGTAGTAAGATTTGAGATGCGGGTCAGTCCAATATTCGTATCCCACGAATATCTATGAACCTTGGCAGCAACCAATTGCTCTATATTCATGCCTTATGAATATCCACCAATCCAAGTTCATAATAGTCTTAATTCATATTTGTTCCCACAAATATGACCGACTACGGACATTTGGATAATAAAATTATTCATGGATGTAAACATGCTAAAAGAACATCACTAAAATATCGTAAATACATAGATAAGTAAGTATTACAATTGTTCCATATTAATATAATTAATACTAAACAGATCAATTCCAATCACTAGAATATCGAAGTCCTAAGGCACAAGTATGACTTTCATGCTTTGCCCTTCAAGGAGCTTCGTGAGTGGATCCGCAATGTTTTGATCAAAGTGAACTTTGCGAATACATATCTTCCCTTTTCAACCTCCCTTATGTAGTTGAATTTCCGCTCATTGTACCTAATCTTTGATGTGCACGGGGTTCCTTGATTTGAACAATCACACCCTCGTAATCACAAAGATTTCTAAGGGGTCTTGAATGGTAGAGACATCCTTAGATTGGTGATAAACCTATTATCCATGCAGCTTCCCAAGTGCTAATGAGGCGGCTATGTATTCGAATCTGTAGTGGACAATGCTACCCTATTATAATGGAGACGTACCCGATTGTGATCGAGGATCATCTCGATCAGTTTGGAAACTAGCATTCGTGTAAACCTTTACAACTAGTTCCTCTTCATCAGATCCGTATATTAGAACACATCCTTAGTCCTCTAAGGTATTCAATATACTTCAACAGCCATCCAATGGCTGTTTACTTGGATTCTGCTGATATCTACTTGTCATGCTTAATGCGCATGACACGTCCAGTCTAGTGCATATTACGCATACGTGATGGATCCTATAGCAGATGCATATGGGATGTCCTTCATACGATATGCTATCCTTGAGCTTGGACATTTAGATGCACTCAATATTGTCCCTCTTTGAATAGGTACTATACCTTTCTTAGAGTTTACGATCTTAACCCTTTAAGATTTTATCAAGTATGCATTTTGGTTTAACCCTATCAACCCCTCGATCTATCCCTATAGATCTTTATTTCCAAATATAGACGGCTTCACGGAGATCCTTTTGGAAAACAATTTCCAAGTGTAGTATGTCATCAACATACAATACTAAGAACGTAATTACACTCCCACTAGCCCCTTGATACCACAATCCTCGTCAGCGTTCTTGATGAAACCCAATTTCTTGATCTTTTCATCAAAACGTTGATTCCAACTTCTCGATGCTTGTCTCAATCCATAGACTGATATCTTAACTTGCATACTTTATCAGGATGACTTTAGCATTGCGATTGGCGAGAAGGTTTCATCATAATCAACCCTTTGACTTAGAGTGAAACCTTTTGCTACAAGTCATGCCTTGTAAGTATCCAAGTTTCCATGCATGTCAGTTTTCTTCTTGAAAACCCACTTGCATCCAACCGGTTTGGAGTTAAGTGAAGAGTCAACCAATTCCCAAACTTGGTTGTTATATGGATTGCATCTTTACGTTCATGGCTCCTAGCCACATGTCACAATCGAATTGGACATTGCTTCATGGTATGTAGTTGGCTCTTCGGAGTCAACAACGTAGCATCCATCTATGAAAAATCCACATTTTCATGTGGAATGCTAACTTTACCAGATCTGCGAACATTTTGTGTGTATTGATCAACCTCTTGATCATGATCAAAACCTCTTGTTGATTGCTAGTGTCAACCAAACGTGTATCGGCTTGTGGATCTTGATCCTCATCAAATTCCACTGTTCTATGCGTCATTCCTTCCATAAGGAACTTGGCTTCCAAGAACTCTGCCTTTTGAGCAATGAATACCTTTTGCTCTGTTGGATCAAAGAAGTGGTATCCTATAGAGTCCTTTTGGATATCCAACAAATATACACTTAGTGAATAGACTTTCAGTTGGTTTGGGTGTTAAGCTTAACATAAGCTTCATAACCCATAATTTTAAATATGATAGCGATGCAACTATTCCATTTCATATTTCAAAAGGCGTCGAATCCACTTTCTTGGTTTGGACCATATTCAAAATATGAGCCGCGGAGAGTAGTGCGAAAACCCCAAAATTATAGAGGTAGTGAGCTTATATCCATCATAGGTCGAACTATATCCAATAGGTTCGATCTCCTTAAGACACACATTATGTTATGGTGTTCTGTGAGGAGTAAGTTGTGAGACAATCTTACAACTTCCTAGATGATCCCTAAAAGTCTCACTTAGGTATTCACCTTCTCTATCTAAACGGAGAACTTTGGTGGTTCTATCGAGTTGTTTTTCCTACTTCATTCTTGAAGTTCTGAACATTTCAAATTCTTCATGTTTATGTGCCATCAAGTACACATAACCATAGTGACTATAATCGTCGGTTAAGGTAATGAAGTAGTAAGTTCATCATACCTTGTCATTCTCTTAAAAGGACCACATACATCCAAATGTATGACTCCTAATAAGTCTTTTGCCCTCTTGTTAGTACCACTAAAGGGCGTGTGGTTTATCTTACCTTGTAAACAAGATTCACACTTATCAAATGAACAATTTTCATTGTTTCAAAAGACCATTCTTTTAAAGTGTTTAAATCCGATTCTTGTTTATGTAACCAAGATGACAATGACAAGAATAAGAGTCACTTAAACCATTTTAAGTCTCTTGGTGCATGATAGGTATAATTGTTATTATAGGACGAATCATTTGAACCAATTCATCAACATCATTAGAAGGCATCCTTGAATAAAATATATACATCATCCATATAATATAAATACCATCATATACTAACTTGAAATCATAACCATATCGTTTTAAAAGGGAAACTTAAATCATGTTCCTAGTCAAACTAGGAGCATATAACATGTTTTGACGAACAACTTCCAAACCCTTTGAAAGTTCCAAAACATAGTCTCCTTTCTTAAAGTGCTTATTTCTTTTGAACCCTTGCAACAAATTGCAATAGTGAGTTCCATATGAGGTATCCAATTACCCATGTGCTTTAGGAAATAACACCTAAGTTAATATGGATTATGAAAGTTATACTTAAGGTTTGCCCAGCATCCCTTTTACTCTCAACTCATTGTGATAGGTTGGATGAATCCCTTTCAAATGACCTATCTCACCATACTCAAAGCATGGATCGTTTTCGGTTACCTAAGCTTCATAAGCTTAGGTTTTGGAGGTTCCGCTTTGATCTACCTTACCCATTGCCTTTGATGTGCCCTTCTCCTTTGGCAACATTTGCCTTGGGATCGGGAATGGCCTTTCCTTATTGATCTAGAGAATAGGTAGAACCTTTCTACCCATCCCTGCCTTAGCTGTTACGAGCATTGCGTGAAACTCACCAATGCTCTTGTCCTATCCATTCATATTGTAATTCATTATGAATGTCTCAAACTTTAATTAGGCCATTAAGGATCATATCCTTGGTCAACTTCTTGAGAGACAGCTAAGCCTCTCGAGGCGGCCTTAACATCGTCGAGGTCGGGTTGGTTAGAAATAGATCGTCAAGGTCATTGCCTTTGCTCTTGCTTGAGAACAATTCTCAAGTTTCGAGACCAGTCCATAAGGTTATTATGGTACAGACGATCCCTCTCAAATAGTTCTCAGTGATAGGGTATGGACGGTCGGGGTGGTAGCATTATTGTTTGCGGTCATTCTACAAATTTTACAAAGTTTTTTTAGTATTTCTAAAATTTCATTTTAATTATTAATACCCTTTACGCTCATAGACAATTAATAATTAAAATCTAGAATCCAACGTTACATTCAAATAATGGTTAGGTGACCTTTATCCCATTATTCAATTAACAAGTAGTCAACTTTTGACAATTGCAACCTTTTGCAACTTCTAGCCGTATGGGATCGACTTTAAACATCATATGCAAAGTCAGCATGTTAATCCCATCAACACCATTGGAAACCATATTTAGGTGATCCATTCAACATGGTTTGCAAATCAAGTTACCCTACTTGCACACACATGTGGGTTTACCAACACCAGTGGTTAGGTGACCTTTATCCCACCAATGTGGTATTCCCACCTTAAGTCATTTCCCTCAAAATGGTTAGGTGACCTTTATCCCATAAGAGTTTCCAAATGACTTAGTGTTGTGCAAAAGGACGGTGTTAAACTTGTTTGAAAAGGGATTTTAGTTTTCATTGATTCTAGTTTGAAAACTCTATTTACCTTGTATTTGCATGCTTTCAAATGCAAGGTATCCTATGGTTCACTTTTAATAAAACCTCTTTTATTAAATCATTAATCCTTTTAATAACTTTTATTAATCACTTAATGATTAGGAACCATAAAATCAGCTTGTTAAGTTTGTTTATTAGTTTGTTATGCACATCCAAATGTCAAATAACAATCATACAACAAACAACCAAACAAGTACAATCATACAAACATATGTGCATAACTATAGCCACTAAGTTGACTACACTTGTTTGCCATCACAAGTGTTGTCATAAGGTCTTTCCTAAGGTTCAACACAACACAAATGATGAGGTCTTCAAAGACTCCCACTTGAACTTGCATCCAAATGCTTCAAGTCCATCCTTTGTGTCTTCCTTTTGTGCTTCCTTCCCGAGCATCTTCTTTTACAAGATATATATCCTAATACATATTTTCTAGTAAAAGAAAAATACTCCTAATCTATTTATTACATTGCCAAATGAAAAACAAATTACAATCCAAATAGAAACACCAAAAGGAATTATTACAACCCAATAGAAAAAAAAAATACAACCAACATGACAATTCCATAATCAACCAAATCCAAAACATATATGGTCAAGGCTATGTTATGCACTAAGACATGTATCCATATACATCATTTCAAGAACTAAATGAACCCCATTTGACCCTAAATTTTCAGCCACACAAACTAAGAATTTAGGGTCTTTTGTCCAAACAAAAACCAATCAACCAAATTGATATCTTCCTTTCAAGATCCAATCATAAGCATGCATGATTACAACTTGAAAGGTTGGGGTATCATCAAATCATCACAAAACAGCCCTAATAAGGTTGTTAAAGCCTCATAAAACCAATTTACAAGAACACAAGAAACTAGTCATCCACATATCCGGCTCTAGATGCCATTGTCGGGTTTGTGGTTTGTTGACCTAACAATGTTGTTTAACCATTTTAACAAGAAAACGCAGCGGATTAACATCAAAACAATACCATTTGAAATCTGAAAATTATAGTTCATTGCATGTCTACAACAAACCCAAGAATGCAAGGATCTTATATATGTGTTTGAACTAGTTAACACCAATATTTACAACCTAAACAAGTAATACATACTACTTGTAAAACTGCTGAAAATCGTGGATGTAGATGAAAAGAATGATCTTCTTGAGCAGCCAAAACACCAAGAGAGGGTGTTCTCAAGTGTTCATACCACAAGCCCTTTTAGCAACACCCATTTGCTAGGATTTGTACACAAAAATCGTCAAGAACAAGCTGAAATCAAATTCCAGCCGTGAACTATCATGAGGCTGCTGGAATTTTTGTTTCAGCAATGAAAACCGTCTTCTTGATGAAGAACACAATCTTGGTCATCGATTTTGCATGTGAGAAATTGAGAGAGTCTGAAATGGAGTTGTGTTCCTATAGAGAGGTTTTGTTCAAGAACAAGAAAGAGGAGAGGAGAGGAAAGGCCCTTGCGGCCGAAACCCATCCTATTACCCTTTTAGGGTTAGCCCCTTTAAAACCTTCTAAGTTTTTATAAAATGTTTTAACATAATTACCATTTAATTATACATGATATGCACACACACACACATTAATATATTGATGTTGCTTGACTAATTTAAAACATAACAAATAATACATGAACAAACTATCCTCATAATTTGTTCTTTCTCACATACAATTTATTTAGAAAACCCATTTTCTAAATTAGTGTAATTATTTAATTGCATGATCATATCATCAATTAAATATTAATTGGTGTTTGCTAAGCTTGTTATTGGGTATGACCCGACTTGGATCACAACGTACTAACCACATCAATGTTCTATGTGTCTTGGGCATACAAAATCCAACATATATGTATATGTATTGTATATGTATATGTATATGTATAGTATATGTATATGTATATGTATATGTAATGTATATGTATATGTATATGTATATGTATATGTATGTGTATATGTATATGTTGTGTATATGTATATGTATATAATGTATATGTATATGTATATGTATATGTATATGTATATGTATATGTATATGTATATGTATATGTATATGTATATGTATATGTATATGTATATGTATATGTATATGTATATGTATATGATATGTATATGTTATGTATATGTATATGTATATGTATATGTATATGTATGTATATGTATATGTATATGTATATGATATGTATTGTATTGTATATGTATATGTTATGTATATGTTATGTATATGTTATGTATGTATATGTATATGTATTGTATATGTCATGTTAGTGTATATGTATATGTATATGTATATGTATATGTTATGTATATGTAATGTATATTGTATATGTATATGTATAGGTATATGTATAGTATATGTATATGTATATGTTATGTGATGTGTATATGTATATGTATATGTATATGTATATGTATGTTATGTATATGTATATGTATATGTATATGTATATGTGTATGTATATGTGTATGTATATGTGTATGTATATGTGTATGTATATGTGTAGTATTGTGTATGTATTGTGTATGTATATGTGTATGTATGGTGTATGTGTATGGTATGTGTATGGTATGTGTATGTGTATGTGTATATGTATCTTATATGTATCTGATATGTATGTATATGTATGTGTGTATATGTATGTGTATATGTATGTGTATATGTATGTGTATATGTATGTGATGTATGTGTATGTATGTGTATATGTAGGTGTATATGTATGTGTATATGTATGTGTATATGTATGTGTATATGTATGTGTATATGTATGTGTATATGTATGTGTATATGTATGGTATATGTATGTGTATAGTATGTGTGTATGTATGTGTATATGTATGTGTATATGTATGTGTATTGTATGTGTATATGTATGTGATATGTATGTGTATGATGTGTATATGTATGGTATATGTATGTGTATATGTATGTGTATATGTATGTGTAATGTATGGTATGTATGTGTATATGTATGTGATATGTATGTGATATGTATGTGTATATGTAGGTGTATATGTTATGTATATGTTATGTATAGTATGTATATGTATATGTTCATGTATATGTACTTGTATATGACTTGTATATGTACTTGTATATGTACTTGTATATGTATATGTGATAGTGTGTATGTATACGTGTATGTATACGTATATGTATATGTATATGCATATGTATATGTATATGTACATGTACATGTGGTGTATGTGTGTATGTGTATATGTATGTGTATATGTATATGTACTTGTATATGTATATGCATATGTACTTGTATATGTATAACTATATGTACATGTACATGTAGATGTATGTGTTATGTATGTGTACTTGTATAGTACTTGTGTATATGTATGTGTAATGTATATGTATATGTATATGTACTTGTATGTGTACCTGTATATGTATATGTATATGTACTTGTTATGTATATGTATATATATGTACATGTAGGTGTATGTGTATATGTATGTCCGTATGTATGTGTATATGTATGTGTATATTATATGTGCGTATGCATGTGCATATGCAGGTGCATATGGATGTGCATATGCATGTGCATACGCATGTGCATATGCATGTGCATACGCTTGTGCAAATGCATGTGCATATGAGTGCGTATGCATGTGCATGTGCATGTGCATGTGCATGTGCATATGAGTGTGCATGTGCATATGCATGTGCATGTGCATGTGCATATGCATGTGCATGCATGTGTATATGCATGTGTATATATATGTGTATGGATATGTGTATATGTATATGTGTATGTATATATGTATAAGTATTGTTTATATGTATATATGTATGTATATGTGTATATGTATAGTGTATATGTATATGTGTGTGTATATATGTATATATATGTATGTGTGTATATATATGTATATGTGTGTGTATATATGTATGTATATGTATGTATATGTATTATATATGTGTATATATATAGTATATATATGTATATATATATGTATATATATAGTGTGTGTATATAGATATATGTTTATGTGTTATATAGGGTATATATATACACATATGTGTATATGTATATGTATATAAATATATATGCATATATCTATATGTGTATATATATATATCTATATGTATATGTATATATATGTATATATATTGACGCATGTGTATGTATGGGAGCTATATTTATATATATATATATATATATATATATATATATATATATTGATGGCAAATTGGCAATTATATATATATATATTATATATATATATTGATGGCAAATTGGCAATGTGTTCATGGGTTCATGGGTGTATTTGGAGTCATATATTTGCATGAGGAGGAAGGGGATAGTGTTTGACGGTTTCAGTGAATGGTTGTGTGGGTGTGCATCGATGGGTATACATATAGAATAAATATGAGATTATAAAGCATGGGTATGGAGGGTGAGTTTGTGTGCTTCAGTTCTAAAACAAAAATGCCATGCATGATCTTCTGAGTGCGTGCAAGTAATATGTATTGTGTATGCGCTAGTATATGAGTGTGATTATAGATATGTGAATACATGTTGAGGTATGTTGGTTTATATGAGATATGTGTAAATACATATGTATATATAAAATACTTGTGATATAGATGCATATAGGTATGTGTGGTATACATATACATAAATGAGCTTGAAGAATATTCTATATGAGTGGTGTGTATGTGTGTGTGTGTGCGCGCACCAAGGTTGGGGATTGTATGCACGACACATTGTTATAATTTGTGTGAGTATTCCTAAATCGAGAACCGTTCTTTTACAATACGGGTTATATTAAGATGTTGGGTATGAATCCGAGTCGGGAATGTGAAACCGTACAAACTATTCTTTGAGATTGACTTAGATCTAACAAGATTATGTATATGTGTACATATTTAGGTTGTTAATAAACTTAAAAAATCTGCTATGATTGTAGCTATGCACCCAAGGTGAGTTTTACAGCCCTTCTTTCTGTTGTACACTGTAAGGCCCCGTTCCCGGGCACCCACAGTTAGTCATTCATCGCACATAAATTGCACATTTATTAAAACATTGTAGTGGAATCCTTTAACTAAAACCATTTCATATTTAATAATTGCTTTTGCAAAATATAAAACATCGTTACAAAAATATCATTCATTGCATTACATCATGAAAAAGTCATTTTTCATAAAATGGATGCCATCCAAAATAATCCAAGTAGCTGCCCCCGTGCTATCCTTAGCAACTCTTACATGTCAACTGGAAAATACATAAAACTCAGTGTTGTTGAGTGAGTTCTAATTTTTATAAAATATAAATTTACCATTCGCTCGTTAAAACATTTTCTTTATCACCGCACATGGTCACACATCGTACATTTTGTTCTATCGCATATTTCGTTTTATCGCACGTTTTTATACCTTTCGCACTTTTTGCACTTTTATTATTATCTTTCATTGAATCTAGATCCTGTCAAGCTTTACCCTCTTCATGGCATGCAGTCATGATTACTGTATTGCGTATGGAACAGTCACTAAGACCGACTCCCTGTGTGCGTGAACTCTCATGAGGTAGCCAAGATCGCACGCTACATAAGACACAGTTAATACCATGTCGCACGTATGGAGCAGCCACCAAGACTGACTCCCACCGTGTGTGAACCCTCATGAGTTAGCCAAAATCACACGCTATTCCACACACGTTTGTTCTAACAAATCACATGGAGTTATGAACCTCTTCCATTTTGCTGCAAGGCTTCATTCATTCATTATGTTCCACTTCTTATTATCTTATTTATTTTGCCTCGTTAAGATAATACTTTACGTATATTAACATATTCTCACTATGTAAAACCACGTAATAATACGTATTAAGGAACAAAACTACATCACACATCATCACACATCATCATGCATCATCACACTCATCATCTAGTCAACACATATCATCATCTAGCACCAAAAGTCAACTTACTTCACCCCCAGGAACATCCCAAGTCAAAGCCTACACTTATATTTTTCCAAATTCAGAAAATAAATTCTAAGTCTTAGGTGCATGGGCACTATGCAGGCGCATGGGCACTATGTAGACGCATGGCCTTCTGGGCGCATGGGAACAATTAGGCGCATGGGAATGTTCTAGGCGCATGGACGCTGGGGCGCATGACCCAACACTTAGTCATTCTGGGCAAATTCTAGGCGCATGGGCACTATGCAGGCGCATGAGTGCCTAGGCGCATGGGTACTATTTGGGCGCATGGGGTTTGGGGGCATGGGGTTTGGGCGCATGGGAAACACTTAGGCAGTTTTGATCGTTGAGCGCATGGGCCACTATTTAGGCGCATGGGCAACCAACTCACCCTAATCAACACAATCTCAGTCCCAAGTTTAGTTCTAACATGTTCTAAGCTCAGTTCCTACACTCTAAGAAACAAAATACATTCATAACATAATCATAACATCATATTCACCCAAAATACACCCACCCACATTCACATTCGCAAATACATACGGGTATACACATATTTTATAAAAACATACTTACATGTATTTCCAGCCCAAAATCAGTTAAAATGTAAAAAGGGGGTTCTAGAACTCACCTTATGCAACTTTGGGTATAACTTCCTTCAAACCCATTTGGTATGAGCTCAAACACCTAAAAACCCACCAAAAACACACAACTGAACATACAAACATATATAAGCACAAACCTGAAACTAAAAATCAGTCAAGAACACTTCAAATCACCTAAAACATATCTTGAATTCGATCTTTTCTTGTTCTTCTTCACCCGAATTCTCTGCTTTCTCTCTCTAAAATCAAAAGAAAGGAAACGTGCAGGAGATTGGGCGGCCATACCATCTTTATGCACCAACTTTATTCTTTTTGTCCTTTTAACACTTTAACCCTCAACTTGGGTTAAATCGTTTTTTTCCTTTTATTCACGTTATTCTTTCTTTCTTGTCTATTAAAAATATCCAGGTGTTACATACACTTTTAGGGGAGAGAACATATTGTAAATTTGTAGATTTAGTAAAACTATAATATCACATGTGTACTAATATTGTTACCAATTATATCCTCACTTTTGAACCATTATTTTAGTGTTTACTAGCGAGCTAATTTCTAAGTAGAACTACTGGGTTTGACAAACCCCACCCAGGCTAGTCGTACTAGCACGACTAGAGGTTGAATGGTGTAAATTGACCAAATTATTATTGCCATGGTTGGTAAACACGGCCTGTGCATTCATAAAAATACATTGCCAACTTCAATCGCGAACTTCAAACACTTTAGTAACATGAATTGTAGATTAGCTATCTACATTGGTTTACTTTGTTTATTTTATCTATTTACTAATCTGGTTTGCCTGTTTTACAAACCTATGAACTCATCAAACCTGTGTTGACACTTTAGCATGCTTTCCTAGGTCAATAAAGGTAAATGCTCAAGTAAGATGTAACACCCGGATATTTTAAAAAGATTGTAAAAGAAGAATAAAAGAAGGAAATGCAATTTAACCCAAAGTGAGGGACTAAACATGTCCAAAGTACAAAATCTTATATAATTTTGTACAAAAGTGGCATGGCCGCCCATGCATGCTACTTTCACCTTTCTGTCAATTTTAGAGAGAGAAAGAGCAGAAAGCTTTCGGGTCCCTGAGAGAAGAAGAAGAAGAAGTTCGAAGGTAAGTATTTTGTGCTAATTGGTTTGGTTCTTGGAGGTTCTATTACTTAGATAACCGATTTCTAAGTGTTATTGTGTTTGGTGGTGTTATGCTAGTTTTAGGAGTTTAAAATTCTTATGAACAAGTTTGGGAGAAGAAACACTTGTGGGTTGTGAAGGTGAGTTCTAGACCCCGTAGTTTACATGTTTAAACATTTTGGGGCTGAAAATGTATGTAAAACTTTTTTACAAATTTATTTGAATACCGTAGGTGTTTATGCATGCATGATGATGTTTTTATGATTGCTATGTGATAATTATGCTTAGAATAGTGTTATTAAGCCTAAAACATGTAAGAAAAATGATTGGGATTGATTATATGTTAAGAATATGCTAAACAGGTTGCCCAACCGCCTGAACAGTGCCCCCAATCGTCTAGAATTGCCTTAGAAAATTCCAAAATCAGCCCAAACGTCTAAACAGGGCCCGACCGCCCAAAACAGTGCCCCAACCGTCCAGAAAATCCGTTAGAAAATTTTAAGTGTAAGCCCAACCGTCTGAACAGTAGCCCATGCGTCTAGGATTTAGACTCAGACGCCTAAGTATGGACCAAACGTCTAAATAGTGCCCATGCGTCTGAGATGCCCCAAACGTCTATGTGTTAGACCGCCCAAATAGTGCCTAGGCGCCTAAACTGGCCTCATGCGCCTGCATAGTGCTCATGCACCTAGAACACTTAAAACATTTTTTGAAATTTTGAGTGGAACAGAATCATTAGACTTGACCTAAGTTTGACTTAGGGTTTTTAATTGCTATTATATTTGCATTATTTAAGTTGTGCCTATGGTCATAGTAATTATTATTGTGTGACTTATGTGGTGTGCATATGATCATAAATGCAAGTATTATTCTTAACATAGTGAAAGAGAAATAACAAAGAGAAGTGGAACTTAATTAAAAAGTTAACAAGTCTTGCAAGCATATAGGAGGTGCACGACCATGTTTTCATTAGCTCAACTGTGATGCGGGTTAGCTATCCTGATAGTGCTCACGTGTAAGGCCCCGTTCCGGGCACCTCACAGTTGGTCATTCGTCACACATAAACATTTTAAAACGTACATTATCTTGCAGCGGAATTTAAAACTTTCATGAATAACTAAAACATGTCATTTCATAACATTACAATATTCATTTTTATCTCAAAATACATTGACATGTCAGGATATGGATGCCAGCCTCAACAAAACTGAGTAGTCGCCCTGTGCCATCCTCAGCAACATACCTGCCAACTCGAAACACATCAAAAGTCAGCGTTGCTGAGTGAGTTCTAGTTTTATATTAAAAACATACCTTTTTTTGTTAAACCGTTCTTACATACATACGATCACACATCATACGTACACATAGATATATTTATTATTATCTTCATCATTAATTCATTAGCTTTCATTCGTGTACCGTTCATCGTTGACATTCACGTTCATTCATAAACTCTTTCTTTCGTTCGTACGTTTCTTACTTTCATTCATACATTTGTTACATTCGTCTGTACGTTCTTTACGTTCATTCTTACTTTCAATACGTTCATTTGTACGTTCATTACTTTCGTTCGCTTCTTCCATTTATGTTTTGTCCTTCGTTCGTTTATTATCTACTTATCGCACCCTCACATCTTCGTACCTGAAGTACATATAGCACAAATCGCACCAATGGAGTTGTCACTAAGACCAAATCACATCATGGGTTATCCCAACATCGTACGCTACATAATCCACATAAGTAGCCCAAAAGCATACGCTACATAGCACATAGTAAATACCACATCGCACATAGTAAATACCACATCGCACGTATCGAAGTAGCTACCAAACTAAACTCCCACTGTGTGTGTCCCCTTATGAGTTCCATCGTACATATCGCATAAATTGCACCAACGGAGAGGTCACCAAGACCTACTCCCCTGTGTGTGTGTGTGTGAGAGGGCTCTCGGGGTTTAGCCAGAATCGTACGCCATCCCATGGGTTAGCCCAAAATCGCACGCTACATAGTCCACATAGGTAGGCCAAAATCGTACGCTAAATAGCACATAGTAAATACCACATCGTACGTATCGGAGCAGCTACCAAAACTGAATTTCCACTGCGTCTATGTCCCCTTATGAGTTAGCCAAGATCGCACGCTATAACAAACCCAGACAGTTGAGCTAACAACTCTCAATTAGTCGTGAATCTCCTTTCCTTCTACATGCATGCCAATCTTACTCTCATTCATCTGGATCCTGTCTCCTACAATACCGGAGTACGCGACAAGGATCTCATTCGAGTCTGCTGCGACACAGAGTCGCTCACCTCATACATATTCTCACGAGCCTTACGTTCGTTCATTCATTCATAATGCATGCACTCATTCAATACATTCCTCTTTTCATTATCTTTCACTTTACGTTGTATAACACTTTCATTACATTATTAATCGTAAAACGTAAAGTTTCAGAAAAGGTAAACATACATCGAAGCGAGGAATATCGGCATTTACAGGTCATCAGTATTCACCATCTATCATGGCAACATCATACTTAACATACATACATCACGCATATACCTGCAATACTATCGTCATCGTGCCTAACGTAACTTCTAAGCCTCGACAGTTATCACACATGTACCTACGGGAGCTATGACATCATTACATGCCCTTACACCTTTTCCCGAAGGCCAATAATTGAACTATATCTCTCCTCGTACACAACAGCCCTATTTGGGCGATTGGGCATACTTCAGTCGCATGGCCTCCACGCGACTGGATCATGCGATTGGGCACCTATGCGAATGGGCATACAATCATGCGAATGGACTCTCAATCGTGTGAATCAATACCAGGAGATTGGACATCATGCGAATGGACTCAATGCGGATGAGCACCTATGCGACTGGACTCTCAGTCGTGCGATTGAGCGCCTAGGCGACTAAGCATCTATGCGACTGGGCCCTCAGTCGTACGACTGAACAGCTATGCGAATGGACCTACGCGACTGAACTCCCAGTCGTATAACCTGTGGTGCGACTCAACCCCCAGTCATGCGATTGAGCCTCAGTCGTGCGAATGAACCTCAGTCGTCCCTCAGTCGGCCGATTGGCCCTTCAGGCGCCTAGCCCTAACTGGGCAGCGACTGGAGTTCATCCCGAACTGCAGCCGCGACATTTGGCCTTCAAACCCTTCCAGACTTCATTTGAGCTCAAATTAGCCCCTCTAATCCATGGGGAAACATACCATGACCTCATCCAATCCTATCTAAGTTCGAAACCAAGCCCCAAACGAATCATACGCATACACATACATACATACACGGGTTAAACACCCAAAACCCGAAAATTGTTTTTTAGATGTCTTCCAGCCCTAAAATCATATGAAAACAAGTAAATGAGGGGTCCTAGAACTCACCTTAGCAGCCTCCTCGGTTAGAGCTTATTTTGACTCGCCACACAACGAATTCCGAGCCCGAACCACCCCTGTTCTCTCCTTTCTCTCTTCTTTCTCTCTTCTCTTCTTTGTGGCTGATTTTTGCAAGTGTGGGGAGAGGGTAAGGGCTGCCCTCTCCCTTAAATACTACATTTCAGTCGCCCGAGCTCCAGGCGACTGGACCTTCGGTCGTCCGAACACCATGCGATTGAACCTTCAGTCGCGTGCGCTCCATGCGATTGGACACCCCAGTCGTGCGACTCCCATGCGTATGGAGCTCCAGTCGCATGACTTCCATACGTATAGGACTCCAGTCGCATGACTCCTATGCGTATGGATGCCCCAGTCGCATGACACTCCAAACGGGATTTTCGGGGCGTTACATCACGGGGCCAATCAATTGAGATTGGCGGACCTTTGTAGCATGCCCTAGGTGACTAGGCCAGCCTTGTGTACAGTAATCAGAGTATAGACCAGAGAGGCCCAGCACCAGTTTCCTCGGGCACATAATTTAGGGTATTGCTCATTCGTCCACATAGAGTGAAAGATAAAGTTAAAATAGTACAAAATGAACAAGGCATACAGTAAAGAAAGAAAGCATTACCTTGTTGTATAGTTTATACGTGCTCACATACAAGAGTAAGAGAAGTATTTTCATAAAAAGAGTATTTTCATATATAAATTACACAAGGTATTTTAATGCTTGTAAAACTAGAACTCACTCAGCAACACTGACTTTTATACAATTTCAGTTGGTAGGTAATTGTTGCTAAGGATGGCACAAGGGTGAAGCTACTCGGCAAGAAAAGACTGACATCCATTCCTATGTTACGATATTGTTATTTTGTAATGCAATTAAAATCTTTTGTAACTTGAACACTATTGTATTGCTTAACAACAGTATCCTTCAATAATAGAGAATGACTTTTGCTAACGTAATTCTGCAGTTTATTTAATGAAATGTATATTATTATGTTTTATGTGCAATGAATGACCAACTGTGAGGTGCCCAGGAACGGGGCCTTACAAGTTGGTATCAGAGCCATAATTTAAGTGAATTGGGTAAAACAATTTCAAAACCTAAACTTAAATTGAAAATGGGACTGATAGAGGGATGTGGGTAAAACATTTTCAAAACCTAAACTTAAACTGAGAATAGGACTGATAGAGGATGTCAGCCCGAGTAGCTACGTGCCATCAGGTATTTCTTTTCTTAAAGTTAATCAGTATTATGTGCGTGTGCTATCTGAATTATGTGTTCTTATTAGATTTAGATACTGATATAGTTAGGATAGAAAATGCTTGGGGTGTGAAGAGTAAAGTAAGTGGCTAATCACAACTGGCCACTATCATTAGGGACTTACTATACTTGTCATAAACTAAGCAGTTTCCTTGAATGATTGTGTTAGTGTGTGAATCTTATAGCATTTATGAAATGGCTGGACAAAAATCTTCCAAGGCTTCTAGAGGAAGAGGTCGGCCACGTGTGACTAGGAGTAGTGCTAAGGCACTTGAGACGACTCATGAGAACCCTAAGGTTCATGGCCAAAGTGAGGAGAATGAGAATTCCAGCCTGAATGCCTCAGCTAGGAGGAGATTGCTGATGAAGTGCACCAGGTCATGCAGACAGTTTTACCATTTGTGGTGCCTGAAGTCATCAGGGCAGTGAGAAGCGAGGAAAGAAAGGAGAAGGAGAATAGGAAGGAATCAACAGGCAAGGGGAGCAGAGGGGAGGAGGAACGACCAGAGCCTGACATTGTATTGTCTGACGAAGAGGAGAATGATGTAGTGGGGGTGACGACCAGGGGTGCAGTTATGGGGCACTCCAAAGGTGCAAGCCCCCAAACTTCGATGGTAATGGCAATTGCTGCCGCTCACCACTGGGTAAAGGAGATGGAGGCGATGTTGGAAGTCAGTAAGTGTCACGAAGATCAGAGGGTGAAGTTCATGACTCACTCCTTTGTTGACTCAGTGTTGTGTTGGTGGGACAACATTATCCAAGCTGAGGGTGCCAGAGCAATTAGGAAGATACGATGGAAGGAGCTGAAGTAGCTAGTGATCAAGTAATTCTGTCCTCACAGGGAGCTCGATAGGATCGAGAGGGAGTTCCTGCAACTTGAGGTGGGAACCATGACGCACCAGTAGTACACAACTAAATTTAAAATGGTGAGGTTGTGTCGGATTAGGTAACGCCGGTGACAAGCAAGATCAAGAGGTACATCCAGGGACTGCCAGCTGATATTCGTAGACATCTGATTGCTGCTCAACCAGGTACCTTTCGATCGTTGGTGGACTTGGTGGGCAGGTTGTACGATGAGCGATAGGAGACTGTGGTGGAGGTGAAGAAGACATGTGGTGGTGATAAAAGCTGGATGGGAAGAGGTTTGGGCGTGGTGGTTTCACCCCAAACAACAAGAGGATGAAGGGGGACGACCGAAGGGTGTCGTCAACTTCGAGGTCGAAGAAGTGTGGCCAATGCGGAAGGGAGCATACCAACGAGTGTAGGTTGGGATCAAATGTATGCTTTAGGTGTGGCAAGCCTGGTCACATCGCTAGAGACGTAGGGTGCTGAAGTGCTACAAATGTGGTGAGGAGGGCCACGTGACCAAAGACTGCAAGAAGCCGAGGGCGGAGGGCTCTGGGGCGAAGAAGAAGCCAGAGGAAAGAGGACAGAGGGCAAGTGCTAGAGCTTACACCATGACCCGAGAAGAGGCCAGAGTGGATCCTGTTGTCGTCTCAGGTATGTTTCTAGTAAATCAAACTTGTGTCTCTGTATTGTTTGATTCTGGTGCTAGTAGGAGTTTAATTTCTACTACTTTTTGTGCTAAGTTGTCTGCTAGTAATAGGAGTATTAGTGAGCCATTCGATGTAGAAACTTCTATTGGTAAGTCCACTAGAATTACTGATATGGTAGAGGAATATGCCATAGAACTAGAAGGTCATAGGTTTGCTGCCAAGTTACATGTGATGCCCCTAGGTGGATTTGACGTAGTACTAGGGATGGATTGGTTAGCAAACCCATAAAGCAAACATCATATGTCGCAATAAGATGATTCGACTAGTTGCGCCCGATGGAAGTTTGGTGATTGTTTATGGAGACCGGGTTACTACGATCCCGAAGGTGATTTTGATGGTAATGGTGGGAAAATGCATGAGACGTGGATGTAGTACCTATCTGGCCTACGTGAAGGATGTGGACACGTCAACACCACAACTGTCTGATGTACCAGTGGTGTGCGACTTTCCGGATGTATACCCGGAAGATTTACCTGGCGTGCCACCGGATCATGAAATTGAGATCCAAATCTATATGATACCCGTGCTCAACCTGTTACCAAAGCACCGTATCGATTAGCTCTAAATGAGATGAAGGAACTCATGGAAAAATTATAGGAGTTAATGGATATGGGATTCATTCGACCGAGGGGGTGTTCCGGTCTTATTCGTGAAGAAGAAGGATTGTAAGGTCCTGTTTCGGGCACCTCATAGCTGGTCATTTATTGTATCATAGATATATATTAATATACCTTTCATAAATAAGCAGTGGAATTTCATTTAACAAAAGCCATTCATATTCCTTATAACTACTGTTGTTAGGCAATACAATGTTTTTCATGAGTTACAAAAGGATTGTTTAATTGCATTACGAAACAACAATAGCATCAAAATACAAATCGATGTCAGTCTTGTCTCGCCGAGTAGCTTCACCCTCATTCCATCCTCAGCAATAATTGCCTGCCAACTGAAAATGTATAAAAGTCAGCGTTGCTAAGTGAGTTCTAGTTTTAAAAGTATTAAAATACCTTGTGTAATGTATGTATATGAAAATACTCTTTTTATGAAAATACTTCTCTTACTCTTGTACGTGGGCACGCATTAACAATACAACAAGGTAATGCTTTTTTTATACTATATGCCTTGTTCTTTTATACTCTTTTAACTTTATCTTTCACTGTCTATGTGGACCAATGAGCAATACCCTAAACTATGTGCGCGGGGAAAATGGTGTTGGGCCTCTCTGGTCTATGCTCTGATCACTGTATACAAGGCTGGCGCAGTCACCTAGGGCATGCTACAAAGGTCCGCCAATCTCAATTGATTGGCCCCGTGAGCACTATCAGGGTAGCTAACCCGCATCACAATTGAGCTAACGATAACATGGTCGTGCACCTCTTATATGCTTGCAAGACTTGTTAACTTTTTAATTAAGTTCCACTTCTCTTTATTATTTCTCTTTCACTAGGTTAAAAATAATACTTGCATTTATGATCATAGGCCCACCACATAAGTCACACAATAATAATTACTATGACCATAGGCACAACTTAAAATAATGCAAATATAGTAGCAATTAAAAACCCTAAGTCAAACCTGGGTCAAACTCTAATGATTTTGTTTCACTCTGAATTTCAAAAAATAATCCAAGTGTTCTAGACGCATGAGCACTATGCAGGTGCATGAGGCCTGTTTAGGCATATGGGCACTATTTGGGCGGTTCAACACTTAGCCGTTTAGGGGAATCCCAGACGCATGGGCACTATTTGGACGTTTGGTCCACACTTAGGCGCCTGAGTCAAAAACCTTAGACGCACGGGCTACTGTTCAGACGTTACACTTAGATTTTCTAGGGTATTTTCTAGACGGTTGGGGCACTGTTTGGGTGGTTAGGCCCTGTTTAGGCGTACGGGCTAACTTGGAACTTTCTAAGGCAGTTTTAGGCGGTTGGGGGTACTTTTTAGGCGGTTGGGCAACCTGTTTAGCATATTTCTATATTATTCCCGGTCCCAAACATCATAGCATCCTAATCTAAGTTTATTAACACTTATCCTACATGCTTATCACTTAAATAACCACGAATCATCACTATACATGCATATATACATACGATTACACATATAGAAACTATAATAATCATTTTTAATACATTTTCAGTCCCAAAGAGTTTAAAACAAGTAAAAATACAGGGTCTAGAACTCACCTTTGCTACTCTCAAGTCCCCACTCCATGTCCTGAACTTTCCAAGGATTCAAACACCTAAAAACCCATCAAACACACATTTGAACACATATAAACACATATAAGCACATAACCGAGGCTAGTTCTAGCCAAGAACAACTTAAAAACACTAGATCTTACCTTAACTTCGACTTCTTCTTCTTGTTCTTAAAATATCCGAGAGCTCCTGTTCTTTCTCTATCTAAAAATCGATAGAAGGTGAAAAGTAGCATGGCATGGGCGGCCATGCCACTTTTGTACAAAATTATGTAAAATTTTGTACTTTGGACATGTTTAACCCCTCACTTTGGGCAAAATTACATTTCTCCTTTTTATTCTTCTTTTACAATCTTTTTAAAGTATCCGGGTGTTACAAGTCCACCCCCCTTATATAGGTTTCGTCCTCGAAACCTGTTATTCTTCGAGTATATGTGGGTAATCTTGCCTCATTTCCTCTTCAGTCTCCCACGTAGACTCGGATCCCTCCGGTGCTTCCACTGCACTCGTACTAGTGGAACCACTTTATTCCTTAATTTCTTTTCTTTCCGATCAATGATTGCCGTAGGTTGCTCTACATAGTTGAGTCGTTCATCCACCTCGATATTCTCTAGTGGTACAACCATGTCTTCATCAGTTAAACATTTTCTTAGATGAGATACATGGAATGTGGGATGAATTTCTCTTAACTCATCTGGCATTTCAAGTCCATAGGCCACCTCTCCTACTCGTGCGATGATTCGGAAAGGTCCTATATATCTCGGGCTTAGCTTACCTCACTTCCTGAATCGGATGATTCCTTTCCAAGGTGAGACCTTCAACATCACTCGGTCGCCCACCTTCAATTCTATCGGTCTTCGTCTCTTGTCAGCACACGTCTTTTGTCTATCTTTTGCCGCTTTCATGAAAGCCTTGATCTTTTCTAACTTCTCAGTTGTAGCCTTAATCACCTCGACACCTCCTAGCTCTTTCTGCCTAATGTCTCCCCAACAAACGGGCGTCCTACATCTTCTACCATATAGCATCTCATATGGTGGCATGCCAATACTAGCATGGTACCTATTATTATACGAGAATTCTGTTAACCGTAAGTGGTCATCCCAACTTCCTCCAAAATCGATCACACATGCCCGAAGCATGTCCTCGAGCGTCTGAATCATCCTCTCAGACTGACCGTCTGTTTGAGGATGATAAGCAGTACTAATGTGTAGCCTCGTCCCCGTCACGTCATGGAATCTTTTCCAAAACTTTGATGTGAATCGGGTGTCACGATCCGACACGATTGACACCTGCACACCATGATGAGCTACAATCTCTTTAGTGAACAGATCCACCAGTCTTTCAGATGAGTACGTCTCGTGGATCGGTAGGAAGTGAGCACTCTTGGTTAAACGATCGACAATCACCCAGATGGCATCGTACCCCCTCGCCGTGTGGGGTAACTTCGTAATAAAGTCCATGGTGATGTGCTCCCACTTCCACTCGGGTATATCCAACGGTTGGACCTTCTCGTAGGGCTTCTGATGCTATGCCTTCACTTGCAAGCAAGTAAGGCACTTACTCACATACTCCACCACGTCACATTTCATACCCGGTCATCAGTAGTCCTTCTTCATGTCTTGATACATCTTGGTGGCACCAAGATGGATGGAGTATCGGGTTTTGTGAGCTTCATCCATGATTAACCCTCACAGATCTCCATAACAAGGGATCCACATTCGTCCAAAGCAGGTTCTAACCCCGTGGGTGTTTTCTCCCAGTTCCGCGTCTAGACCTCTCATTCGTTTAGAGTTGAGGTGATCTTCTTTCAACGCCTCATTCTAAAATTCTTTCACTTGAGTCATCACGTCCGAGGTCACCACTAGCTGATACACCTTCACCTATATCGGTTCGGGTCTCTCTTTTCGGCTAAGGGCATCGGCCACCATGTTGGCCTTGGCTGGATGGTAGTGGATCTCACAATCATAATCTTTGATGAGCTCTAACCACCTTCTCTATCACATGTTGAGATCCTTTTGCTCAAAGAAATACTTCAAGCTTTTATGGTCGGTGAAGATGGTGCACTTCGTGCCATATAAGTAGTGCCTCGAAATCTTTAACGCGAAAACCACAGTCACTAGCTCTAAATAATATGTAGGGTAGTTGACTTCGTGGGTCTTCAACTGTCGGGATGCGTAGGCTATTACCCTTCCACGTTGCGTTAACACACAACCTAGCCCAGAATAAGAAGTATCTGAATACACCACAAAGTCATCACTCCCTTCGGGTAATGTCAAGATAGGAGCTTGAGTTAATCTCATCTTCAACTCCTCAAAAGCACACTCCTGTTCTTGACCCCACACGAACATCACATCCTTGCGAGTCAATTTCGTCAAAGGTGAGGCTATCTTGGAGAAGTCTTGGATGAACCTCCTATAGTAGCCCGCCAAACCCAAGAAACTACAGATCTCGGATGGCGTCTTCAGAGACTTCCATTGCATCACCGCCTCAACCTTTACCGGGTCCACCATGATTCTTTCAGCACTAACGACATGACCTAAAAATTGAACCTCGTGTAACCAGGAAGCGCACTTAGAGAATTTGGCATACAACTTCTCTCTCCTAAGTGTCTCTAATACCTCGCGTATGTGCCCGACATGTTCTTCCTTACTCTTAGAATAAATCAGGATATCATCAATAAACACTATCACTGATTTATCTAGCATTGGCCAACATACTCGATTCATCAAATCCATAAAGGTAGCTGGCGCATTAGTTAACCCAAAAGACATAATGAGAAACTCGTAGTGTTCAAAACACGTACGAAAAGCTGTATTAAGAATATCCTGCTCCTTCACCTTCAATTGATGGTAGCCAGATCGAAGATCTATCCTCAATAACCAACTGGCACCCTGGGGCTAATCGAACAAGTCATCAATCCTCAATAACGGATACCGATTCTTCACCGTCAACTTGTTCAGCTCTCGGTAGTTGATGCACATTCGCATACTACCATCCTTTTTCTTCACGAACAAGACCGGAGCACCCCAAGGAGAGATGCTCGGTCGAATGAATCCCTTATCCATTAACTCCTGCAATTGTTCCATGAGTTCCTTCATCTCAGTTGGAGCTAATCGATACGGTGCTTTGGCAACGGGTTGAGCACCGGGTATCAAATCGATTTGGAACTCAATTTCGCGATCCGGTGGCACGCCGGGTAATCTTCCGGGAATACATTCGGAAAGTCGCACACCACTGGTACATCGGACAGTTGTGGTGTTGATGTGTCCATATCCTTCACATAGTCCAGATAGGCACTACATCCACGTCTCATGCATTTTCCCGCCACTGCCATCAGGGATCATAGTAACGCGGTCTCCATAAACCGTCACCAAACTTTCATTAGGCGCAACTAGTCGAATCATCTTCTTGCGACATACAATGTTTGCTTCATAGGTTGCTAACCAATCCATCCCTAGTACTACGTCAAATCCACCTAGGGCCATCACATGTAACTTAGCAGCAAACCTATGACCTTCTAGTTCTATGGCGCAGTCCTCTACCATGTCGGTAATTCTAGTGGACTTACCAATAGCAGTTTCTACGTTGAATGGCTCACTAATACTCCTACTACTAGCAGACAACTTAGCATAAAAAGTAGTATAAATAAAACTCCTACTAGCACCAGAATTAAATAATACAGAGGCACAAGTTTGATTTACTAGAAACATACCTGACATGACATCGGGATCCACACTGGCCTCTTCCCGGGTCATGGTGTAAGCTCTAGCACTTCCCCTCTGTCCTCCTTCCTCCGGCTTCTTCTTCTCCCCAGAGCTCTCCGCCCTCGGCTTCTTGCAGTCTTTGGTCGTGTGGCCCTCCTCGCCACAGTTGTAGCACTTCAGCACCCTGCAGTCTCTAGCGATGTGGCCAGGCTTACCACACCTGAAGCATACATTTAATCCCAACCTACACTCATCGATATGCTCCCTTCCGCATTTGCCACACTTCTTCGACCCGGAACTTGACGTCACCCAATGGTCGTCCATCTTCATCCTCTTGTTGTTTGGGGGGAAACCACCATGCTCAAACCTCTTCCTATTCCAGCTTTTATCACCACCACCCGTCTTCTTCACCTCCACCACTGTCTCCTCTCGCTCATCGTACAACCTGCCCGCCAAGTCCACCACCGATCGAAATGTACCTGGCTGAGCAACAATCAGGTGTTTGTGAATATCAGCCGGCAGCCCCTGGATGTACCTCTTGATCTTCCTTGTCACCGGCGTCACCCGATCTGGTACCAGCCTCGCCATTTTGTTAAATTTAGTGATGTACTGCTGGTAGGTCATGGTTCCCGCCTCAAGTTGCAGGAACTCCCTCTTGATCCTGTCGAGCTCCCTATGATGATAGAATTCCTCGATCACTAGCTACTTCAGCTCCTTCCATCGCATCTTCTTGATGGCTCTGGCACCCTCAGCTTGGACAATGTTGTCCCACCAACACAACGCTGACTCAACAAAGGAATGAGTTGCGAACTTCACCTTCTAGTCTTCGCGACACTCATGGATTTCCAACACCGCCTCCATCTCCCTTACCCAGTGGTGAGCGGCAGTAGCATTGCCATTGACATCGAAGGTCGGGGGCTTGCACCTTTGGAATGCCCCATAACTGCACCCCTTGGTTGTCACCCCCACTACATCATCCTCCTCTTCGTCAGACAATACAGTCTCAGGCTTTGGTCGTTCCTCCTCCCCTCTACCCCCTTTCCTGTTGATCCCTTTCTATTCTCCTTCTTCTTTCTCTCCTTTCTTCTCCCAGCCCTGATGACTTTAGTCACCACAGACGGTAAAACTCTCTGCATTACTTGGTGCACTTCATCAGCAATCGCCTCCCTAGCTGAGGCGTCAGGCTAGAATTCTCATTCTCCTCACTTCCGCCATAAACCTCAGGGTTCTTATGAGCCGTCTCAGGAGCCTTAGCACTACTCCTAGTCACACGTGGCCGACCTCTGCCTCTAGAAGCCTTGGAAGATTTTTGTCTAGACATTTCCTAAATGCTATAAGATTCAAACACTAACACAGTCATTCAAGGGAACAACTCAGTTTATGTCAAGAATAGTAAGTCCCTAATTACAGTGGCCTGTTGTGATTAGCCACTTACTTTACTTTTCACACCCCAAGCATTTCCTATCCTGACTACATCAACATCTAAATCTACTAAGAACACATAAGTGAAATTGCACACGCACATAATATCGGTTAACATTTATAAAAGACATATCTGATGGCACGTAGCTACTCGGGCTGACATCCCTCTGTCCGTCCCATTTTCAGTTTAAGTTTAGGTTTTGAAAATATTTTACCCAATTCACTTAAACTATGGCTCTGATACCAACTTGTAAGGTCGCGTTCCCTGACACCTAACAGTTGTTCATTCATTGCATCATAGATACACATTAATATACCTTTCATAAATAAGCAGCGGAATTCCATTTAACAAAAGCCATTCATATTCCTTATAACTACTGTTGTTAGGCAGTACAATGTTTTTCATGAGTTACAAAAGGATTGTTTAATTGCATTACGAAACAACAGCATCAAAATACAAATTGATGTCAGTCTTGTCTCGCCTAGTAGCTTCACCCTCGTGCCATCCTCAGCAATAATTACCTGCCAACTGAAAATGTATAAAAGTCAGCGTTGCTGAGTGAGATCTAGTTTTAAAAGTATTAAAATACCTTATGTAATGTATATATATGAAAATGCTCTTTTTATGAAAATACTTCTCTTACTCTTGTATGTGGGCATGCATCAACAATAAAACAAGATAATGCTTTCTTTCTTTACTATATGTCTTGTTCTTTTCATACTCTTTTAACTTTATCTTTCACTGTCTATGTGGACCAATAAGCAATACCCTAAACTATGTGCGAAGGGAAAATGGTGCTGGGCCTCTTTGGTCTATGCTCTGATCACTGTATACAAGGCTGGTCCAGTCACCTATGGCATGCTACAAAGGTCCGCCAATCTGAATTGTTTGCCCTGTGAGCACTATAAGTGTAGCTAACCCGCATCACAGTTGAGCTGACGACAACATGGTCGTGCACCTCCTATATGCTTGCAAGACTTGTTAACTTTTTAATTAAGTTCCATGTCTCTTAATTATTTCTCTTTCACTATGTTAAGAATAATACTTGCATTTATGATCATAGGCGCACCACATAAGTCATACAATAATAATTACTATGACCATAGGCACAACTAATAATAATACAAATATAATAGCAATTAAAAACCCTAAGTCAAACCTGGGTCAAAATCTAATGATTCTATTTCACTCTGAATTTCAGAAAATAATCCAAGTGTTCTAGACGCATGAGCACTATGGAGGCGCATGAGGCCTGTTTATGCGCATGGGCACTATTTGGGTGGTTCAACACTTAGATGTTTGGGGGAATCCCAGACGCATGGGCACTATTTGGATGTTTGTTCAACACTTAGGCGCCTGAGTCAAAAACCTTAGACGCATGAGCTACTGTTCAGACGCATGGGCTTACACTTAGATTTTTTAGGGTATTTTCTAGACAGTTGGGGAACTGTTTGGGTGGTTGGGCCCTGTTTAGGCTTATGGGCTAACTTGGAACTTTCTAAGGCAGTTTTAAGCGGTTGGGGGTACTATTTAGGCGGTTGGGCAACCTGTTTAGCATATTTCTATATTATTCCCGGTTCCAAACATCATAGCATCCTAATCCAAGTACATTAACACTTGTCCTACATGCTTATCACTTAAAGAACCACAAATCATCACTATACATGCATATATACATACGATTACACATATAGAAACTATAAAAATCATTTTTAATACATTTTCAGCCCCAAAGAGTTTAAAACAAGTAAAAATACAGGGTCTAGAACTCACCTTTGCTACTCTCAAGTCCCCATACAGGGTCTAGAACTCACCTTTGCTACTCTTAAGTCCCCACTCCAAGTCCTGAACTTTCCAAGGATTCAAACACCTAAAAACCCATCAAACACACATTTGAACACATATAAACACATATAAGCACATAACCGAGGCTAGTTCTAGCCAAGAACAACTTAAAAACACTAGATCTTTCCTTAACTTCGACTTCTTCTTCTTGTTCTTAAAATATCCGAGAGCTCATGTTCTTTCTCTATCTAAAAATCGATAGAAGGTGAAAAGTAGCATGGCATGGGCGGCCATGCCACTTTTGTACAAAATTATGTAAAATTTTGTACTTTGGACATGTTTAACCCCTCACTTTGGGCAAAATTACATTTCTTCCTTTTTATTCTTCTTTTACAATCTTTCTAAAGTATCCGGGTGTTACAAGGATGGTAGTATGCGGATGTGCATCGACTACCGAGAGCTGAACAAGTTGACGATGAAGAATCGGTATCCGTTACCGAGGATTGATGACTTGTTTGATTAGCTCCAAGGTGCCAGTTGGTTCTCGAGGATAGATCTTCGATCTGGCTACCATCAATTGAAGGTGAAGGGCAGGACATTCCTAAGACAACTTTCTGTACGCGTGATGGACACAACGAGTTCCTCGTTATGTCTTTTGGACTAACTAACAGTTGCCTTTACGGACTTGATGAATCGAGTATGTCGGCCAATGCTTGATAAATCAGTGATAGTGTTTATTGATGATATTCTGATTTATTCTAAGAGTGAGGAAGAACATGCCGGCCACATACGCGAGGTGTTGGAGACACTTAGGAGAGAGAAGTTGTATGCCAAATTCTCCAAGTGTGCTTTCTGGTTGCGCGAGGTTGAATTTTTGGGTCATGTTGTTAATGCTGAAGGAATCATGGTGTACCCGGAAAAGGTTGAGGCGGTGATGCAATGGAAGTCTCCAAAGACACCATCCAAGATCCGTAGTTTCTTGGGTTTGGCGGGCTACTATAGGAGGTTCATCCAAGACTTCTCCAAGATAGCCTCACCATTGACCAAATTGACTCGTAAGAATATGAAGTTCATGTGGGGTCAGGAACAGGAGTGTGATTTTGAGGAGTTGAAAACAAGGTTAACACAAGCTCCTGTCATGACATTACCCGAAGGGAGTGATGACTTAGTGGTGTATTCGGATGCCTCTTATTCTGGGCTAGGTTGCGTGTTAATGCAACGTGGAAGGGTGATAGCCTACGCATCCCGACAGTTAAAGAACCACGAAGTCAACTACCCTACACACGATTTAGAGCTAGCAGCTGTGGTTTTTGCATTGAAGATTTGGAGGCACTACCTATACGGGACGAAGTGCACTATCTTCACCAACCACAAGAGCTTGAAGTACTTCTTCGAGAAAAATAATCTCAACATGAGACAAAGGAGATGGTTAGAGCTCATCAAAGATTATGATTGTGAGATCCACTACCATCCAGGCAAGGCCAACGTGGTGGCTGATGCCCTGAGCCGAAAAGAGAGACCTGAGCCGATTCGGGTGAAAGCGTATCAGTTAGTGATGACCTCGGATGTGATGATGCAAGTGAAAGAATTTCAAGATGAGGCATTGAAAGAAGATCGCTTCAACTTTGAACGAATGAGAGGTCTAGTGGCGGAACTGGGAGAAAAACACCTATGGGGATAGGACCCGCTTTGGGCAAATGTGGATCCCTCATTATGGAGATCTGCGGGGGCGAATCATGGATAAAGCTCACAAGACTCGATACTCTATTCATCCTAGTGCCACCAAGATGTATCAGGACATAAAGAAGGACTACTGGTGGTTGGGTATGAAACGTGACGTGGTGGAGTATGTGAGCAAGTGCCTTGCTTGCAAGTGAAGGCAGAGCATCAGAAACCTTACAGGAAGATCCAACCGTTGGATTTACCCGAGTGGATGTGGGAGCACATCACCATGGACTTCATCACGAAGTTACCTCACACGGCAAGGGGGTACGATTCCATCTGGGTGATTGTTGATCGTCTAACCAAGAGTGCTCACTTCCTACCGATCCGCGAAACATATTCATTCGAGAAATGTCGTTTTTGTGGGTTGGATAAATTGTATGTTCATTGGATGTTTAGTAGGTTTTGGGATAAACTTTCCCAAAAGTAGAAACTTTTTAAATATGAATTGATGAATTAGGATGGTTTGATATTGTTGATATGAATGCTAGATTGATGCTATGAATGCTAGAAATCTTAGGTTGGATGTTGTTGTTCATATCTTGCCAAAAGTAGAAACTTTTTAAATATGAATTGATGAATTAGGTTGGTTTGATGTTATTGATCATGCTTGGATGTTGTTATGAGCTTGAAATAGTATATTATTGATGAATTGTATGTTCATTGGATGTTTAGTAGGTTTTGGGATAAACTTTCCCAAAAGGGAAACTTATTTTGGATGAACATTGGATATTGGAAATTTTACATGTTCATGACTTTAGGAACATATTAGAATGCTTGTTATGGATGTCTAAAGTGTTATAATCTGTTAATTGGGTTGTATGGAATGTTTATTTGGTTATTGGGTGATTTACACACTTTGATGGTCATGTATGGTTGGTATGTTGATTAGTAACTAGGACATCATGTTTGGGACTGAAATTGAGCATATTGATGTATGTTGCATGTATTGGGCATCTTGTATGTGTTGTGGATAGTATGGATGACTTTTTGGTAAATTATCTGTTTTGACCCGTATATGCTAAATCATGGTTATAGGTCATATAAGTAGGTTATGCATGATCTGACCTGTTATATGATACACTAGTTGTGTTATGAACACACTGAGTATGCTAGATGCTAAGAACATACATGACTTGTATGATATATGCTCATGTCTGTTTAAATGGTTTACAACACATAATGTCACCAACGGGTCAAACGGGTCAACTGGGTCAAACATGTCTATTCTTCTAAAACCTTGAGTCCTTGATTATGGTGCACTTAGTGTTTCTCATATTCACTGTTTACACAAACTCATGTACTTACGTGATCTAGGTAACCTCTGAGGGTTGAATGTTCACTTTGTCTTTCAAGTAAACTCTAGTACACAATACGCGTATCATGTGAGTTCATGCCCCACTGTTTTACTTAACCTCTTTTGGGGGAGATAGCATACTGGTAACTTTACAAACGCTTTTTATATTTAAGATGTGTATGATATTAATATAGTGTTGTTTACCATGATAAAGTCCTCACACTTTCGAATTGTTAATATTGAATAGCGGGGAAACTTGGGTAGTACTACTGGGTCTGACGAGCCCCACCTGTGTGACTCGAGGTCAACCGGGTGCAATTTGTCCTATGTACATTTGTCACAATATGGTAAACTCGTGACAGGAGGCAAACATAACACAGTCAGCTTCAATTGCGAAACCACTATGTATTAATATCTATTTGTTAATAGACTAGCTATCTATTACAATACACATGCTTATATATATCACGATTGTTAAGCTGTTATGTTTATACGCAAACTCTTGAACTCACCAACCATTGTGTTGACTTTTAGTATGCTATTCTCAGGTCGTTAATCCGGATTGCCAGTAGGAGCACTGCACGAGTCAAGCATGCATCCTGATACTTTACGATGATACATTTGTTTATCTTTACATTTTGGATTTTAAACAGTTGGTTGGCGCATGTTTTGCCATTTTATACATTTTTATTTTTTGGGTTGTTTTATTTACTTTACGTTTCCACATGAATTTTAAAGTTTGAACTCTGGTTTGGTTTATCTTAAACGTAGCATATAGAGTCGTTCCGAGTAACTATTGACTGTGATCCTGGTCTGTTCACACGCCTCACGGTAAAACTCCGCACGTGGATTTTGAGGGTGTGACAGTACGATTCCATCTGGGTGATTGTTGATCGTCTAACCAAGAGTGCTCACTTCCTACCAATCCGCGAGACATATTCATCCAAGAAACTCGCAGACCTGTTCATCAAGGAGATTGTAACTCGTCACGGTGTGCCGGTGTCGATTGTGTCGGATCGTGACACCCTATTCACATCGAAGTTTTGGAAAAGATTCCATGACGTGATGGGGATGCGGCTACATATTAATACTGCTTATCATCCTCAGACATTGGTCAGTCTGAGAGGACGATTCAGACACTCAAGGACTTGCTTCGAGCATGTGTAATCGATTTTGGAGGAAGTTGGGACGAACACTTACCGTTAGCAGAATTCTCATACAACAATAGTTATCATGCTAGTATTGGCATGCTACCATACGAGATGCTATACGGAAGAAGGTATAGGACGCCCGTATGTTGGGGAGACATTGGGTATAAAGAATTGGGAGGTGTCGAGGTGGTCGAGGCTACAACTGAGAAGTTGAAAAAGATCAAAGCCTTTATAAAGGCGGCAAAAGATTGACAAAAGTCGTATGCTGACAAGAGGCGATGACCGATAGAATTCAAGGTTGGCGACCGAGTTGTGTTGAAGGTCTCGCCTTGGAAAGGAATCATCCGATTCAGGAAGCGAGGTAACCTAAGCCCGAGATATATAGGGCCTTTCTGAATCATCGCACGAGTAGGAGAGGTGGCCTATCGACTTGAATTGCCAGATGAGTTAAGTAGAATTCATCCCACATTTCATGTATCTCATCTGAGAAAGTGCTTAGCTGATGAAGACATGGTTGTACCACTGGAAGATATTGAGGTTGATGAATGGCTTAACTATGTAGAGCAACCAGTGGCAATCATCGATCGCAAGGAGAAAAGGCTAAGGAATAAAGTGGTTCCACTTATGCGAGTGAAGTGGAAGCACCGGAGGGGTTCCGAGTCTACGTGGGAGACTGAAGAGGAAATGAGGCAACATTACCCACAACTATTCAAAGAATAACAGGATTCAGGGATTAAACCTATATAAGAGGGTGGACTTGTAACACCCGAATATTTTAAAAAGATTGTAACAGAAGAATAAAAAGAAGGAAATGTAATTTAACCCAAAGTGAGGGGTTAAACATGTCCAAAGTACGAAATCTTATATAATTTTGTACAAAAGTGGTATGGCCGCCCATGCCATGCTACTTTTCACCTTTCTGTCGATTTTAGAGAGAAAGAGCAGAAAGCTTTCGGTTCCTAGAGAGGAGAAGAAGAAGAAGTTCAAAGGTAAGTATTTTGTGCTAATTAGTTCGGTTCTTGGAGGTTTTATACCTTAGATAACCAATTTCTAAGTGTTATTTATGTTTTGGTGGTGTGTTATGCTTGTTTTAGGAGTTTAAAATTCTTATGAACATAAGTTTGGAAGAAGAAACACTTGTGGGTTGCAAAGGTGAGTTATAGACCCCGTAGTTTTACATAACTTTTGCTCTGATACCAACTTGTAAGGCCCCGATCCCGGGAACCCTACAGTCGGTCTTTCATTGCATATATTTTACATAGAACACACATATATTATATGCTCATAAATTTTACAGTTGAGCAGTTGCAGCGGAAACATTAAATCGTAAACTTTTACTATGAATACTTTTGCTATTTAATACAACGTAGTCCATTTACAAAACATCTGTTGTTGCATTACATTACATTACAAGCTTTCTTTACATTGCCTAACTTTACTATGATTGCTGCTGAAGCATATGAAACCTTTGATTACGTAAGTAATCCCGTTTACTCGAATCCTCAGCAACCATAGGGTCATACAGCGACCTCTACTGAAAGATAATAATAAAAAGAAAATATGTTTATCTTCGAAAAGAAGATATTAAGTTCAAAAATATATAAAGGAGATTTCCCAAGTAATCCCGTTTATGGGAATCCTCAAGAAATCTCATAATGGCAGGCAATGTGACATGTTGCGTGCGTTATGGACCCGCAACACATGACGTTGCAGCATTATAAAATGGAGAATGCCCTCCCAAAAGAGCTGAGTAGCCGCCTCGTGCCATCCTCAGCAACACTACCTGCGAACTGGAAACACATAAAAAGTCAGCGTTGCTGAGTGAGTTCTAGTTTTATAAGTAGTATATAAAAATACCCTTTTTCTGTATTATACTATACTGTACTGTATATGCGAGCACGCATCAACTGTGTGAACAAATAACTTTCGTTCTCTGTACTATATGCCTTGTCTGTAACTTTATCTTTATGTTTCACTTTCTATGTGGACCAGTGAGCGATACCCCAACTATATGCGCGATGGGAGAATGGATGTCGGGCCATCTATATGCCCCGAAGGGCCAACTGTGTTCCCTCGAAAGGGCTATGTGTATTCCCCCGAAGGGTTCAACTGTATCCCCCGAAAGGGCTATGTGTATTCCCCGAAGGGTTCAACTGTATCCCCCGAAAGGGCTATGCGTACTATGTACAAGGCCGACCCGAACATCTGGGGCACGCCACAAGGTCCTGCCAATCTCAATTGATTGACCCTGTGTGCGTCAATGGGTGGCTAGCCCGCAACACAGTTGAGCTAACGACACATAGTCGTGTAACTCCTATAGGCTTGCAAGACTTGTTACTTTTATTAATGTTCCTTTCTCTTTCTTTATTACTCTTTCTCTGTACTTTGCATAATACTTTCATTTCATCAATTAGTGATAACATGTAATACTATGGAGGGATAAACATGCATCAAATCAAGGAACATTGATATTACAGATCATCAGTATTCACCATCTATCATGGCAACATCATACCTGACACACATACATCATACATTCACTTCTTTATTAATTCACATCAGCCCTATTCGGGCGACTGGACATACACCAGTCGCATGGCCTCCATGCGACTGAGTCATGCGAATGGGCTTCTATGCGACTGAATCCTCAGTCGTGCGTCTGTACTACTATGCGAATGGGTATATGCGACTGAACCCTCAGTCGTGCGTCTGTACTACTATGCGAATGGGTCTATCCGACTGAACCCTCAGTCGTGCGTCTGTACTACTATGCGAATGGGTCTATGCGACTGAACTATTCTGCGATTGGGCTTATGCGACCGAAACCCTCGATCGCATAGCCTATCGGGCGACTGAGGCTCAATCGTGCGTTTGAACCTCAATCGGGCGATTGGACATCAACTGACACTCATTCGGCCGAATGGCCCTTCAGTCGCATAACCCTAACTGGGCAGCGACTGGAGTTCTTCATAAACAGTAGTCGCGAACCCCCACACCTAAACTCGTCTTAAACTCATTTTTAACCCAAATTGACCCTCCCAAACCTCAGGGATTCATACTAGGACATCATACAAGCATGTGTAAGTCCTAAATCATACTTTAATCACACTATCTAAGATTTCATCAAATGGGTCAAATACACACTTTTATAAAACTAGGGTTTATATGTGATCCAGCCCCAAAATCAGTTGAAAATATGTAAATGAGGGGTCCTAGAACTCACATTATCAGGTAGGAGTTGATGAGCTTCGGTTTAGCTTGCTTCTCGACAATCGGTCAGCACTTTCCCTCTCTTCTTCTCTGCTCTCTATCGCTCTCTGCTCCTTTCCCCGACTGAAGTGTTGGGAGGAGAGTGGAGCTGCTCCTCTTTTATACCCATAGCCCAGTCGCGTCTGGTCCAGGGGCGACTGGACCTTCAGTCGCATGAACACCATGCGATTGGACCCCCAGTCGCATGTGTTCCATGCGGCTCGTCTTTCATTCGGGCGGTTGAACTCCAATCGTGCGGTTGAGCTTCAATCGGCCGAATAGCCATGCGGTTGAACCTCCAGTCGCATAAATCACAGGCGACTGAGGCTCAGTCGCATAGCCTACCAAGAAGTCACACTTCCGGGTGTTACAGTTATGCTTGTTTTAGGAGTTTAAAATTCTTATGAACATAAGTTTGGAAGAAGAAACACTTGTGGGTTGCAAAGGTGAGTTCTAGACCCCGTAGTTTTACATGTTTTAAACATTTTAGGGCTGAAAATGTATGCAAAACTATTTTTACAAAGTTATTTGAATACCCGTAGGTGTCTATGTATGCATGATAATATTTTTATGATTGTTATGTGATAGTTATGCTTAGAATAGTGTTATTAAGCCTAAAACATGTAAGAAAAATGATTGGGATTGATTATATATTAAGAATATGCTAAACAGGTTGCCCAACCGCCTGAACAGTGCCCCCAACCTTCTAGAATTGCCGTAGAAAATTCCGAGTTAGCCCAAACGCCTAAACAGGGCCCAACCACCCAAACAGTGCCCCAACCGTCCATAAAATCCCTTAGAAAATTTTAAGTGTAAGCCCAACCGTCTGAACAGTAGCCCATGCGTCTAGGATTTAGGCTCAGACGCCTAAGTATGGACCAAACGTCTAAATAGTGCCCATGCGTCTGAGATGCCCCAAACGTCTAAGTGTTAAACCACCCAAATAGTGCCCAGATGCCTAAACAGACCTCATGCGCCTGCATACTGCTTATGCGCCTAGAACACTTAGAACATTTTCTGAAATTTTGAGTGGAACAAAATCATTAGAGTTTGACCTAAGTTTGACTTAGGATTTTTAATTACTATTATATTTACATTATTATAAGTTGTGCCTATGGTTATAGTAATTATTATTGTGTGACTTATGTGGTGTGCATATGATCATAAATGTAAGTAATATTCTTAACATAGTGAAAGAGACATAATAAGGAGAAGTGAAACTTAATTAAAAAGTTAACAAGTCTTGCAAGCATATAGGAGGTGCACGACCATGTTGTCATTAGCTCAACTGTGATGCGGGTTAGCTACCCTGATAGTTCTCATGGGGCCAATCAATTGAGATTGGCGGACCTTTGTAGCATGCCCTAGGTGAGTGGGCTAGCCTTGTGTACAGTAATCAGAGTATAGACCAGAGAGGCCCAGCACCAGTTTCCCCATGCACATAGTTTAGGGTATTGTTCATTGGTCGATATAGACAGTGAAAGATAAAGTTAAAAGAGTACAAAATGAACAAGGCATACAGTAAAAAAAGAAAGCATTACCTTATTGTATAGTTGATGCGTGCTAACGTCCAAGATTAAGAGAAATATTTTCATAAAAAGAGTATTTTCATATATATACATTACACAAGGTATTTTAATACTTGAAAACTAGAACTCACTCAGCAACACTGACTTTTATACATTTCCAGTTGGCAGGTAATTGTTGCTGAGGATGGTACGAGGGTGAAGCTACTAGGCAGGGAAAGACTGACATCCATTCCTATGTTACGATTTTGTTGTTTTGTAAAGCAATTAAAATCTTTTATAACTTGAACATTATTGTATTGCTTAACAACAGTATCCTTTAATAATAGAGAATGGCTTTTGCTAACGTAATTCCACTGTTTATTTAATGAAATGTATATTAATATGTTTTATGTGCAATGAATGACCAACTGTGAGGTGCCCGGGAACGAGGCCTTACATAAGAACATCAAACTGGGTCTCATGCAATGAAATACTTTGATACAATCATTTATGTCTTCAATATTTTAACTCTGGTTTTTAGGGGACGTGTTCTTGCGCATTACAATCTTTAGATTTGATTTATGATGTGGCTTATTTTTTTTGGTGCATAGGCATTTAATATGATGCATGTGTGATGATGTATAGCTATGTCACCCTTCTCATTCTCATAAAACGTTAGATTAAAATGTCATTGTGAGCCAAAGTAAATATAAGATAACCTAATCAAAAACCACTTGATAAGAGCCATTTAGCCCAAACCATGACATAACATATTTTCATTAGATTATGTTCACCTAAACTAAATCCAAGCTTGTTAGGAAATATAAAGTTTGTTTTGATCAAAAACTTCTATTACTAAGCATGGAACAAAAATTACATGTGAGATTAAGAGATAAAGATTTGTTAAACAACATCATTATAGTCAAAGTCGATATCAAACAGATGCTAAAATTAGTGAGCAAACAATGAATAAAATTAAGAAAAAGTCAAAGTTGAAATGTTCCTACACAACACCATTGCCTTAAACCCAACTAACGCCAAACAAACATTTGCTACGGATGTAGTAAAAACAAAAGCAAGTTAAAGAGAAACAACGATAAAAAATAAATTAACCAAAGTAATAGCATGTTGTATACTTGTATGTGCTAACAAATAAGCTTATTTTAATATTTCAAAACCATAAACGATATACCTACTTACACCAAAAATTTACATAATACATTACTACAAAACCTAATACCATAGCATGTTGTCTAAGACAAACACCCCCGTCACCTATATGCGGAGATGGAAAAAACCCTAAATCAATAACATGAACACATACATATAAAATACAATCATTCAAATATCTCATATTCCAAATTGTGTCAATTAATCACGTAAGTATTAAATTTTACCTAATTTAACATTAAATATTATTTCCTTAAAATCTAATAATGATGATAATAATAATAATTACTATAGTAATTTTAAAGATTGTTAACCTATAAATCGGTTTTTGGGTTATAACAAATTCAAGGGTTCAATAAATCAAATTTTTGTCTCAATTACACATGTGTAATTAGGAATTTTGAAGGATTTTGTGTTGTTTTAAAGCTTTACTATTACACTTTTCTTGTAGATTGTTCATTAAAAATGTCTAATCATCTTGGACATCTAAAATATACCAAATTCTAGGATTCAAAGATCAGGAGTTACATAATTATGGGTATGAATGATCACGATGAGTATATGGGATTAAAGTAAGGATGTTTATGTTTATTACCTTTCTTAGGTGATAGGGTAGCTTCTAGAGAAGCTTGTGAACGTAAAGGATTATGGTGTTCTTGATGAAATCCTATTAGTCAGTAGTAAGGGATGAGGTTGAAGGTGATAAGGTGAAGGTGGCGGGTGATGATAGTTCATGGTTAAGCTGATGATGGCTTACAATGGTGATAAGGTGGTTGATAATGTTTGTTGGTGAGATATGAAAAGAACCAATAGAAAAGTGTGTTAAACGTGTACAGGATCGGATTTGTGGGGTTTTTCTCTCAACTCACTGTGAATCAACACTCAGCAAGCAGTCTTATGAAGAGTTGATCACAATATATCAAGTAACAAGCAGTAAGAAAATTTAACACAGCAAGTAAATTTTCAAGGTACTTTTATATATTGCTTCTCAACTCAAAGGATTACAAGACACTTGGACTCAAATCGCTTATCTAAAGAGTTACAGGGAGAAGATATATATAATACTACCTACACCCGGATATACTTTGATACCAGCTGGACACCTCTAACCTTACATCTATAATACAAGACTCTAGGTGAGGTCTTTCAGACATTTTGCCTGAGAGTTGGTAGTCAGGACATGTCCCTGACTTACCTTTTGTCACCAACTAAAGTTAGTAACATGTACTATCATAAAAAGGTGAACAGTAGAATAAAGTATGGTCAACAACATGGCTCTTTAGGAAGATGCCATGCTGTATCAGAGGTCTGCAGCGGACTGTCAGGGACCATACTTTTATCTGCTGGACATAGCAATGTCTTCCGAAGGATAAAGTACTTCGGAAGAATAACTTCTTCCGAAGCCACTTATACTTCGGAAGACTGCTTCTTCCGAGGCTTGGAGTCTTCTTTGTCTTCGGAAGCAGACTTTGTCTTCAGCTCTTTTATCAGACTTCATCTTCAGAAACTCTTTCAGACTTTGTCTTCGGAAGCTCTTTCAGACTTTGTCTTCGGAAGCTGTCCTTCAGACTCTCGGAAGATCTCTTCTCAGCTTTGGAAGCCTTTGAATGTAGTACCAAAAATTGACTATGTGAAGCAGTTTTGGTTGCACCAGCCTTATCATGATCTAACAAACTCCCCCTAGGCTGATGCTACCAAAACTTCACTTCTCTCTTCTTCTCGAAGCTCTCAGCACCAAGGAAAGTAAGTGTTTATCAGTGTCTTCATTCTTTCCTGCTGTGGTGCTGAGAATCTTGTACAGATCCTTGGTGGACAGAACCTCTACTCTGTCACCTTGGATTATGTGTACCCTCTGTTGTGGCCCTCTGAAAAGAGTTAGTTGATGGGAAGTATAGTCATATTCCTATCGAACTATCAGTTCCAATTCAGGACCTTCCAGCATCTGTAGAAAGGCTGTGCCTTTGGTGGTTGGTCTTTCCTTGTCTTCCACTCCTTTCAACTTCAACTCTTCTTCAATCTTGGCTCTTCTACTTCGTTCAGCCAAGTGGAGACCACTGATATGGTTTCTAATGTGTGCAGCAGTCTCAGAGTTGGAGGGATTGGAGAATGGCCTCTCTGCAAGCTCAGTAAGATCAAATCTGCTGAGATGCAGTAGAGAAGTGGCATTAAGCCTGTTGGTTTCACCATTCTCCCTTTCCACAACAAAGTTGTGAGAAGGTTCATCGAACCTCCACTGGATTATTGCATTTCTAGGTCCAGGAGATTGACCAGAAATCATGTCCTCTTTCCTGGTATCCAGCAGAGTCACCAGTCTTCTTCTTAGCCTCTTCTCCTCAGCATTGAGGGTATCAGAGTTGAGACCAAGAAGTCTTGTAGCCTGGCCCAAAGTGTCTCTAGGCAATTCAAGAAATTTGCCTAGGGTGAGGGAGCTTGAAGAGTTATCAACATAGGTGATGTTGATAAGCTCTCCCTCACAGGAGATGCTACTCAGGGTAGTGCAGTTGATGAGCCTCGTCTTGAACTCCTTTATTTCCTCGAAGGAGAGATGTTGAGGAGGCTGAGGGGATGGTCTAGGTTGTTGTTGGGTAGGCTTAGGTTTAGTGGTTTTGGGTTGAGTCTTGGGTTTTAAGATGGGTAGTTTGGGTGGTTGAGGTGATGTGGTAGGTTTGGGTAGAGTTGTGGGTTGAGGGGTGAAGGTTTCATCAGTGGGTTCGGCTTTAATGGGAAAAGGAGTTGGTTCTGGTGTGGGTTGTGGCTGTGGTTGAGTGGCTGGGGTGAAGACCATTCCTTTCATCCTCCTATACATCTCCTTCCTTTTCCCCAAACGGATGTCAGCTTTAATTTCACTGACTATCCGCTGGAGTGTCCTTTCGGACATAGGTCCCACCTGCCTACCAGAGAAGCCATGAGCCCGGAGATAGTCTTTCATCCAGGCTTTATCATCAGACTTCTTGGCAGCAGTGACCTTCTTCTCTTCTTCCCTCTTCCTCTTCACCTTCAACTTCTCCCTAGCAGCCTTCTTCCTTTCCTTCTCCATTTGATCCTGCTCTTTATTGTGGAGCAGCAGGATCATGTCATTGTCGTGTGGAGACAGTTCAGGAAGACTGAAGCCTCTTGAGAGTAGGAATTTGATCCTTTCCTCTCTCAGCTTCAGGCTGCCTCCCTCTGCTCTTCTTCTTCCTTCTCCAAGGCCAACCTGGCTTCCCTTTCTTGTTGTAGCCTGGTTGACCTCTCCAAAGTCACCAACTCCTCTAGTGGTAGCACGAGTATTTCCTCATTGACAGCTCCTAGACTGATAAGCTGGTCAATGAGTGCTGTTCTTCTCTTCAGGTTGATTTCTTCCTGATTGGCTGCAGCTGCCTTAGAACTAGCAGCTAACAGCTTTTCAGTAGGAAACCTACCTTTCTTTTTGGCCTTCTCAATCCTCTCCTCCTCCTGAAGCTCTTCCGCAGTCAATTTCCTCTTTCCTTTGTCTTTAGCAGTGCTTGACTGTGGTGGTTCTTGGATGGTGGGTTGTGATTGAGAGAGAAGTTCAGCTGGTGCTTGGGTTGGAGGAATTTCAGAAGTGTCCTCCCTGCTCACCTCAGATGCTATTTCAACAATGACATCTGTGATGGTCAGTTCCTCAGACATCTGAAATAGGCCTTTCGCAGCTTCTATTTCGGCTTCGGAAGATTTTTCTTGTTCTTCCGAGGCTTCCATATAAGCTTCAGAAGCTTCAGCTTGAGCTTCGAAAGATGAGACTGCTGCAAGTTCTGTCCCATCTGTTTCAGTTGCTGGGCCATCAGTCCCCATTTCCCCTTCGAAGCTAATCTCAGGTTCCATGAAGACCTTAGGTTGACCAACTTCCTCCACAGTGGTAGAAGGTGCAGTCATTCTTTGAAGCTCCTCAGCCCTAAAGTATGCAAGTGTGGTGTCGGGGCTGGGCTGTTCTAGGGATGATCTCAATACAAACTTTGTGAAAAGTCTGTAGAGATCTTGAAGCATCCTTGAGTCAATCTCCAGAAAGGATTGAGATGACTCAGGTAGTGTAATGATTTGGGAAGAAATGAATTTGGTCTGTGGTTCCTGTGGTGTTTGTCTCTGAACTTTCTCCCCTTTTTGGTAGCATCATCTTGAGATCTAGATGAGCTAGAGGAAGAAGTCATTGAGACCTGAATTGGTACATGCCTAACAGACCTCTCCGTCTTTTTCCCAGCTAGTTTAGCCTTGAGAGAGTTAATCTCAAGTTACTGAGTGGCAGTCCTTGATTCTAAGATCCTCACCTGTGATTCCAGGTTGGAGACCTTAGAAAGCAAGTACTGAAGTGTTAGTTGCATACTTCCCTCATCTTCATAAGAAGAATCACGGGGAGATGAGATAACATACCTAGTATGCTCACTCTCACCACCAGATGTGGTTTCTTGGCACCCTGGTTTCCTTTGCTCAGAGTCATCTCTTTCAGAGATGTCAATGGGCAAAGTTGCCGTAGACTCAGTCCTAAGGATGTTACCACTGTCCTGAGAGCTCAATGAGAGACTCTGAGTAGTGGCAGCTGAGTCTACATGAGTCCCCTCCACATCAGTGGGACTCACCTCAGTAGTTGGCTTCTGATGGGGGCTAGAGACAAGGGATCCCTCTTGGCTCTGTTGATCTTTCAGTGGGTATTGTAGATCAACTTCATGGCCATGGAGAGATGTAATCTCTTCATCAGTTTGGAGTAAAAGGTCAGTGAAAGAGAGGGTGGTTAGTCCTACTGACCCGGGACCTTCATCAATGTCTACAGGCATTGAGCCTATGGTGGGGCTGTCCCTAGAAGGCTGCACAGGGGAGTGTAAATACTCACCCTGTGGGCTTAAGGCTTGGGGTTCGGGCTCAGGGGTTTGAGACTGAGGAGGCTCAAAACCCACATTGAGATCAATTGTGAAGGATGGTGTGACCTCGGACTGAGTGGGAGCCCATGATTCCACTCTAGTCCTTTCGGTGTGAACAGAAGGAGCTTGTTCAATCAGAGTAGATTGAACAAGGGTTCGTTTGGGGCGTCTATGATATGTAGCTTTGATGGGTAAAGAAGGTTTTGGTATTATGGTGGATGTTGCTGGTGTGGGTTCATCACCTGTGGGGATAACATGGATGCACCAGGAGCTATACGCTCAGTCATCTCTGGAGGTAATGGAGTGTACCGTCCAGTGAAGTTGGTGGACATCTTCTTCAGTATCTTGAAGATGGTAGGCCTCATGTGTGGAACAGGAAGAGCAGCTGCGCAGACAAGCTTGCATGGTTCCATCTCACAGTTGATTATGTGTTGAAGAAATCGGGGATACATGAAGAATGTATCCCTACTCAGATTGGCGATTAGGTTGTTCAACACAAATCGTGAGTAATTGAATCTGAGGCCTCTCACCAACCCATGAACTAGGCATCCTAGTTCATATGGGATTGATCCCAACCCCCTGATTTGTTGGAGAGGCAATGTAGGACAATGTGCAGCAGGAACTTCCAATGGTAAGAGAAGTTGAACTTGTATACTGTAGACCAGCTGACATCGCCTCCATATCCCATGAGGATATAGGTGCCTTCCAAGTCTTCCTTGGGGAACTCAGTAGGAGCCCCATCATCGTGAAGCTCGAGATGCTCCCTGATGAGCTGTTCATTGATGACCAACTCTTGGCCACAAACTCGGGTTCTCAGGACTCGAACCCCATTCAGTACTGCAGTTTCACCGTTGCTCCAAAATTCTGACATATGGTTGGAGTATACGGTGGGGTTAACTGTTAGTGCAGTGAGGTAGGTGGATTCGGTGAGAAAGGTGATGATTTGGGTGAAGTCGGCATCCCTTGACGAGTCAAGTAACGCGACTTGATTGTGCTGAGGGTTTAGCGCCATTGGAGAAAAGGTAAGCTTGAAATTTTGGGTGAAATTGAGGGTTTGACAGTGAAGGGAACAGTTAGGGCTGTAAAGTGGTAAAAGAAGATGAAATTGATGAGTCAACATTATTTAAAAAGGGGTGAATAGTGGTAGTGGTGGTAATAGGGTAACTGTTTTGGGGTTACTGTGGGTGGTATGGTGGTTTACGGCGGAGAAATGACAGTGGCGGCAAAGATAATTTTAAATAATCTGACCATCATCAACAAAATCTTTACTTTTTACAGAGTGGGGCCCAAAAGATATCCGTTACATATAAAAACCTTTTCTTCTGAGGGTAAAACATTTCCGAAGGTAATTTTCTTCCGAGGGCAATTTTTCTTCCGAAGCATGATATTGCTTCCGAAGGTAAAATTGTCCTTTGAAGGCACTTTATCTTCCGAAGCAAGGCATTGCTTCCGAAGGTAAAGTTGTCTTTCCGAATGGAGAGTTGTATAAGTTTTGGAAGTAGATCTGATATAAAATCAATCGCTTCTTCCGAGACCAAAAACTCATCCGAGAAGAAAATTTCCACTGAGGAATTTGGCTTCGGAAGATATTCAGGAATATCTTCCGAGAGCTAATTCCTCTTCGGAAGAAATTTACACTTGGAATAATTTAAAGATCTTTTGTAACAGGGCTTAAATTGTACTGACACAAGACATTACTCATTAAAAAGGTTTTCAAAAGAGGTAGTTATTCAATGTTTATCATCCCAATTGCTCATATGAGATACTTAAATCTTTGTTCATCAAATGCCTTTGTGAACAAATCAGCATATTGTTCATTTGAGTCAACTTCGATTAACTTTATCAGCTGTTTCTCATGAATATCTCTAATGAAATGATACCTGATATCAATGTGTTTTGTCTTGGAGTGCTTCATCGGATTCTCAGTAATGGAGATAGCACTGTTGTTGTCAATATGGATAGGAGTAGTCATGAAGTTGAACCCATAGTCTAACATCTGATTTTGAATCCATAGCAGTTGAGCACAGCAGCTAGCAGCAGCAATGTATTCAGCTTCAGCAGTTGATGTAGAGACACAGGATTGTTTCTTGCATTGCCATGAGATAATCCTTCCACCAAGAAATTGACATCCTCCTGATGTTGATTTCTTGTCAATGTTGCAGCCACCATAGTCACTGTCAGAGTATCCGTAGAGATTGAAATCACTATTTCTTGGATACCAGAGACCTAGTTTAGGTGCTCCTTTGAGGTATCTGAGGATTCTCTTTGCAGCAGCTAGGTGAGACACCTTTGGAGCAGCCTGATATCTTGCACAAATGCATGTGGCAAACATGATATCTGGTCTACTTGCAGTGAGATACATCAGAGAACCAATAATTGCTCTATACTGATGATGATCAGTATCCTTCACCTCAAGGTCAGGGCAAAGATTATGGTTTCAGGGTATGGGTGTCTTGGCTGGTTTACAGTCCTTCATTTCAAATCTTTCTAAGATGTCTGAGACATATTTAGATTGACTTATGAAGAATCCTTCCTTCATCTGTTTCACCTGGATTCCAAGGAAAAAGTCCATTTTTCCCATGGAACTCATCTCAAACTTCTGCTTCATAATGCTTTCAAAGTCCTTGCACATTTGGTCGTTTGAAGAACCAAATATGATGTCATCAACATAGACTTGTACTAGCAAAATGTCTTCTCCACTCTTTCTGATGAAAAGTGTTTTGTCAATGGTACCTCTAGTGTATCCATTCTTCAGGAGAAACTGAGACAAGGTCTCATACCACAGCCTAGGTGCTTGGTGTAGCCCATATAGAGCTTTATCCAGCTTGCACACATGGGGTGCTGTAGGTCTTCAAATCCTGGAGGTTGACACACATAGATTTCCCTATCTATATCCCCATATAGAAAAGCACACTTGACATCAAGTTGGTAGACTGTGAAGTTCTTGGATGCAGCATAAGCAAGGAAGATTCTAACTGCCTCAAGTCTTGCAACAGGTGCAAAGACATCAGTATAATCAATTCCTTCCTCCTGGGTGTACCCTTGAACTACTAGTCCTGCTTTGTTCTTGATAATCAATCCTCTATCATCTTTCTTGTTCCTGAATACCCATTTTGTGCCTATGGGTACTTGACCAGATGGTAGTGGGCATAGATTCCAAAACTTTTGTCTTCTGAATTGAAGCAGCTCCTCCTGCATCGATTCAACCCAACTACTATCCTTTAAGGCATCTTCTACCTTCTTTAGTTCCATCTGAGACAGGAAGCATGAGTACAAGCAGACATTCCCATGATGAGTTTGTCCTCTTGTTCTCACACCCTCAGAGACATTCCCTATGATGTTCTCAGTTGGATGAGTGTTGTGAATCCTTAGACGAGGAATCACTTCCAGTTGCAGAGATAAGTCTAGGTTAGACATATTCTGATCACGAACTGGATCACTCTGTCCAACTGCTGTTTCAGAGTCATTCAATGAGGACTGATTGAATGATTGAGAAACATCATCAATGGTTGGTAGTGAAGTAGTATTAACAGTTGCCTGTTCCTTCAGAATACCACTTCCCTCAACCTGGTGTTGTAGTGGATCACCTGAGGAACTTTGAGGTTGATCAAGTGATTCACTTGTTGAAGCTTCACTATTTCTGGAGATAGTTACACTGTCAGATCTGTGAATAGTTAAAGCTTGTTGCCCTTCAGCACTTGGAGAATTCGGAATAGGTCTGGGAAGCTCATATAGTTGACCTGCATCAGCATCAGCATCACTTTGAGCACCTGTTCCAGCTAAAACATTCTCACAAGATGGTTTAGAATAGTTTGGAAACAATTCTTAATCAAAGATATACTCAGGTCCATTCCCCCTAACACAAGGAGTGTGCTCATTAACAACTATGTTGGATGACTCCTCAAATTGTTGATTCTTGATATTGTATACTCTATAAGCTTTGGAGCTAGAAGAGTATCCAATAAAGATAGCATCATCCGACTTCTCAGCAAACTTTGCCAAGTTGTCCTTTGCGTTAAGTATGGTACACCTGCAGCCAAAGGACCTTAGAAAGCCAATGAACGGTGGCCTCTTGTTCCATAACTCATAAGGGGTTTTTCCATGGGGTTTCACTACAAGAACCCTTTTCTGCACATAGCATGCAGTGCTGACTGCCTCTGCCCAGAATGTTAGAGGCAGCTTTGAATCAGCTAACATGGTCCGAGCAGCCTCAATAAGTGTCCTATTCCTCCTCTCAGCAACACCGTTTTGTTGAGGAGTTCTGGGAGCACTATATTGTCTGGCAATCCCTTTTGAGTCACAGAATGAGTCAAGAACGAAATTCTTAAACTCAGTCCCTTGATCACTTCTAATGATCTTAACCTTGTGATCAATTTGATTTTCTATTTTAAGAATAAAAGATATTAAAGTTTCAGCAGTTTCATCTTTACTTCTTAAAAAGAATACCCAAGTAAATCTTGTAAAATCATCAACGATCACAAGGCAGTATGATTTCCTTCCAATGCTCATTATACTTGTGGGACCAAAGAGATCCATGTGCAATAAGTGTAATGGACTAGTGATAGAGTTAACATATTTGGATTTATGAGATGATCTGTGTTGTTTCCCTTTCAGGCATGCAACACAGTTATCTTTGCAGAAAAATTCCTTTTTAGGCAAACCATGTACCAAGTTATTTTTAGCCAATTTATTCATTGTTTTAAAATTCACATGACATATGGGTTTATACCATAGTGTTGACTCATCACTATTAGCTTTGGAAAGAAAGCATGATACTTCACCCATAGGAGAAGCATTGTTCATATCTAGCTTGTACATATCCCCTTTCCTGGGAGATCTGAGAAGCACCAATTCCGGAGGAATTGTCATCCCTGGTCTGAGGATAATGCACTCATGTTCTGTGAAAAGCATCTGATGCTTCTGGTCACAGAATTGAGAAACACTTAACAGATTGTGTTTAAGCTGTTTGACAAAGTGAATTTTGTCAATGTTTATTCTGCCATTGGATATACTTCCTCTGCCAGAAATATATCCTCCGGCCTCACCTCCAAATTGGACAGACCCTCCATCAAAGTTCTGGAATTATTGAAGGAGAGATCTGTTCCCTGTCATGTGCCTGGAGCATCCACTATCTACAATCCAGATATTGTTGTTCTTGTCAAATGGATGTCCCTGCACATAAGATGAGATGGTTAGTTTTGTTTGGAAGCCCAAGCCTTGCAGGTCTTGGGCTCTTCCAAGGATAGTGACATAATTGAACCAAAAGATATGCAATGGGGTTCAATAGAGGTCATTGTTGAAGAAGAGGTTTGGGCTGCAGCATCTTCCTTGATCTTCCAATCCATCCTTTGGTTGATCTTTGAGGATGAGCTTGTTGAAGCTTGTGCAGCATGGCCTTCTTCCGAAGCTTCTCTCTTTTCGGAAGAAGCCTTCACCACCTTTTCTTCCGAAGTAGTCTTCTTCTGAGATGGTTTTAAGGGAGCCTTCTTGTTCTTCCGAACCTTAGAAGGTTTGGCTTCTGAAGCCATTTTCCCTTCGGAAGAAGCTGTTTCTTCCGAAAGCAACTTGGCTTCCGAGACCAACTTTCCCTTTTTCATCACGAGACCAACTTTCCCTTTTTCATCATTTGGACCTTTTGAAGTGGTCCAACTGAGAAACCTTCTCTGACTCCTTCTTGTCTAACATTATTTGCATAATGTGTGCTTGCTGGATTGTAGTAACAATCTTTAGCCATGTGGTTGTGCAGACCACACATTATGCATGCAATGTTAGTCTTCTGGGTACTTGCAGGTTGCTGTTTCTTGGGTTTCTTCTCGTCATCAGCAACTTTCCCTTTCAACTTCTGATCCTTCAGTAGGACAGGAGTGCTGGTACTACACTCCTTTCCTGAATCAGGAGTACCTACCACTTGAAATCCGACAGAAATGAAGACACCCTTTTGCTTAGGGTCAAACTTAAGCTTGGACCCTGCAACCTTCTTGGCAGTCCTTCTAGCAGCTTGAGCTCTGCTTCTTCTTGCCTTGGTGGTCAGGATTTGATCATCACAGGTGGAGATGGGTGTATCCTCCTGTTTCTCCCCTGTGGAGGCCACTATTTTCACTTCATCCTCTAGTTCCAATGGAGAAGGGTCAGCAGTTGGAACCTCTTGCTCTTCAGTACCACATCTAGGTAGTCTAATAGACTCATAACAGTGTGGTGGAGCTATTTCACTGGTTCCCAACCCTTCTTTGTTTTGATAAAACATTTTGGAATGAGAGGTTGATGCAAGAATAGTTTGGAAGCTTTGCTCAGCAATAGCTTGCTTCCTGGCCTGAGCCTCAGCTGTGACTAACTGGGCTTGAACTTCAGAAAGTTTGGAGATCAGATCTTTAATTTGAGTCTTATAGTTAGTCTTTTCATGTTTTAAAAGAGACACAGTTTTCTCTAACTCATCAATTTTCCTTTGATAGTCAGATTCAGCTCTCTTAAAGTCAGATTTTAGCACATTTAAAGACTCAACCTCAGATCTGATTTCCGAAATGTAATCCTTATACAATTTAACTTTAGCAATACAGGCAGCAGTACAAAGATGTTCATATACCTGATCATCATCTGTTCCGGCCATGAGTGCTTGAGCGGGAGTCACATCCTGTACCATGAAGCTCCAGTCAACTTCCTGAGCAACAGCAGCTGTTTCAGTTGACTTTTCTTCATGCTTGGGAGCAGTGGGATGTATGGAGGCCTGTGGGGTTCCCGGGTTGTTCTTGGGAGCCTTGCATTCCCTAGCAAAGTGACCAAGTTGGTTGCAGTTGTAACACCTTGCTTTGCTCTTATCAAACCCAAACTTGCTGTTGACTGGGTTTTGAGGGAATTGCCTTCCAGTTCTCTTGAAGAACTTCTTCGCTCTATAAGTTAAAAGAGCCATCTGCTGGACAATGTCCATATACTCCACATCCTCTGGACTGAAGCACTCAAGATCATCAAAGCAGTATTGAAAATCACCAGAGTGTCCACTTCCAGAGACAAAGGCACAACTATCCTGAAAGGAGTTGTGTTGAACCTTTTGAGACTTTGGAGTCTCAGGTAGAGTGATGAAGGGTCCAGTATGTGAGTTGTCAGGGTAGCATAGCAACTGATGTTGTGGTTCCATGCTTTCCCTTTCAACCACATGAAGGGCTGAACTCAGTTGGTTATTGGAGTGGTCAGAGGAGTTCTGCATGTTCATCTCCATCTGAAATGCACTTAGGATACCATACAACTCTGTGAGAGAAAGAGTCTTAAGGTCCGAAGTTCTCTTGATGACAACACAGTAGTGAGTCCATAGTTTAGGAAGAGAAGACATGAACTTCCTAACTATGTCTCTGTTCTCAAGAGCTACTCCAATATCCGCCAGAGTATCTACTAGCTCAACATACCTGAAGTATTATTGAGTCAAGGTCTCACCAGCCTTGAAAGTAAAGTTCTCAAACTGCTGCTTCAAGAGATCTTTCTTGTTCTCTTGGGTTTCCTTGGATCCCTCATACATCAGCTTCAGTATCTATGATATAACCTTGAGTGTTAGTATGTCTAAGTATCACCAGATAAGTCCTTAAGGTAGTCCTATTACTTATAGGTTGAAAATAGTTCATGCATCTAATATTTAATCTTATTTGTTTTTTAGTCTTAAATGTTATAAACATGTCTTGTTTAAGTTGGATTTCATGATAGTGGTGTAATATATGATAATTAAGTTTATGATGTTTTGTAATGTAAAAATATTGGTGTTGAAGTATATATATATATATATATATATATATATTATATATATATATATATATATATATATATATATATATATATATATATATTAGGAGATCCAACTTAAACAAGACATGTTTATAACATTTAAGACTATAAAAACAAATAAGATTAAATATTAGATGCATGAACTATTTCCAACCTATAATATATATATATAATATATATATATATATGTATGTATGTATCTATATATGTATGTATCTATATATGTATGTATCTATATATGTATGTATGTTTGTACGTATCTACATACGTGGGTACGTCCGTACGTGTGTCCGTACGTGCGTCCGTACGTGCATACGTGCGTCCGTACTTGCGTGCGTGCGTGCGTGCGTGTGCGTGCGTCCGTGCATGCGTGCGTCCGTGCGTGCGTGCGTGCGTGCGTCTGTGCGTGCGTGCGTGCGTGCGTGCGTGCGTGCGTGCGTGCGTGCGTGCGTGCGTGCGTGCGTGCGTGCGTGCGTGCGTGCGTGCGTGCGTGCGTGCGTGCGTGCGTGCGTGCGTGCGTGCGTGCGTGCGTGCGTGCGTGCGTGCGTGCGTACGTACGTACGTAGGTACGTACGTACGTACGTACCTACGTACGTACGTAGGTATGTACGTACGTATGTATGTACGTACGTATGTATGTACGTAATTATGTAGGTACGTACGTATGTATGTACGTACGTATGTAGGTATGTATGTATGTACGTACGTACGTATGTATGTATGTACGTACGTACGTATGTATGTATGTATGTATGTATGTATGTATGTATGTATGTATGTATGTATGTATGTATGTAGTATGTATGTATGTATGTATGTATGTATGTATGTATGTATGTATGTATGTATGTATGTATGTATGTATGTATGTATGTATGTATGTATGTATGTATGTATGTATGTATGTATGTATGTATGTATGTATGTATGTATGTATGTATGTATGTATGTATGTATGTATGTATGTATGGATGGATGTATGTATGTATGTATGGATGTATGTATGTATGTATGTATGTATGTATATAGATACATACATACATACATACATACATATATACATAGATATATATATTTGGAATTTCATAAAAATAACATACATTAAAAGTTAAGAGTAAATTTTACAATTGGTCATTATTAAATTTTACAATTGGTCATTATTAAATTTTACAATTGATCCTTGTGGTTTCATAAAATTTTTATTTGATCCCTAATCTTTAAAACATGCATATACATATGATTAATATATATATATATATATATATATATATATATATATATATATATATATATGTCTATATATATAGGATTGGGTTCATATGTTAACCCAACCTAATTATGAAAACTTGTTAACTATATTAGCCAATAAGAGCATGCCATATCATCAACAAGAAAAGAAATCTTGAAGGGCATTCATGTCATTTTATAGGTTACATATTCATAAATGTTTGTACTTTTCTGAAAACTTGCCTGACATATTACTATCTTTATTACTATGATTTGATTTGATCTTTTACATTTCCCAACAACATATAATTTTTTCTTTATATAAAAAACGAGATATGTATTCAACTCATCACCTTATTTCTATAGTTTCAAATAATAAAAAAGGTTAGATTTGCATTCAATACAAATCTTTCTTCTTTTAAATTTGTAAAATCTTTTGATGTTTTATATTATTATACTAGTTGGTATTGTCGTGCGTTGTAATAGAGACTATAATATGATTAACTATAACTATCATTTTATGAATAATTTGGTGTTATTATATATAACTTAGAGAATCAACGAACAAATTGAAATGAATATAGAAAATCAAAAATATAATAAATTAATTGTATTATATACTAATTACTCTATAATAATTTTCGATGGGAAATGAACAGTAAGTCGGTGCTCTTAAAGCGCACAGTACCAAAGGGAACAGCTTTACATCAGTAAACCCTCCAAAAAGTCAGAGAACTTTAGTGAGAGAGAAAGAGGATGAGGTGCAAGAAATTACTAGAAGAACACGATGGCGATCACATGACCTGATCGGGAATTGATGCAACGATGAAGATGAAGACCACTGTGGCGATTGCGCTGTTAAGAAGGCGAGGCCCAAGGCAATGGCATTTGGTCACGGTTACCACTAATCTGCCAACCGGAATTCCACTATAGACCTACAAACTGAGGCGATGGTTTTGGTTTGGTGTGGATTAATGGCGTTTTAGAGGGGTTCGGCTTTTAGATCAAGTGAGGTTTTCGGTGTTTGAACTCACGCTCCGATTGTGTGAGGGCATGGGGACTGGAGTTGTGGTGGCGGCAATGCTGGTGTGGTACGTGGTGGCGGTGATGTTGGTGTGGTGTGTGGCAGCGGTGTGGTGGTGGAAGTGTTGGTGTGGCGGTGGCGTTGTTAGTGTTGGTATGGTGGTGGCGGTGTGGCGGTGGCGTTGTGGCGGTGGCGGTGTGGCGGTGGCGGTGTGGCAGTAGCGGTATTGGGGTGGTGGTAAAGAGAATATTTTGCAAAATGACCAGGGGAATTGGTTGGGTTCTAAACTTCTAATTTAGCTTTAGATTGGTTTTTAAAATTCTTTTAATATTAAACATTAAAACTACATCAAAGTTCAAACAACAGGAAGTCTACTATAGGCCCACAAATTAAGAGCTCAAAATCATTCCTCATCATATCACGGTGTAGAAATCCATTTGGTGAAATAAGGTACTTTCTCCTCATATTTCTTATTTGATGCTTCCACTAATAGCTTATTGAAATTAATCTAACCAGTATGTGTCATTTCAATTTGTTTTAAGGAATTTGGGTTTTTGTATATAATGGGGTTTGTTGGATTGAGATTGATGTGGTTGACTTGTTCTAAGCAAATATGCAGAGAGTTTTTAATTTAGTTGAATGTCAATGTATCTGTATTGTTAAAAGGTTCATTATTCACTATTTGTACTTTTTGCTGAACTTTCTATATTAATAGGCAGTGTGTCATGTTTGCTATAATAACATCCCATTGGTATTTGATGCTCTTGGATTCTTGCTTATAAACTTTTTAAACAGTTTGAATTTATGTTACTAACAAGCTAGATGGGTTTGGGTTGAAACGGGTCGCATCAAGCCAGTTTGGGTTCAAATGTGTCAAAGTTAATGGATAGTATGTTGTGTTTGCTCCGTTAATGAGATGTAAGCCCCGTTCCTGGGAAGCCTCACAGTTGGTTAATCATAGCATAAAATCACTTTATAAACAAAACATTGCAGCGGAATTAAGTAAACATTCACTTAAAACTTGGAAATCATATTGTACTCATACATTTGTCTTTAAGTGGAATAAAACATGGTGCATGGTCTTAAATTACAATAAAGATTTCATAGACAGGAATGCCATCCATTACTCTCCAAGTAGCTCCCTGGTGCCATCCTCAGTATCAACATTTACCTGTCCACTATTATGCATAAAAATTAGCTTTGCTGAGTGAGTTCTAATTTTATATAAATTAGAAAATATAAGCTTTTATCCTCCATATAATGACCACGCATACATCATACTATATAACATTTCTTGCATCATATTAAGCATGTTTGTTATCTTTCATTCTTTCATTATCTGTCACTTCATCATAAGCGAGATAGCATAGAATCCGGGTTTGATCTAAAGAAGGGTTTAGAGGTCGATTCTTACCTGGATTTGTTGCTCCTTTCTTATGGTTTGATGCTCCAACACCCAGGTTTTCAATCTTTTAACCCTTGAAGCTCCAAATCTTGAGTTTTCTTCACTTTCTCTCTCTACTTTCTCTCTCTATGAATTTTGGTGGCTAGGGTTCAAGTGTGGAAGATGGTGGCTAATTAGGTGGGTTTGAAGGCTGATTATGGGCCCTAAATCACTAAGGCTCTTGCCCATAAGCCTAATTATCCCATAACCCATTTCCTTCCTTTATTAAATACCCACAAATTAAGACCATTATCCTTGATTACTCGTTTTGACTTTTCGGTGTGTTACAAGTCTCCCCCACTTATTTAGGTTTCGTCCTTAAAACCTGTCAGTCCTCAAACAATTGAGGATAAAATTTCCTCATCTCTTCCTCGGTCTCCCAAGTAGATTCTGATCCTTTTCTGTGTCTCCACTGTACTCGTACCAGCGGAACCACTTTATTACATAAGTGCTTCTCTTTCTAATCAAGGATGGCCACCGGCTGGTCTACATAGTTCAGTCGTTCGTCGACTTCAGTGTCTTCTAATGGTACAAATGCATCATTGTCTGCTAGACATTTCCTAAGATGAAATACATGGAACGTATGGTGAATTCCACTCAACTCATCGGGTAGTTCTAATCTGTAGGCCACTTCCCCTACCCTCACGACAATACGGAATTGCCCTATGAACCTTGGGCTTAACTTTCCCAGTTTTCGAAACCTGATAATCCCTTTCCAGGGAGATACCTTGAGTATAACCTTGTCACCAACCTCGAACTCTATCGATCTACGCCTCTTATCAGCATAAGACTTATGGCGATCCTTTGCGGCTTTCATGAATGCCTTAATCTTATCTAACTTCTCGGTTGTGACCTCAATCACTTCAAGACTTCCTAATTCCTTTTGCCCGATGTCACCCCAACACACGGGCGTTCTGCACTTCCTACCGTACAACATCTCATAAGGTGGCATACCAGTGCTGGCATGGTAACTATTATTATATGAGAATTCCGCCAATGGTAAAGGTGCTCATCCAAACTTCCTCCAAAATCAATTACACACGCTCGTAGCATGTCTTCTAATGTCTGGATCGTTCTTTCCGACTGACCATCTGTCTGGGGGTGGTAAGCCGTACTAATATGCAGTCTAGTCCCCATTGAGACGTGAAACCTCTTCCAGAACTTGGACGTAAACCGCGTGTCCCTATATGAAATGATAGACACTGGAACGCCGTGACGAGCCACAATATCCTTGATAAATAGCTCTGCCAACCTCTCAGAGGAAAACGTCTCACGAATTGTTAGGAAATGGGGGCTCTTTGTTTAACGGTCAACAATCACCCAGATAGCGTCACTTCCTCTCACCGTGCGAGGTAGCTTCATGATGAAGTCCATTGTGATGTGTTCCCATTTCCATTCAGGAATATCTAAAGGCTGGATCTTCCCATATGGCTTTTGGTGCTCTGCCTTCACTTGCAAACAAGTCAGGCACTTGCTCACGTACTTAACCATATCACGCTTCATTCCTGGCCACCAGTAATCTTTCTTCAGATCTTGATACATTTTCATAGCACCAGGATGAATGGAATGTTGAGTTTTGTGAGCCTCATCCATGATCTTCCCCCTCAGATCCCTATAGAGAGGGATCCACATCCGCTCAGATCGGGTTCTAACACCCAGTGTGTTTTCCCCTAAATCTGAAACCTGCCCTTTCATTCTTTCAGAGTTGACTCTGTCATCTCTTAATGTTTCATCTTGAAACTCCCTCACCTGTTTCATAACATCAGTCATCATGATTATCTGGTAAGCCCTCACCCAAATTGGTTCGGGTCATCCTTTCCGGCTAAGGGCATCAGCAACCACATTGGCCTTACCTGGATGATAATGAATTTCGCAGTCATAATCCTTGATCAGTTCCAACCACCTCCTCTGCCTCATGTTGAGTTCCTTTTGTTCGAAGAAATACTTCAGACTTTTATGATCACTGAAGATGGTGCACTTCACCCCATACAGGTAGTGCCTCCAAATCTTCAATGCAAACACCACCGCAGCCAACTCCAAATCATGGGTAGGATAATTGGCCTCATGCACCTTTAATTGTCTAGAAGCATAGGCTATCACCTTCCCCCGTTGCATCAATACGCAACCCAATCCTGCATACAAGGCATCCGAGTAGACTACCAGGTCCTCATTCCCCTCTGGTAACGTCAAGACTGGGGCTTGTGTTAACCTCATCTTTAGTTCTAGGAAGGCGTTCTCCTGATCAGAACCCCATTCATACTTCACGTCCTTCTGGGTCAGCTTAGTCAAAGGAGAAGCTATCTTGGAGAAATCCTGGATAAACCTCCAATAGTAACCTGCCAGACCTAAGAAACTGCGAATCTCGGATGGCGTCTTAGGAGATTCCCATTGCATCACCGCTTCAACCTTCGCAGGATCCACCCTGATCCCCTCAGGGTTAACTACATGACCCACAAATTGAACTTCTCGAAGCCAAAATGCACATTTATAGAACTGAGCATATAACTTCTCGCTTCTGAGTGTCTCCAATACTTCTCGAATATGATCGGCATGTTCTTCTTCACTTTTGAATAGATAAAGATGTAATCGATGAATACTATTACCGATTTATCAAACATCGGCTGACATACACGATTCATAAGGTCCATAAAAGCAGCTGGCGCGTTGGTTAAACTAAAGGACATGACGAGAAATTCGTAGTGTCCATAACGCGTACGGAACGTTGTCTTAGGAATATCTTGTTCTTTCACCTTCAGTTGGTGGTAACTAACCACAGGTCTATCCTTGAAAACCAGCTGGCATCCTGAAGTTGATCGAACAAGTCGTCGATCCTTGGTAACGGGTACCGACTCTTTACGGTCAGCTTATTGAGCTCGCGATAGTCAATGCACCTCCGCATGCTACCATCTTTCTTCTTGACAAATAAAATGGAGCACCCCATGGAGAGATACTCAGTCGAATGAAGCCCTTATCCAATAAATCTTGCAACTGGTCCCTCAGTTCTACCATCTCTGAAGGAGCTAATCGATACGGTGCTTTAGCGACGGGCTGCGCTTCCGGTAGCAAATCAATATGGAATTCGATTTCACGGTCAGGCGAAACACCATCAGGTCTTCATGAAAGATGTCAGGAAAATCACGCACCACTGGTACACTGGATAATTGTGGCTCTAGCGTATCCACATCCCTTACATAGGCCAAGTAAGCACTGCACCCACGCCTCAAGTACTTTTCGGTCGTGATCATCGACACCACCTTCGGTATACTGCACGCTCTATCCCCGTGAAACGTAACTGAGCTACCATCGGGTGCGATTAGGCTAATTATCTTTTTACTACATACTATATTCGCTTCATAGTCAGCCAACCAATCCATGCCTAACACCACATCAAAACCTCCTAAGGCCATAACATGCAATCTATTAGGGAACTTATAACCCTCCAACTCTATCAGGATACCCTGAACTACCTCAGTCACCTTGGTGGACTTACCAATGGTTGTTTCCATATAAAAGGGCTCGTCTATCTTTCTAGTCCTATCACGCAATAAACGACAAAAGGCAGTAGACACAAAACTCCTACTAGCACCAGAATCAAAGAGCATAAAAGCATATTCGTGGTCCACTAGAAACATACCTGAAACTATTTCTGGATCTGCCCTAGCCTCCTCATGAGTTATGTTGAATGCCCTCGCCTTTGTCTTCAAACCGTCACCCTTTCCCTTATCTCCAGCTTTAACCATTCCTGATCCTCCTGATTTTCCTTTCTTGCAGTCCCTCTCCACATGTCCCATCTCGTCATACTGGTAACACTTCACTGCCTTGCAATCCCTAGCATAGTGGCCCTCGCCCCCACATTTAAAACATTTTCCAGTCCTAACTCTACACTCCCCTGAATGACCTTTTCCATATTTTCTACAAGCACCTCCTTCACCTGTATTTCCCCGTCTCCCTGACTGATCCTCAACTCTCATCCTCTTCTCTCCACTCCTGAAGTTATCACCTCCGAACCTCTTCCCATTTCCATTCTTGTTCCCACTCCATTTCTCCACCTTCTTCTGTACAGGCATTGGGTCTCTCTCATCGTACAACCTCCCAGCTAAGTCCACCATAGACCTAAACGTGCCTGGTCTAGCCGCAATCATGTGCCTCCTGATATCCACGGGCAAACCCTGCATGTATCTCTTGATCTTTTTGGATACAGGTGTTACCATGTTTGGCACAAGTCTTGCAAGTTCATTGAACTTGGATTTATACTCTTGATGAGTCATGTTCCCAGCCTCTAAATACAAGAACTCCTTCTCAATTTTGTCTAATTCCCGATGGGGACAATCCTTCTCCAGCACCAACTCCTTCAACTCAGACCACTTCATTTTGGCTATCGATCGCTTTCCTTCAGCCTGGACAATATTGTCCCACTAGCACAACGCTAAGTCAACGAAAGAATAAATGGCAAACTTAACTTTCTGATCTTCGCGGCACTCACTAATTTCTACTACCGCTTCCATTTCTCTGACCCAATGATGGGTGGCAGTAGCATTGCCATTACCGTCATAGGTCGGGGGCTTGCACCTTTGAAATGCCCTATAGTTGCACCCCCTAGTCATCTCTCTCTCAGACTCCTCATCACTGTCATCATCATGGACTACCACCTTAGGGTTTGATGGCTCCTCTTCAGATCCCTCCGTCCTCCTAGTGGACCTTCTAGAAATCTTGTCATTTTCCTTCCCCTTCTTATCAACTTTCTCTCTATCCTTGACTGCTTTGATCACCTCGGTCACCACCAAGGGTAAGACATTTTGCATGACATTGTAGACTTATTGGCGACAGCCTCCTTCACAATGGATTTGAGGGTGGCTGATCCCTCACCCTCCGGGTGACTATGGAGGTCTGACTCCTCGTGAACAGTCTCGGGAGCCTTAGCTTTGCTCCGGGTGACATGCGGCTCTGTACCAGCCATAACTAATTCCTATAAGATTCAAACACCAAAATGGTTACTCAAGATAACTGCTCAGATCATTATAAGTACGGTAAGTCCTTAATTACAGTGGCCAAGTGTGATTAACTACTTACCTTACCCTCCTGACCCAAGCAATCACTATCTAAACACATGTCAGTATTCAAATCTAGAAGCACATAGGACACACAGCACACACACATAATCCCGGTTTTACTTGAAAACTTTTACCTGATGGCACGTAGCTACTTGGATTGGCATCCCTTATTCGGTCCCATTTTTAGTTTAGCTTTTCAAAACTACTTACCCAATTCTCTTAAACTTTGGCTCTGATACCTACTTGTAAGGCCCCGTTCCTGGGAAGCCTTACAGTTGGTTAATCATAGTATAAAATCACTTTATAAACAAAACATTACAGCGGAATTAAGTAAACATTCACTTAAAACTTGGAAATCATATTGTACTCATACATGTCTTTAAGTGGAATAAAACATGGTGCATGGTCTTAAATTACAATAAAGATTTCATAGATAGGAATGCAATCCATTACTCTCCAAGTAGCTCCCTAGTGCCATCCTCAGCATTAGCATTTACCTATCCACTATTATGCATAAAAGTCGGCTTTGCCGAGTGAGTTCTAATTTTATATAAATAAGAAAATATAAGCTTTTTTCCTCCATATAATAACCACGCATACATCATACTGCATAACATTTCTTGCATCATATTAAGCATGTTCGTTATCTTTCATTCTTTCATTATCTGTCACTTCATCATAAGCGAGATTGCACAAAGCAAGAGCTCCATGTTGATTGACAACGAATGTCGATCCCCGTCGATACACATCATCGTGTTAGCTAACCCCCGACAGTTGATCCACACTGCAAGGCACATAGCCCGCTCATGAATACGGATCCATTGTCACACGTCAGACTCACATAAGTGAAGTCTATCATAGTGCTTGCAAGACTTTTCATCGTCGGCACGGGGTAACATTTTTTAAGTTCCACTTCTCATTAATATTGTCTTCCACTTAATATATAATACGTAGCTTATGAAGTACACAACATACCAAGTACTAGCCATCATAACACATAATCGACCCTCCGTGGGACAGCGGGGGTTCGGGGGCAGCAGCCCCTGACAGCGGGGTCCTAGGGACAGCAGCCCTAGTGGGGTCCAAGGGGTAACGCCCCTGGCTTGGGCCGGGCTGCCAGGTCAGCACGCAAACTTTTCTATTTTAAGGACTTTATATAGCATATTTTGTTATAGGAAAATTTATTTTCTTGTTAAAACCCTTTAAAATCTTTGCCTTGAAAAGATTAGGTTTACTATGCATAATAGCCCTAAAAAAATGGAAAAATTTTTAAATAAGGGGATCTATAACTCACCTGGATATCGTGAGTAACTTCTAAACTAAGGGGCTGTTTGTTTGGGTCTGACCGAGCCTGGTCAGACGCGAGCATCTGACTCGGTCAGACCTGTGATGTTTGGATGCTTGCCTATTACCGGAGATCACGTCTGACCAGAGCTCCTACCCGGTCAGACCTCAACCATAGTCTGACCACGGGTCAGACGTGAAGGTGGTGCTTGCAGTGGTGGTCGGCCTACCAAAAGTCTTCATCTCGGCCCGAAACTCTCGATACCCTTGAAAGGCATCGGAGCTGAGCTTCTTCACAGTGACGGTGACGCCGGCAGCGAGGATCGGGGGTGGTGGGTGGCGGCAGCGTTGGCGTTTGGCGGTGGTGTGGCAGATAAGGATGATGAAGGTGAAGATGAGGATGATGAAGGTGAAGATGAGTGAAGATGAGGGATATGGCGGAGATGATGACTTGGAGGGTGGGATCCATGGTGGATTTGGGGGTTTAACAGAGAGAGAGACGAAAAAGAGAGAGACGATGTTTGTGGATGATGATGATGATTGTGGTTGTGGTTGTGTTGTGTGTGTTTTTTATTTTAAAAATTTTCCTTTTTACAACCAAACACAATTATTCGTTCAGACCTCTTACTGGTTTAGACCTCTTACTGGTTCAGACCCTCTTATTCATTCAGCACTTATTCAATCAGATGTTGCCAAACAGCCCCTAAGCCTTCTAGGCTAGGATCACACTACACAGCCTGCAGATAAGTTGACACTTAAAGGGGTTAATTTCTGCCTAATTTCATGGCTAATTTCGCTATCAGATAAGCAGTTTCGCTGGCAGTTTCGCTGGCTGTTTCGCTGGCAGTTTCGCTGGCTGTTTCGCTGGCAGTTTCGCTGGCTGTTTCGCTGGCAGTTTCGCTGGCAGTTTCGCTTGCAGTTTCCCTGGCAGTTTCACTGGCAGTTTCGCTGGCAGTTTAGCTGGTAGTTTCGCTGCAGTTTCGCTGCTAGTTCGCCCAGCAGTTTCGCATGACAGTTTCGCTGTCAGATGCGCCCAACTTTCATTGAAATTTCCTAGTTTCGCAATACCTATAGGTCAACCTGGGCTCTAGCGAAATTACCAACGAAACTGTAGTTTCGCACCAACGAAACTGTAGTTTCGCTGGAACTCTCTTAGTTTCGTTGGATAAGTGCACAGTTTCGCTGGATGAGTGCACAGTTTCGCTGATCGGGGGCACAGTTTCGCTGGATGAATGAAAATGAAGAAGTAGCCCGTTTTTAACCTAAAATCTTAACTTTTTACGTCCAAATCCTTGGTCTACCATCCATGAAACCATATCTAACCTTTTTACACGTTTTCATACGTAAAAATTTGACCTTTATGTGTTGCTTTGAAACTTTTCAAAACCCAAAACCCTAGAATCCGGGTTTGATCTAGAGAAGGGTTTAGAGGTCGATTCTTACCTGGATTTATTGCTCCTTTCTTATGGTTTGATGCTCCAACACCCAGATCTTCAATCTTTTAACCCTTGAAGCTCCAAATCTTGAGTTTTCTTCACTTTCTCTCTCTACTTTCTCTCTCTACAAATTTTGGTGGCTAGGGTTCAAGTGTGGAAGATGGTGGCTAATTAGGTGGGTTTGAAGGCTGATTATGGGCCCTAAATCACTTAGGCTCTTGCCCATAAGCCTAATTAGCCCATAACCCATTTCCTTCCTTTATTAAATACCCACAAATTAAGCACATTATTCTTGATGACTCGTTTTGACTTTCGGGGTGTTACATGAGAGATACAAAATCAATGAAGAATTGGCTAAAGAAAGGAAAGATGTCTAATGAGCCGTGTTATGCGAAGCTAGCGTTACATGAGGGGAAATTGTTCTCATCGATGCGCGATTGCATATTGGTGTTTTGTGTGTCGGATTGGGTTATAACGTCGAAACGCCCAGGGAGTTTAGGTGGGTCGATTTCCGATTTTGTAATTGGGGGCAATCGGCTATTTTGTTTGGGAAACTCTGCCATCAAGCATTCTTTGAATTTGTGTGTTTTAGTGATTCTATTTTATTAGTCATGTTTAACATGTGATGAAGTTTTGTCAGTTACAAAGATTCACAGGACACCAAAAAGATGAATAGTTTAATCACAAAGTGGAAAACCTTATGTACAAACAAAGCGTCTGTTCTTTTAAAACATTGTCTATAAAATATTTTACGATGGTACTATTCGTATAGGAGTATAAAGTTGTAACACAAAAGCCCGGCGCAACGCGCCGGGGAATCAACCTAGTTACATAATAATTTATGAAATGATAAAACGTGTTTTATTTGTTCCTGGTACAATATTAAAATGTATCTATATAACAGCCTTTAATTTTATATTTTGATATACACTTAATTTCAATAATATAAAAATATTTTTTATTCACGTAATATGTTAAAACTTTAAAATAGTAAAGTTAATATCTACTTTCTTATCCCAAATAATTATAATTTTCATTAAACTAAGAGATTGTAAAATAATATTTAGAAAAAAAACCTAAAAATAAAAAAGGTGAAAACCTCATATTTAGATGAAAAAATAGGCAGTTATAAAAGATTTAATTTATTTTTTTAAATCAAATAAATAGGCAGTTGTAAAAGATTTAATAGACAGTTTTAATCGATGGTTTGTTCTGTCGATTCATACTCCATTTACTTCCTTTTGTCTCCTTCTTTCTACCAATCGAAGCCTTGAATCAACGTGTCTGAAGTACAGGTTTACCAGAATGATGAATATCCGGCGAACGTGTTGCGATGGCTTATACATCCGGCGATAAAGCGGGTAATACTTTTGGCGGTGTTACGACGGTTACTACTTTCGGTGATTACGGGGTTAATAATTCCGGTGATGGTGCGGTTAATGTTTGACGGTGTTCTTTGGCGGTTATCATTATCAATTGGCGTCGTTTAGCGGTTACTGACTTTGCCGCCGTAACATATCATTCCTGCCATTTGCTACAGCCGTTAACTTGCATTTTGTAGTATATATAATTTTGAAGAAAGCTTGTTTTTTGTAATATATTTGTTAAGGGTTTCATGTACTAATGAATCTATGTAGTTAGTTTATGATTTCTTAAGTAGACATTTAACAATCCATGGTAACTTTTTTCAAGTAATCCTGTATATTAATCTAATGTGATTAAGCTAACATGTTGTATCATGTACCATTTATTTTTTTAATATTTTAGTGGTATAATATTTTAGAATTTTTGAGAGAGTTTTTTCGTAAATATGTGAAAGTCACAGGTGCTAACGATATTGTGTTTTTAGTTTTGTGATTTTTTCAAGTAAGCTTTTAACAATCCATAGTAATTTTTCATATAAGCCAATGTAATCAAAAGTAACTTCGTGTATCATGTAAGGCTTTTTTTTATATTTATTATTATTAATTTTTTGTTTTTGCAATAATATGTAAATATTTACTACTAATTATAACATGAGAATGTTTCAAGTAATGTTATATATCGACACTAATAATGTATTTGCTACACTACTAAAGAATATAAGTTGTGATGCTAACGTAACTTTAGATATATTAAGTTACTAAATTATATTATAGCGTTTTATCTCACTTTACACAACATTACATTTACGTATATTATATGTTTTCAAATTACATGTATATTAAATTTTAATCTTAATGTGATGCAATGTAAGTAATATAATATTTTTGTTATGGTTGATGTTAATTAATCATAATAGATGCTAAGTGCTCTTACATCAAATTACATTGCTAGCCACTAACATTGTATTATTTTAATGTTAATAAAAATACAATACACACACTACAATTTTATTAAGTTATTACATTACATTAAATTATTATATTATATTACAGTATTTTATATCATATTATAATAAAATACATGTGTGTGGCAAACGATGATGTGTAACAATGTGAAAATACGTTGGATTCGTGTGGAGTTTATTAATAAAGTGAAGATTACGGAAGAAGATTGCGTTGATCCAATTTAATTATATTTTTCTATTATATGTTGTTACGTTAAATTACATTGCCAATGACTTACATTATATTATTTTGATGTTAATGTAAATGCCATATACATATTTTTGAATATAATAGAACCTCTTTATAATTCGTAAGTATTGAATCCTAACTACAATATGAGAATGTTGTAAGTAATATAATTAAATAAACTACTGTATTTATTACATTAACAAAGAATATAAGTTATGTTACTAACATTACTTTAGTTGTATTAAGTTATTATATTATGTTGTAGTATTTACGTTACATTACAATGACATTACTATACATGTAATCTTAATATATCAGATTACAGTTAAATTACATTTTATATTAGATTTTGTTGAACCAAAAGAACCAATGAGCCAAGATCAGGAAAACCTCTAAGTCCCACATGACATCACAACAACTGCTGAAGACCTTCATCAGCAGTTTGACAAAGTCTGAAGAAACAACAGCTGAAGATCAAAGATCTGAAGTACAACAGCTGAAGACTTCAAGTACTGAAGACAAGTGCTGAAGATCAACAACTGAAGAACTGAAGAACTGAAGATCAACAACTGATGCACAAAGTCTGAAGACAATGACTAAAGACATCAGCTGATGATAACTACTGAAGTCATCAGCTGATGAATCATCTGAAGACCAAAGTCTGAAGACCAAAGTGCTAAAGCTTCAGAGTTTGTCACAACAGCTGAAGAAGTCTTCTTCAGTTGTTGTGATGGTTTTTCTTTTTAGTAGTTTTATGTTTTTCCTTTCAGTAGTTTGTACAACAGCTGAAGAGTTTGTTCTTCAGCTGTTATAGTTCAGTAGTTGTAAACGAATGAAGAGTTTGTTCTTCAGTCGTTGTAGCTTTTCAGCAGTTTCCTTTTCAGTACTTGTAATAGGTAAGATTTTGTAAGAAGATGTCAGCTGTTGACATCTTCAGTAGTTTAAGGTTCCATCAGTAGTTTGTTAATAATCGGTTACATCAGCATTCGTCCTTTTTCTCCTATAAAAGGACGATGTGCCTTTTGTATTCGGCGCCGAAACGTGTGGAGTTATAGAAAACATCTTTTGCAGAACTTTTCTCTCTCTCTATGTTTGTACTTTTACATGCAAAATCTTTTGTGTTCTTGCTGTAATCGCTAATTACTGTGCTAAATCCGCTGCGAATACAATCTAATTGATCAAACTAGAGGCTGAGATCCTGTCAAATGGTATTAGAGCAGGTTAATCATTGATCGATTTCACTATTGATCATTTGAAACTGCTCTTTTGATCTCTACATTTGATCGAATTAGCAATTTGCAAGAATTAGCTATAGAGAGTGAGATTCTGCTGTTTCTGGCCGTAAACTTGAGGTTCTCTGGTGGTTTCGAGCTACATTTGGTTTGCTTAAACTTGTTTTTGACTAAACTCTGAGATGACGACACCAACGAACGATCCTCACAATACTGGTTCCTCAACCAAGCCTCCGATGCTTGTGAGGAATGAGTATAACATATGGCAACGTCGTATGCTTCACCACTTGTCTGTCAACAGTGCTGGTTGTTGGAAGTCAGTGGTGCATGGACCATACAAGCCTATGGTGAGCGTCCCTGAATCAAATGAACAGGTTCCGAAGAAACCTGAACAATATTCGGACGAAGATCTTAAGCTGTTCGAGATTGATGCTAGAGCCCTTGGAATTTTAGCTATGGCTATTCCAAATGAGATTTATTCAGGGCTTTTGCATCATGAAACTGCTCATGACCTATGGGTTGCTCTGAAGGAACAATTCGGAGGAACAGATTCGGTCTTAGCAAATACTAAGGAAATCCTCACCGAACAATATCAAACATTCTCTCATAGGAAGGGTGAGACTCTGACTCAGCAGTTTGAGCGGTTTTCTTGTTTGATCTCTGAGTTGAAGATGGTCAAACAAGAGTACTCTAACAGCCAGATGAACAACAGATTCCTCAGATCACTGCCTCAGTGATGGGACACCTATACTATTGTCCTGCGCTCCAGTGCAGATCTGGATACTCTATCTCTTACCCAACTTCATAGGAAACTGCTCACATTTGAGAGAGAGATAGAGCAAAAGAGGAAGTTGTCTACCTCTGGCAAGCTCACTGATGACTTTGTTCATGGCAATGCTGCCTTGATAAGTCAGGGGTCGGAATATGCTGCATCAGAGAGTTCTAACGATGAGCATATTGATTTCTCTACCAACTCTGAACAAGCTTTTGTTGGTGTTAGCAGTAGTTCAGGAGGTAGCAGTGAAAATTTGTGCTTTCTGATGGAGGACTTGAATGGCATTCCAGATGATGGTCTGGAAGAGATGGATAGTTTGAACCAAATGGCAATGATAAATGTCAGATCTCAAAAGTTCTACAAGAGAACTGGCAGGAAATTCCCTGGTCTCTCTGGCAAAACCAAAGTTGGTTTTGACAAGAGCAAGTTGAGGTGTCACAAGTGCCAAAGGCTTGGACACTTTGCTAGAGAGTGTAGATCATCTGGATCTAACTCCTCTGCACCCTTTGTGACTTTTCCAAGCAATAGCTCACAGCACAGAGGGCAACATTCCTCCAGTTCTGGCCATCCATCACAAGCACAGGCATCACCTGCTTATTTTGTGCCTCAGGGTCATATGCCATACCCATACCCCTGCTACTATATGCCTCAGCCCAGTCAAACTCAAGCATTTTCTGCTCAGCCACCACATGCTCTTCCTGAGCCTCAATCTTCCCAATCTCATCATCAAACACAACCTCAACAACACAGCTTCTTCACCCCAGGAGTTGTTGACTGGAGTAGTCTGCCAGATGATCTATCTGGTCAGGAACAACTACTCCAAGGTGCTGGTCCACATGGTGGTGAAAATCCATTTGGAAATCTTGCTCTAATGGCCCTTGAGTCTTCTGAGGGGTCATCATCCAATGCTTCATCGCAGGTATCCTCTGAGGCCAAAGCCAAGCTTTGTTCTGAATCATGCATAGCAGCATTTGCTTCTATTAGAGAAGCAAATGTAGCTTTAATAGATAAAAATCTTGAGCTAGAGCAAACATTTTCCAAAAAGAAAGCTGAATTTGAGGCTGCACTTAATGAGAAAAATGATGAGATATATAAGCTTAAATGTCAAATAAAAGATGACAAAGCTAGGGAAGATGTACTTCTAGAAAAGTACAAGGAGCTCAAGGAAACTCTTGCAACCACCCAAGTAGAGTGTGATTGATGGGTGCAATCATGCAAGGGTTTTGAAATGCTTCTTAGCAAGCAATAAGCTTCCAATGTGAAGTTTGGCATTGGTTATAATCACACTGCTCCTCCTACAGATTTTACTTCAAGAGCAGAAGTTGAATCTGATGAAGAGAGCAATAACCAATCCTTCTCATCATGTGACCTACTATCTTCTGATTCAGCATCATCAGAGATAGAAGTCAGCATTAACTCCTGCCAAAACCAATCAGCTGATGCTACAACAGCTGATGGTTCAAATGCTGACTGTCACATGATCAAAAGGTTGATCAACTCAGGTGTTATCTCTAGAAGTACTGAAAGTACTGGAGAGCAAGTGATAACCTCTGAAGTTCAAACCTCAACTACTGTCAGCACTAAAGAGAAGAAAACTAACAGTAGAAAAGGTTTGAAGACAGCTAAAGAGGATGTCAGGAAAGCAGGCACTACTAGGAAGAAAACTACTAGTATTGATAGCAAACAGCTGAAGAACAAGTCTTCAGCAGTTTCATCCTCTTCAGCTGATGATCAACATAAGATGAAGAAGAAGCCATGTGAGATATGTGGCTTGTTCAATCATCTTACTGATGATTACTGGTACAAAAGGGGTTCCAAACTCAAACAAAAGGAGAAAATTAATAAGGACATAAATAAAATGAAGAATGAGTTTGAGACCAAGTTTGTACTAGCAACATCAATGCCTGAAACCCCTAAGCCCAAAGCTAAATCTAAAAAGAAGGTAGGGGTTACTCAGGCAACAGCTGAGGTTGCTTAAAAGAAGATGGTGCAACATAGGAATCCATCATCAGCAAGTCCCAATGTGTCTGAAGAGCTCCATCATCAGCAAGTCCTAATGTGTCTGAAGAGCTGAAAGCTTTATCACAAAGTCAGACACAACTGGTGATGATGGTTCAGCATCTAATAGGAAGAGTCAACCATTTAGATGCTCCTGTGTTGAAACCACAGAAAAAGAAGTCCAAGCCAAAGGGTTCCTCCTCTGCACCATCTCCTTCACCTCAGGCTGTTACACGTAACAACTTGTTAGTGTTGCACCTGTAGTTGAGAACAGACCCAAAACCAAACAGGTTTGGGTCTTTAATGTGGTTATGATTGCAGGGTTCTTCAACATGCCAAAGAAGCATCTGGTATGTTGACAGTGGAGAATCTCAAGTACAACCTCTTGAGTGTCAGTCAAATGTGTGATAAAGGCCATGTTGCCCTTTTCACAAGCCAGAACTGTCGGATTCTGTCATCCAAAGTTCTACATTTGATTGATAAGGTGCTGGATGAATACACTCTCCTGAAGGCCAACAGGACAGGAAGAGTGTATGCCTTAGATCTTTCCAAAAAGATAGATCTAAAAGGACATCCTTGCCTATTCTCCAAGGCCTCTCCTCAAGAGTCTACTCTATGGCATAGAAGGCTGGGGCATGTTAATTTCAAGAACATGAATCAGCTAATAAGCCATGGTTTAGTAAGAGGATTGCCTTTAAAGGAGTTCAAGTGTGAAGATAACTGCACTGCTTGCTTAAAAGGAAAACAACACAAAGTTTCATTCCCTTTAATAGAAGAACCAAAGTCCACTGCCTGCTTGCAGCTCCTGCATATGGATCTCTTTGGTCCTGTCAGAGTGATGAGCATGGCAAAGAAGAAATACTGCCTGGTAATTGTGGATGATTATTCCAGGTTTGTATGGACTTTCTTCTTGCACTCCAAGGATGAAGCAGCCAAGACTATCATGAACTTTGTGTTATTTGTAGAAAAGCAGTATTCCTTGCAGGTCAAGTTTGTGAGGAGTGACAATGGAACAGAGTTTAGAAACCACACACTTGATGACTTCTACCTGTCCAAGGGAATTAAAAGGCAGTTTAGTATTCCTAGAACTCCTGAGCAGAATGGAGTGGTTGAGAGAAAGAACAGGACTCTCATTGAAGTTGCAAGGTCAATGCTAGCTGACTCAGGGCTGCCACTGACCTTTTGGGCTGAAGCTGTCAATACAGCTTGCTATGTACAGAATAGAGCTTTAGTGAATTAGAGGTTGATGAAGACTCCTTATGAAGTTCTTCATCATTTGGCTCCTCTGATTTCATTCTTTAGAGCCTTTGGGTGTCCATGTTTCATTCTCAACACTAGCAACCCACTCCAGAAGTTTGCTAGTAAGGTGGATGCAGGGTATTTTGTTGGTTATTCATCAACTTGCAAGGCATACAGAGTCTTCAACTGTAGGACAAAGGTGGTTGAAGAAACTCTGCATGTTAAGTTCAATGAATCTCCAAAGGACAAGATTCCACAAAACCCTGTGGAGTTGTTTGATTTGGACATACTGCAATATGTTCCTTATCGACCTCCAGCTGTTGAGCCTGTCAACAGTTCTCCACCTGGTGGTACTGATGATGATGTAGTCAGTACTAACCTCTTCAGGTTTAGTGACAACCTGCCTGAGTCCACTAAACCTGATGCTCCTGTAGCCTCAGCAGCTCCATCCACAACAAATGCTGATGAGATTTCTACTTGCTCTACTTCATTTGAGCTGCCATCTTCTACATGGTTTCAGGAATCTCCATCACCATCTGTTGCTGCTGATGGGTCTATAAACACTTGCACAGATATTATAGTCTATCAAGAGCTGAAGAATCACCCCACATCTCAAATCATTAGTGATATCAATGCTAAAGTTTCAACCAGGAATCAATTGTCCAACTTCTGCTTCTATGCTCTCTTTATCAGTCAGCAAGAGCCAAAGAACTATCATGTTGCTTTAAGAGACAATGGATGGGTGGAAGCTATGCAGCTTGAGCTTCTTCAGTTCAAGAAACAACAAGTGTGGGAGCTTGTTCCATTACCCCAAGGCAAGTGTGCAATAGGCACCAAATGGGTATTTAGGAACAAAACAGATGAGAAGGGCCAAATAGTTAAGAACAAGGCCAGGCTGGTTGTTCAGGGGTTTGCACAAGAGGAAGGCATCGATTATGATGAGACCTTTGCCCCTGTGGCCAGACTGGAAGCAATCAGACTGTTCTTAGCTTATGCTGCCTTTCACAGTCTTAAGGTCTATCAAATGGATGTCAAAAGTGCCTTCTTATATGGTAAAATAAAAGAAGAAGTTTATGTGTGTCAACCACCAGGCTTTGAGGACAATAAACATCCTGATTGGGTGTACAAGCTTGACAAGGCTCTCTATGGGCTGAAGCAAGCTCCTAGAGCTTGGTATGAGACACTGTCAACTTTTCTTCTCCAAAATAAGTTCACTAGAGGCACCATTGATAAAACCTTGTTCATTAAAACTGTGGGACAGCATAAGCTCCTTGTTCAAATTTATGTAGATGACATCATTTTTGCATCCTCTGATCCAAAGTTGTGTGATGATTTTACAATGCTCATGAAGCAAAAGTTTGAAATGAGTGCTATGGGCGAATTACAGTTCTTTCTAGGTTTGCAAATCAAACAAAGGGATGATGGAATCTTTATCCATCAGTCCAAATACACCAAAGAGTTGCTGAATAAGTTTGATTTACAAACCTGTAAGCCCTTTTCTACTCCCATGAGTAGCATCACACAACTGGATATAGATCAGAAAGGTAAAGCGATTGATGAAACCCTTTACAGATGTATGATTGGGTCCATGATGTACCTTACAGCTTCTAGAGCAGACATCATGTTTGCCACATGTGCCTGTGCTAGATTTCAGGCTGCACCTAAAGAATCCCATTTGATTGCAGTCAAAAGGATCTTTAGATATCTACAAGGTACCCAATCACTAGGTCTTTGGTATTCAACTGGGCATTCTTGCAAATTAGTTGCTTTATCTGATAGTGACTATGCAGGATGCAAAGTCACCAGAAAATCCACTTCTGGTGGTTGCCAATTCCTAGGCAATTGTTTAGTTTCTTGGCAGAGTAAGAAACAAACATCAATTGCTACATCCACTACTGAAGCTGAGTACATTGCTGCTGCAAGTTGTACATCTCAGATACTCTGGCTTTAGAACCAACTCTTGGATTATGGCATTATAGAGACTAAGAGTCCATTACTAATGGATAGTGCTTCAGCTCTTTGCATTGTTAAAAATCCAGTCCAGCACTCTAGAACCAAACATATAGAGATCAGACATCATTTTATTCGGGATTGCTATGAAAAAGGTCTGATTGATCCTAAGTTTGTGCCTAGTGCTGATGAGCTTGCAGACATATTTACTAAGCCTTTAGATAGTGCTACATTCCAGAATTTGGTGCTAAGGCTTGGTATGCTGCAGCTAGAATAATTTGACCAGTGCTGGTGCTCTCAGTTCACAAGTACTGATGAGCATTAGTATGCAAAGGTCAAATATAAGTACTGATGAGTAATTTAGTCTTCAGCATTTTCACAACTACTGAAGACTAAAATGCTTCAAAGTACTGATGTACATTATTTGTTAAAAACAACTGATGTAGTGAGGTGGATTACAACTACTGATGTATAATTTTCAAACAAATAAGTACTGAAGAACAAATCTTGTTCACAAGTACTGATGTGTAATCTTACACACAAGTACTGAAGACAATTTGTTCACCAGCTCTGAAGAGTATTTCATCAGCACTTGTGAACATCTGATCACAAGAGCTGAAGGCATAAATATTCACAAGAGCTGAAGGGTCAATGAAACATCTGAAAGTTAGCCAAAGAGCTGATGAGTAAATGTGGAGGTCAGCATGAAACAACTGATTTGACGGAAACAGCTAATGAGTAATTTTACTCTTCAGCTAATGCCAACAGCTGCTGTTTCATACCCAAACAACTGAAGGACAAAACCATGTCTTCAGTAGTTTCACAACTACTGATGACTAACACCAAGTCCTCAGTTGTTTACAACAACTGAAGCAATACCATGTCTTCAGTAGTTCACAACTACTGATGTCAGTAGTTCACAACTACTGAAGGCTAACACCAAGTCTTCAGTTGTTACAACGTCTGAAGATGAAAACTAGGTCTTCAGTAGTTTCTAACTCCTGATGACTAACAACAAGTCTTCAGCCGTTTACAACATCTGAAGGACACAACCAAGGTTTCAGTAGTTTCATCTATTGAAGACTAACACCAATTCCTCAGATGTTACAACCACTGAAGGTTAAAACCACGTCATCAGTCGTTTCAACAACTGATGACTAACACCAAAACCTTCAGTAGTTCTCTTTTAGCCTTTGCCATACCCTATAAATACCCAACTTTCAGAGCTTTTAATTCTCACTTGACCTAACTTTTCAAAAACCTCTAAACTTCCCATACACCATTAATGGCGGCCATGCAACTCAAACCTCGACACAACTGTGTCGCACATCTCACTAAATCGCCATTTTGGGCCAAATTCCACAATGCCGTTGATCTCATGTACGAATCTCCATACCAAACGGCTTTTCTTCTAAACCCCACCATTTACACCGACTCCCTATCGAAGTTCTGGACCAACATCACCATCCAAACCGGAGAGAATGATAGCGAGGTCTCTCTCCGGTCCTCCGTAAACAACCACCCAGTGGTTATCACTCCAGCTACTATTCAACAAACGCTAAAGCTAGAGGATGCCACCTTCCCTACCAACTACCCCAAAGGCGCCCTTGATCTATCTTTCACAGCCAACGACTATCAGGGTGACCTATCTGCCTCCACTTTGTTTAAGAAACACTTCCCAGATCCCCAACGTCTCATCTTCCACATGGTAAATGTGTGTCTGGCCCCTAAAACATCTTCATGGGACCAGATGTCCACAAGGTGGCAACAGGTATTGTATTCCATGCTTGAAAAACAACCCCTGAACTTTACTGAAATCATATTTTGAGAAATCAAGGATATGGCCACAAGACCCATTTCTAACCGTTGGATCTTGTATCCTCAGTTCATAATGGCCATCATCGAGAGCCAGCTTAGTGCTGAGGGACTTGTTGGCATTGGGGTCCCTGCCATGGCTGTTCTAGCTGGGGTATACTCCAGGCACAACACCGACCAATCACTCAAACAGGCTGCCAAGCTGCGAAAACCAACGCAGCTGGAACCCACAGCCTCCACCTCCAAATCCAAAGTCCCCACCAAGCCAAAAACCAAAAAGAAGCCAACAAAGGCTACTCAGGGAAATAAGTCCCCTGAGGATGCCCCTGTAACACAAAGGCAGGAAGTGGCTGCTGGTCAGATTCTCCCAGCAGTCACCACGACTCCACCCACCATAACCGCACAGGCTTCCTTTCAACAGGAGCCTGATGCAACCACTTCTGGGGCAGCTACAAATCTAGAATCTGTCTCACTTGAGAAGATTGCCATTGAAACGCACATTCCTCCCCATGTGCAATCTGCTTCAAGCCCATCACCCACTGAAACCGCCCCACAAAGCCCTACACTCATAATAGCCAAAGTGTTGACTCACCTGAACACTCCACCCTCTCCCCAGAAACCAATTACAACTGGGGAAACTCCAACCGAAGAGAGGGTGGACATAAGTGTGGGTGAGAGCCCACAACACAGAGAATCACATGTCCAATCTCCCAGTGTGGCTAGGGAGATAGGATATTCTTGTGAGGCTGCCACTTCTCCTGCATCAGCATATGAGCAGGAAGAAGCTGGTACAAGCAATAAGACCTCACCAGAGGCAACTGCCAATGATGGATCCAATCCGGAGGCTGGAAGTCCCCAGAACCAAGAACAAGGGGCATATGTAACTACTGAGCCACACTCAGTGCATGTACATCCTGGCACTGTCAGGAGGTCAGGTGATTTAGTGCAAACTGATGATGACCTGTGCTTCTTCTATGATGTAGTTACACAAAACACTATCTTAGAGGATGAGGTAAACAGACTCAAAGAGCTGCTTGTCAAAATGTCTCAAGATAGAAGTCCATCTGCCACCATTGACCCACAGATGGCACCTTCACCCGAAGGTCTCCAATACACTCAACCACTCCCAAAAACTTAGCCACCTGCCTCTGTTTCTGGCACTAGTTCTCAGGAACAGAACCCTCCTGAGCAACTAGTTGCAATCTTCCATCAATCCCTGCCTCTCATCACACTAATAATCACAGACATTGTGATGAAAACCATTGATGAGAGGCTTCCCACACATATACAACCCATGGTGGAGGTTGCTGTAGCCAAGGTGCTTGCTGATAGTCAAACCCCAACCAATGCACCCAAAAAAGGGGAGACATCAGTGCAAGCTAAGAGGAAGAGGGTAGAGGAAGAGAAAGAGGTGAGGAAAGAGGTGGAAAAAGAGAGGGGGTTAGTAAAGGAGACTGGTAGGGAGAAGGAGAAGGAGAAGGTGAGGGGGGAGAGAGCTGAACCGATTACAGTGGCTGAAATCCAAAAGGATTTTCATGTCACTTATCAATAGAAGAGAGGAGAGGAGGGAGAGAAGGTAGAAAAGGGGATGCTGATCTAGCAGTCCTTGTCAAGGAGGCTGATGCTGAGCATAGCCGATCAATGGACTCTGTCATTGATCAGCTGTTCAGGCAAGGCTTTGACAAGGACACTGCCATGCTAGATCAGGAGACTAGGAACATGGAGAGAAAAGACATTGAATACCGATGGTCTACCTATAGTCAAGAGGATAAAAAGAGACTCGAGGCTATGAGTAGATTCATTTCGAAGTATCTAGGGAGGCCAGTCCTTGATGTCAAGGCATGGACCAGGGACAGAATCTTGGCTATAGCCACCAAGATCTGTTCGCTGGTGATTTCACAAAAGGGCTGGTCGCTGAAGCCCTTGCTGAAGCCGGTGCTGGGAACAGGACCCTGCTAGTAAAACAAACCAAACCTTCCCTTATCTCTAGGTTACTAGCATGGCCTGACAACATTCCCACACCAACAACCCAAACACAACCCACAAAACCAACCCCTTCACCATCAAAACCCACAGCCAATGATCCACCCTTGCAGAAGAAGAGAAGGGTGTTGAGGCTGCAAGAAGAAGAAGAGGAGGAGGATGAGGAGGATAGACTGCCTCTTTCCACAGTCATTCCTCTACCCAAAGCCAAATCTAAAACCATCACTCCCACCTCATAGATGGATACTGTGTGGGTTAAGATAGAAGAAGAAGGGCAGCAGAAGCTTTATGATGCTGAAATGCTAAAGTCAATTGAACATGCTTATGCTGGTTCTACTTCTATAATGAATATGAAGAAGGAAGCTCTGAGACTCTTCACACTCAAACAAACTTTCCAATATGACAAAGAGAGAGTGAGGACTTGGCCTGATCCTAGGGTGGCTCACAGGATTACTAAGAAAGACATTCCTGTGAGGTATAAGAGCCAGATGAAGAGGATTGTAGATGAAGTGATTACAGTGGCTCTTGTATTAACACCCTGGGAAATTGTAGATGAGTTCGAGAAAGCCTATAAGTCTAAGCAACCACCCAAATGATGTTGGAGAATAGGGTGGTTAGGAAAGGCTTAGTTTATAAGAGGCTTGAGAACTTCAGAAAAGATGAGCTCAACCTGCTACTAGAAGGCAGACATCCTTATGAATTCGCCTATAGGCAGATCACAACTGTTGAGCTCAAAAATGGAAACAGGCCAAGTTTGTCTCAAAGCTGTACGACCGTGAAGGATTATTCGAAGGTGCGGCTGAGGACCTATCCAAAGAAGAACAAATGACTTTCCTCGGAGCCTACACCAGAGAATCCTACAGGCTCGTACGTGGGAGGTAGGTCTCATGGATGGGACAACAGCTCTGTGTCCAATTCCCCAAAACAGAGCTCCCATCCATACTTAGCCAAACAAATATCAGAGACCTCCTCCCAGGCCAGTGCTTATTAGGGTCAACTTCTGATCTGATCCAGAAGGAAATAGACCAACTTTTATGCCAACAATAAGTGGGACAATAAATAACTTAGAGGTTTTGGCCGCATTGGTTCAGGGGGAGTTTGTTGGACCAAAAGAACCAATGAGCCAAGATCAGGAAAACCTCTAAGTCCCACATGACATCACAACAACTGCTGAAGACCTTCATCAGCAGTTTGACAAAGTCTGAACAATCAACAGCTGAAGATCAAAGATCTGAAGTACAACAGCTGAAGACTTCAAGTACTGAAGACAAGTGCTGAAGATCAACAACTGAAGAACTGAAGAACTGAAGATCAACAACTGATGCACAAAGTCTGAAGACAATGACTGAAGACATCAGCTGATGATAACTACTGAAGTCATCAGCTGATGAATCATCTGAAGACCAAAGTCTAAAGACCAAAGTGCTGAAGCTTTAGAGTTTGTCACAACAGCTGAAGAAGTCTTCTTCAGTTGTTGTGATGGTTTTTCTTTTCAGTAGTTTTATGTTTTTCCTTTCAGTAGTTTGTACAACAGCTGAAGAGTTTGTTCTTTAGCTGTTATAGTTCAGTAGTTGTAAACGACTGAAGAGTTTGTTCTTCAGTCGTTATAGATTTTCAGTAGTTTCCTTTTCAGTACTTGTAATAGGTAAGATTTTGTAAGAAGATGTCAGCTGTTGACATCTTCAGTAGTTTAATGTTCCATCAGTAGTTTGTTAATAATCGGTTGATGTCACTGTCAAGTGACATCAGCATTCGTCCTTTTTCTCCTATAAAAGGATGACGTGCCTTTTGTATTCGGCGCCGAAACGTGTGGAGTTATAAAAAACATCTTTTGCAGAACTTTTCTCTCTCTCTATGTTTGTACTTTTACATGCAAAATCTTTTGTGTTCTTGCTGTAATCGCTAATTACTGTGCTAAATCCGCTGCGAATACAATCTGATTGATCAAACTAGAGGCTGAGATCCTGTCAAATGGTATCAGAGCAGGTTAATCATTGATCGATTTCACTATTGATCATTTGAAACTGCTCTTTTGATCTCTACGTTTGATCGAATTAGCAATTTGCAAGAATTAGCTATAGAGAGTGAGATTCTGCTGTTTCTGGCCGTAAACTTAAGGTTCTCTGGTGGTTTCGACCTACATTTGGTTTGCTTAAACTTGTTTTTGACTAAACTCTAAGATGACGACACCAACGAACGATCCTCACAATACTGGTTCCTCAACCAAGCCTCAGCTTGTGAGGAATGAGTATAACATATGGCAACGTCGTATGCTTCACCACTTGTCTGTCAACAGTGCTGGTTGTTGGAAGTCAGTTGTGCATGGACCATACAAGCCTATGGTGAGCGTCCCTGAATCAAATGAACAGGTTCCGAAGAAACCTGAACAATATTCGGACGAAGATCTTAAGTTGTTCGAGATTGATGCTAGAGCCCATGGAATTTTAGCTATGGCTATTCCAAATGAGATTTATTCAGGGCTTTTGCATCATGAAACTGCTCATGACCTATGGGTTACTCTGAAGGAACAATTCGGAGGAACCGATTCGGTCTTAGCAAATACTAGGGAAATCCTCGCCTAACAATATGAGACATTCTCTCATAGGAAGGGTGAGACTCTGACTTAGCAGTTTGAGCGGTTTTCTTGTTTGATCTCTGAGTTGAAGATGGTCAAACAAGAGTACTCTAACAGCCAGATGAACAACAGATTCCTCAGATCACTGCCTGAGAGATGGGACACTTATACTATTGTCCCGCGCTCCAGTGCAGATCTGGATACTCTATCTCTCACCCAACTTCATAGGAAACTGCTCACATTTGAGAGAGAGATAGAGCAAAAGAGGAAGTTGTCTACCTCTGGCAAGCTCACTGATGACTTTGTTCATGGCAATGCTGCCTTGATAAGTCAGGAGTCGGAATATGCTGCATCAGAGAGTTCTAACAATGAGCATATTGATTTCTCTACCAACTCTGAACAAGCTTTTGTTGGTGTTAGTAGTAGTTCAGGAGGTAGCAGTGAAAATCTGTGCTTTCTGATGGAGGACTTGAAGGGCATTCCAGATGATGATCTGGAAGAGATGGATATTTTGAACCAAATGGCAATGATAAATATCAGATCTCAAAAGTTCTACAAGAGAACTGGCAGGAAATTCCCTGGTCTCTCTGGAAAAACCAAAGTTGGTTTTGACAAGAGCAAGTTGAGGTGTCACAAGTGCCAAAGGCTTGGACACTTTTCTAGAGAGTGTAGATCATCTGGATCTAACTCCTCTGCACCCTTTGTGACTTTTCCAAGCAATAGCTCACAGCACAGAGGGCAACATTCCTCCAGTTCTGCCATCCATCACAAGCACAGGCATCACCTGCTTATTTTGTGCCTCAGGGTCATATGCCATACCCATACCCCTGCTACTATGTGCCTCAGCCCAGTCAAACTCAAGCACTTTCTGCTTAGCCACCACATGCTCTTCCTGAGCCTCAATCTTCCCAATCTCATCATCAAACACAACCTCAACAACACAGATTCTTCACCCCATGAGTTGTTGACTGGAGTAGTCTGCCAGATGATCTATCTGGTCAGGAACAACTACTCCAAGGTGCTGGTCAACATGGTGGTGATAATCCATTTGGAAATCTTGCTCTGATGGCCCTTGAGTCTACTGAGGGGTCATCATCCAATGCTTCATCACAGGTATCCTCTGAGGCCAAAGACAAGCTTTGTTCTGAATCATGCATAGCATCATTTGCTTCTATTAGAGAAGCAAATATAGCTTTAATAGATAAAAATCTTGAGCTAGAGCAAACATTTTCCAAAAAGAAAGCTGAATTTGAGGTTGCACTTAATGAGAAAAATGATGAGATATATAAGCTTAAATGTCAAATAAAAGATGACAAAGCTAGGGAAGATGTACTTCTAGAAAAGTACAAGGACCTCAAGGAAACTCTTGCAACCACCCAAGTAGAGTGTGATCGATGGGTGCAATCATGCAAGGGTTTTGAAATGCTTCTTAGCAAGCAATCAGCTTCGAATGTGAAGTTTGGCATTGGTTATAATCACACTACTCCTCCTACAGATTTTACTTCAAGAGCAGAAGTTGAATCTGATGGAGAGAGCAATAACCAATCCTTATCATCATGTGACCTACTATCTTCTGATTCAGCATCATCAGAGATAGAAGTCAGCATTAACTCCTGCCAAAACCAATCAGCTGATGCTACAATAGATGATGGTTCAAATGCTGACTGTCACATGATCAAAAGGTTGATCAACTCAGGGTGTTATCTCTAGAAGTACTGAAAGTACTGGAGAGCAAATGATAACATCTGAAGTTCAAACCTCAACTACTGTCAGCACTAAAGAGAAGAAAACTAATAGTAGAAAAGGTTTGAAGACAGCTAAAGAGGATGTCAGGAAAGCAGGCACTACTAGGAAGAAAACTGCTAGTATTGATAGCAAACAGCTGAAGAACAAGTCTTCAGCGGTTTCATCCTCTTCAACTGATGATCAACATAAGATGAAGAAGAAGCCATGTGAGATATGTGGCTTGTTCAATAATCTTACTGATGATTGCTGGTACAAAAGGGGTTCCAAACTCAAACAAAAGGAGAAAATTAATGAGGACATAAATAAAATGAAGAATGAGTTTGAGACCAAGTTTGTACTAGCAACATCAAAGCCTGAAACCCCTAAGCCCAAAGCTAAATCTAAAAAGAAGGTAGGGGTTACTCAGGCAACAGCTGAGGTTGCTCAAAAGAAGATGGTGCAACATAGGAATCCATCATCAGCAAGTCCCAATTTGTCTGAAGAGCTGAAAGCTTTATCACAAAGTCAGACACAACTGTTGATGATGGTTCAGCATCTAATAGGAAGAGTCAACCATTTAGATGCTCCTATGTTGAAACCACAGAAAAGGAAGTCCAAGCCAAAGGGTTCCTCCTCTGCACCATCTCCTTCACCTCAGGCTGTTACACATAACACACCTGTTAGTGTTGCACCTGTAGTTGAGAACAGACCCAAAACCAAACAGGTTTGGGTCTCTAAAACTAACTAACATATGGTTATGATTGCAGGGTTCTTCAACATGCCAAAGAAGCATCTAGTATGTAGACAGTGGAGAATCTCAAGTACAACCTCTTGAGTGTCAGTCAAATGTTTGATAAAGGCCATGTTGCCCTTTTCAGAAGCCAGAACTATCAGATTCTGTCATCCAAAGTTCTACATTTGATTGATAAGGTGCTGGATGAATACACTCTCCTGAAGGCCAACAGGACAGGAAGAGTGTATGCCTTAGATCTTTCTAAAAAGATAGATCTAAAAGGCCATCCTTGCCTATTCTCAAAGGCCTCTCCTCAAGAGTCTACTCTATGGCATAGAAGGCTGGGGCATGTTAATTTCAAGAACATGAATCAGCTAATAAGCCATGGTTTAGTAATAGGATTGTCTTTGAAGGAGTTCAAGTGTGAAGATAACTGCACTGCTTGCTAAAAAGGAAAACAACACAAAGTTTCATTCCCTTCAATAGAAGAACCAAAGTCCACTGCCTGCTTGCAGCTCCTGCACATGGATCTCTTTGGTCCTGTCAGAGTGATGAGCATGGCAAAGAAGAAATACTGCCTGGTAATTGTGGATGATTATTCCAGGTTCGTATGGACTTTCTTCTTGCACTCCAAGGATGAAGCAGCCAAGACTATCATGAACTTTGTGTTATTTGTAGAAAAGCAGTACTCCCTGCAGGTCAAGTGTGTGAGGAGTGACAATGGAACAGAGTTTAGAAACCTCACACTTGATGACTTCTACCTGTCCAAGGGAATTAAAAGGCAGTTTAGTATTCCTAGAACTCCTGAGTTGATTGGAGTGGTTGAGAGAAAGAACAGGACTCTCATTGAAGCTGCAAGGTCAATGCTAGCTGACTTCTACCTGTCTCACTTGAGAAGATTGCCATTGAAATGCACATTCCTCCCCATGTGCAATCTGCTTCAAGCCCATCACCCACAAAAACCGCCCCACAAAGCCCTACACTCATAATAGCCAAAGTGTTGACTCACCTGAACACTCCACCCTCTCCCAGAAACCAATTACAACTGGGGAAACTCCAACCGAAGAGAGGGTGGACACAAGTGTTAGTGAGAGCCCACAACACAGAGAATCACATGTCCAATCTCCCAGTGTGGCAAGGGAGATAGGATATTCTGGTGAGGCTGCCACTTCTCCTACATCAGCATATGAGCAGGAAGAAGCTGGTACAAGCAATAAGACCTCACCAGAGGCAACTGCCGATGATGGATCCAATCCGGAGGCTGGAAGTCCCCAGAACCAAGAACAAGGGGCACATGCAACTACTGAGCCACACTCAGTGCATGTACATCCTGGCACTATTAGGAGGTCAGGTGATTCAGTGCAAACTGATAATGACCTGTGCTTCTTCTATGATGTAGTTGCACAAAACACTATCTTAGAGGATGAGGTAAGCAGACTCAAAGAGCTGCTTGTCAAAATGTCTTAAGATAGAAGTCCATCTGCCACCATTGACCCACAGATGGCACCTTCACCTGAAGGTCTCCAATACACTCAACCACTCCCAAAAACTCAGCCACCTGCCTCTTTTTCTTATACTAGTTCTCAAGAACAGAACCCTCCTGAGCAACTAGTTGCTATCTTCCATCAATCCCTGCCTCTCATCACACCAATAATCACAGACATTGTGAAGAAAACCATTGATGAGAGGCTTCCCACACATATACAACCCATGGTGGAGGTTGCTGTAGCCAAGGCGCTTGCTGATAGTCAAACCCCAACCAATGCACCCAAAAAGGGGGAGACATCAGTGCAAGCTAAGAGGAAGAGGGTAGAGGAAGAGAAAGAGGTGAGGAAAGAGGTGGAAAAAGAGAGGGGGTTGGTAGAGGAGACTGGTAGGGAGAAGGAGAAGGAGAAGGTGAGGGAGGAGAGAGCTGAACCAATTACAGTGGCTGAAATCCAAAAGGATTTTCATGTCACTTATCAAAAGAAGAGAGGAGAGGAGGGAGAGAAGGTAGAAAAGGGGGATGCTGATCTAGCAGTCCTTGTCAAGGAGGCTGATGCTGAGCATAGCCGATCAATGGACTCTGTCATTGATCAGCTGTTCAGGCAAGGCTTTGACAAGGACACTACCATGCTAGATCAGGAGATTAGGAACATGGAGAGAAAAGAGATTGAATACCGATGGTCTACTTATAGCCAAGAGGATAAAAGAGACTCGAGGCTATGAGTAGATTCATTTCGAAGTATCTAGGGAGGCCAGTCCTTGATTTCAAGGCATGGACCAGGGACAGAATCTTGGCTATAGCCACCAAGATCTGTTCGGCTGGTGATTTCACAAAAGGGCTGGTCGCTGAAGCCCTTGCTGAAGCCGGTGCTGGGAACAGGACCCTGCTAGTCAAACAAACCAAACCTTCCCTTATCTCTAGGTTACTAGCAAGGCCTGACAACATTCCCACACCAACAACCCAAACACAACCCACAAAACCAACCCCTTCACCATCAAAACCCACAGCCAATGATCCACCCTTGCAGAAGAAGAGAAGGGTGTTGAGGTTGCAAGAAGAAGAAGAGGAGGAGGATGAGGAGGATAGACTGCCTCTTTCCACAGTCATTCCTCTACCCAATGCCAAATCTAAAACCATCACTCCCATCTCACAGATAGATACTGTGAGGGTTAAGATAGAAGAAGAGGGGCAGCAGAAGCTTCATGATGCTGAAATGCTAAAGTCAATTGATCAAGCTTATGTTGCTTCTACTTCTATAATGAATATGAAGAAGGAAGCTCTGAGACTCTTCACTCTCAAACAAACTTTCCAATATGACAAAGAGAGAGTGAGGACTTGGCCTGATCCTAGGGTGGCTCACAGGATTACTAAGAAAGACATTCCTGTGAGGTACAAGAGCCAGATGAAGAGGATTGTAGATGAAGTGATCACAGTGGCTCTTGTATTAACACCCTAGGAAATTGTAGATGAGTTCGAGAAAGCTTAAAAGTCTAAGCAACCACCCGAAATGATGTTGGAGAATAGGGTGGTTAGGAAAGGCTTAGTTTATAAGAGGCTTGAGAACTTCAAAAGAGATGAGCTCAACCTGCTACTAGAAGGCAGACATCCTGATGAATTCGCCTATAGGCAGATCACAACTGTTGAGCTCAAAAATGGAAAACAGGCCAAGTTTGTCTCAGAGCTGTACGACCGTGAAGGATTATTCGAAGGTGCAGCTGAGGACCTATCCAAAGAAGAACAAATGACTTTCCTTAGAGCCTACACCAGAGAATCCTTTAGGCTCGTACATGGGAGGTAGGTCTCATGGATGGGACAACAGCTCTGTGTCCAATTCCCCAAAACAGAGCTCCCATCCATACTTAGCCAAACAAATATCAGAGACCTCCTCCCAGGCCAGTGCTTATTAGGGTCAACTTCTGATCTGATCCAGAAGGAAATAGACCAACTTTTATGCCAACAATAAGTGGGACAATAAATAACTTAGAGGTTTTGGCTGCATTGGTTCAGGGGGAGTTTTTTGGACCAAAAGAACCAATGAGCCAAGATCAGGAAAACCTCTAAGTCCCACATGACATCACAACAACTGCTGAAGACCTTCATCAGCAGTTTAACAAAGTCTGAAGAATCAACAGCTGAAGATCAAAGATCTGAAGTACAACAGCTGAAGACTTCAAGTACTGAAGACAAGTGCTGAAGATCAATAACTGAAGAACTGAAGAACTGAATATCAACAACTGATACACAAAGTCTGAAGACAATAACTGAAGACATCAGCTGATGTTAACTACTAAAGTCATCAGCCGATGAATCATCTGAATACCAAAGTCTGAAGACCAAAGTGCTGAAGCTTCAGAGTTTGTCACAACAGCTGAAGAAGTCTTCTTCAGTTGTTATGATGGTTTTTCTTTTCAGTAGCTTTATGTTTTTCCTTTCAGTAGTTTGTACAACAGCTGAAGAGTTTGTTCTTCAGCTGTTATAGTTCAGTAGTTGTAAACGACTTAAGAGTTTGTTCTTCAGTCGTTGTAGCTTTTCAGTAGTTTCCTTTTCAGTACTTGTAATAGGTAAGATTTTGTAAGAAGATGTCAGTTGTTGACATCTTCAGTAGTTTAAGGTTCCATCAGTAGTTTGTTAATAATCGGTTGATGTCCTTTTTCTCCTATAAAAGGACGATGTGCCTTTTGTATTCAGCGCCGAAACGTGTGGAGTTATAGAAAACATCTTTTGCAGAACTTTTCTCTCTCTCTATGTTTGTACTTTTACATGCAAAATCTTTTGTGGTCTTGCTGTAATCGCTAATTACTGTGCTAAATCCGCTACGAATACAATCTGATTGATCAAACTAGAGGCTGAGATCCTGTCAAATGGTATCGGACCAGGTTAATCATTGATCGATTTCACTATTGATCATTTGAAACTGCTCTTTTGATCTCTACGTTTGATCAAATTAGCAATTTGCAAGAATGAGCTATAGAGAGTGAGATTCTGCAGTTTCTGGCCGTAAACTTGAGGTTCTCTGGTGGTTTTGAGCTACATTTGGTTTGCTTAAACTTGTTTTTTACTAAAATCATAGATGACGGCACCAACGAACGATCCTCATAATACTGGTTCCTCAACCAAGCCTCCGATGCTTGTGAGGAATGAGTATAACATATGGCAACGTCGTATGCTTCACCATTTGTCTGTCAACAGTGCTGGTTGTTCGAAGTCAGTGGTTCATGGACCATACAAGCCTATGGTGAGCGTCCCTGAATCAAATGAACAGGTTCCAAAGAAACCTGAACAATATTCGGACGAATATCTTAAGCTGTTCAAGATTGATGCTAGAGCCTATGGAATTTTAGCTATGGCTATTCCAAATGAGATTTATTCAGGGCTTTTGCATCATGAAACTGCTCATGACCTGTGGGTTGCTCTGAAGGAACAATTCGGAGGAACCGATTCGGTCTTAGAAAATACTAGAGAAATCCTCACCCAACAATATGAGACATTGTCTCATAGGAAGGGTGAGACTCTGACTCAGCAGTTTGAGCGGTTTTCTTGTTTGATCTCTGAGTTGAAGATGGTCAAACAAGAGTACTCTAACAGCCAGATGAACAACAGATTCCTCAGATCACTGCCTGAAAGATGGGACACTTATACTATTGTCCTGCGCTCCAGTGCAGATCTGGATACTCTATCTCTCACCCAACTTCATGGGAAACTGCTCATATTTGAGAGAGAGATAGAGCAAAAGAGGAAGTTGTCTACCTCTGGCAAGCTCACTAATGACTTTGTTCATGGCAATGCTGCCTTGATAAGTCAGGAGTCGGAATATGCTGCATCAGAGAGTTCTTATGATGAGCATATTGATTTCTCTACCAACTCTGAACAAGCTTTTGTTAGAGTTAGTAGTAGTTCAGGAGGTAGCAGTGAAAATCTGTGCTTTCTGATGGAGGACTTGAAGGGCATTCCAGATGATGATCTGGAAGAGATGGATATTTTGAACCAAATGGCAATGATAAATCTCAGATCTCAAAAGTTCTACTAGAGAACTGGCAGGAAATTCCTTGGTCTCTCTGGCAAAACCAAAGTTGGTTTTGACAAGAGCAAGTTGAGGTGTCATAAGTGCCAAAGGCTTGGACACTTTGCTACAGAGTGTAGATCATCTGGATCTAACTCCTCTGCACCCTTTGTGACTTTTCCAAGCAATAGCTCACAGCACAGAGGACAACATTCCTCTAGTTCTGGCCATCCATCACAAGCACAGGCATCACCTGCTTATTTTGTGCCTCAGGGTCATATGCCATACCCATACCCATGCTACTATGTGCCTCAGCCCAGTCAAACTCAAGCACTTTCTGCTCAGCCACCACATGCTCTTCCTGAGCCTCAATCTTCCCAATCTCATCATCAAACACAACCTCAACAACACAGCTTCTTCACCCCAGGAGTTGTTGACTGGAGTAGTCTGCCAGATGATCTATCTGTTCAGGAACAACTACTCCAAGGTGCTGGTCAACATGATGGTGATAATCCATTTGGAAATCTTGCTCTGATGGCCCTTGAGTCTGCTAAGGGGTCATCATCCAATGCTTCATCGTAGGTATCCTCTGAGGCCAAAGCCAAGCTTTGTTCTGAATCATGCATAGCAGCATTTGCTTCTATTAGAGAAGCAAATGTAGCTTTAATAGATAAAAATCTTGAGCTAGAGCAAACATTTTCCAAAAAGAAAGCTGAATTTGAGGCTGCACTTAATGAGAAAAATGATGAGATATATAAGCTTAAATGTCAAATAAAAGATGACAAAGCTAGGGAAGATGTACTTCTAGAAAAGTACAAGGACCTCAAGGAAACTCTTGCAACCACCCAAGTAGAGTGTGATCGATGGGTGCAATCATGCAAGGGTTTTGAAATGCTTCTTAGCAAGGAATCAGCTTCCAATATGAAGTTTGGCATTGGTTATAATCACACTGCTCCTCCTACAGATTTTACTTCAAGAGCAGAAGTTGAATCTGATGGAGAGAGCAGTAACCAATCCTTCTCATCATGTGACCTACTATCTTCTGATTCAGCATCATCAGAGATAGAAGTCAGCATTAACTCCTGCCAAAACCAATCAGCTGATGCTACAACAGCTGATGGTTCAAATGCTGACTGTCACGTGATCAAAAGGTTGATCAACTCAGGTGTTATCTCTAGAAGTACTGAAAGTACTGGAGAGCAAGTGATAACATCTGAAGTTCAAACCTCAACTACTGTCAGCACTAAAGAGAAGAAAACAAACAGTAGGAAAGGTTTGAAGACAGCTAAAGAGGATGTCAGGAAAGCAGGCACTACTAGGAAGAAAACTGCTAGTATTGATAGCAAACAGCTGAAGAACAAGTCTTCAGCGGTTTCATCCTCTTCAGCTGATGATCAACATAAGATGAAGAAGAAGCCATGTGAGATATGTGGCTTGTTCAATAATCTTACTGATGATTGCTGGTACAAAAGGGGTTCCAAACTCAAACAAAAGGAGAAAATTAATGAGGACATAAATAAAATGAAGAATGAGTTTGAGACCAAGTTTGTACTAGCAACATCAAAGCCTGAAACCCCTAAGCCCAAATCTAAATCTAAAAAGAAGGTAGGGGTTACTCAGGCAACAGCTGAGGTTGCTCAAAAGAAGATGGTGCAACATAGGAATCCATCATCAGCAAGTCCCAATATGTCTGAAGAGCTGAAAGCTTTATCACAAAGTCAGACACAACTGGTGATGATGGTTCAGCATCTAATGGGAAGAGTCAACCATTTAGATGCTCCTGTGTTGAGACCACAGAAAAGGAAGTCTAAGCCAAAGGGTTCCTCCTCTACACCATCTCCTTCACCTCAGGCTGTTACACATAACACACCAGTTACTGTTGCACCTGTAGTTGAGAACAGACCCAAAACCAAACAGGTTTGGGTCTCTAAAACTAACTAACATGTGGTTATGATTGCAGGGTTCTTCAACATGCCAAAGAAGCATCTGGATTATTCGAAGGTGCGGCTGAGGACCTATCCAAAGAAGAACAAATGACTTTCCTCAGAGCCTACACCAGAGAATCCTACAGGCTCGTACGTGGGAGGTAGGTCTCATGGATGGGACAACAGCTCTGTGTCCAATTCCCCAAAACAGAGCTCCCATCCATACTTAGCCAAACAAATATCAGAGACCTGCTCCCAGGCTAGTGCTTATTAGGGTCAACTTCTGATCTGATCCAGAAGGAAATAGACCAACTTTTATGCCAACAATAAGTGGGACAATAAATAACTTAGAGGTTTTGGTTGCATTGGTTCAGGGGGAGTTTGTTGGACCAAAAGAACCAATGAGCCAAGATTAGGAAAACCTCTAAGTCCCACATGACATCACAACAACTGCTGAAGACCTTCATCAGCAGTTTGACAAAGTCTGAAGAATCAACAGCTGAAGATCAAAGATCTGAAGTACAACAGCTGAAGACTTCAAGTACTGAAGACAAGTGCTGAAGATCAACAACTGAAGAACTGAAGAACTGAAGATCAACAACTGATGCACAAAGTCTGAAGACAATGACTAAAGACATCTGCTGATGATAACTACTGAAGTCATCAGCTGATGAATCATCTGAAGACCAAAGTCTGAAGACCAAAGTGCTGAAGCTTCAGAGTTTGTCACAACAGCTGAAGGAGTCTTCTTCAGTTGTTGTGATGGTTTTTCTTTTCAGTAGTTTTATGTTTTTCCTTTTTGTAGTTTGTACAACAGCTGAAGAGTTTGTTCTTCAGCTGTTATAGTTCAGTAGTTGTAAACGACTGAAGAGTTTGTTCTTCAGTCGTTGTAGCTTTTCAGTAGTTTCCTTTTCAGTACTTGTAATAGGTAAGATTTTGTAAGAAGATGTCAGCTGTTGACATCTTCAGTAGTTTAAGGTTCCATCAGTAGTTTGTTAATAATCGGTTGATGTCACTGTCAAGTGCCATCAGCATTCGTCCTTTTTCTCCTATAAAAGGACGATGTGCCTTTTGTATTCGGCTCCGAAACGTGTGGAGTTATAGAAAACATCTTTTGCAGAACTTTTCTCTGTCTCTATGTTTGTACTTTACATGCAAAATCTTTTGTGTTCCTGCTGTAATCGCTAATTATTGTGCTAAATCCGCTGCGAATACAATCTGATTGATCAAACTAGAGGCTAAGATCTTGTCAAATTTTTTTTGTTTCTGCAAAATCCGCTGCGAATACAATCTGATTGATCAAACTAGAGGCTGAGATCCTATCAAATTTTTTTTTTATCTTAGTTGATGTAATTTAAGCAATTTACATTTATCTAATGTATGATGTCAACTGATCTTTAAAATAATGATAAATGCTTTTATATTGTTACATTAACTTACATTGCTAGTAGCTAATAATACAAATAAAAATACTATATACACATTTATTTATATAATAGACCGAAGTTATATAATTTTTCAGTTAGGGTGATGTAATATAGTGTAAGTAACATAATATAATATAAATAAGTGCAATGTAATCTATTGTAAGTCATTTAATTACTATAACTTGATTTTAAGTAATATTTACTATGTTATTTTATAATAAAATGAGTGATGACTACTAGTTACGACATGAGAATGGTGTAATTAATGCAATTTAACTACACTAATTTATTTGTTGCATTAACAAAGCATATAAGTTGTGTTACTAGCGCAGCTTTAGTTACATTAAGTTATTACTTTACATTATATTTATTTACATCCAATTACAATGGCATTACATTAACATTTATATACATTACAAGTTATCACAATACATTACATTACATTATATTTATTTACATCCAATTACAATGTCCTTACACAAACATTTATATAAATTACAAGTTATCATAATACACCAGTTTCATGTCAATTTAGAATAAACCAAAATCATTATCAATTGTAAAAACGACTGATGCAACTAATATTACACTATGGCCACACCACCTAACTTTACATACAATAAAAACTACTATAATTCATCGTAATATTAAACTACATTAATATAACACAATAATTTATTTTCGAGTTCACTTAAATTGCATTTCACTTCTTTCTCATGTTAAGTAAACTCATTAATATAAAAAAACTTATTTTCAAATAAAACTACAAAACCATAACATAAAATTTTAACTAGAGTAACATAACATAATATTACACTACACTAACATATTATCATATTACACAACTCTTTATTTCATCAAACTCAATTTTTAATTCTAAAATTTGTCTATGTTTTTTCTTGATTGTATTTTTTCATCCTGTTATGTTAGTCCTAGGATAAGGTTGGATCTTTTTTAATAAACTCATTAGCTTTTATCTTCTCATTCATTTTCATGTGCCACATCTTTATAAAGATCTGCAGACGTATTATAATATATTAGTTTATTATAAAAGATTAGAGCTAGAAATCACCATTGAACGAACCATAGTTCGACCTTGAAGAACAACAAATCTTGTTTCATAAAACACTGGAGCTAAAAATCACATGTATGGCAATAAAGACTAGAAAGGGTGATGCTCCCGTGTTTAATCAGCTAGGAGGGTGCGACCAGAAATGGTTGTTCGACAACAAACAGAAAGTGGAATAAGTAAGTAAAGTTGGTATGTGTTTCTTCGTCCAAAGACTAATTGAAGGAGAAAGACCTCGGTCTTTCTAAGTCTCTTGGTATAATATAGCATCAAACTAAGGAATTTTAAATTTGTTTCCAAGAAGTGGAGAAGAAGCGTCTTTTTTGAATGAAAGCGTTTTCAAAGAAAAGGAAGAAGATAATGGTAGTTTGATGTAATTTAAAAGAAAAGAAAGAAAGTGATTGTGTGTAAGGTCCCGTTCCCGGGAACCTCACAGTTGGTCATTCATAGCATCATAGATACATAATAATATACATTTCATAAAATAAGCAGCGGAATTACTATAATAAAAGCCATTCATGATTATTAATAAATACTGTTGTTAAGCAATACAATGGAGTTTGAGTACAAAAGGATTGTTTAATTGCATTACAAAAAAACAATATAATAAGTAATGAATAGATGTCAGTCTTGTCCCGCCGAGTAGCTTTTTCCGCTTTCCATCCTCAGCAATATTTACCTACCAACTGAAAATGTATAAAAGTCAGCGTTGCTGACTGAATCCTAGTTTTAAAAGTATTAAAATACCTTGTATATTGTATATATATGAAAATACTCCTTTTATAAAATACTTTCCTTAATTTTGTACGTGAGCACGCATCAACTATACATCAAGGTAATGCTTTCTTTCTTTCTTTCTTTACTGTACACCTTTGTTCATTTCCTACTTTTTAACTTTATCTTTCACTATCTATGTGGACCAATGTGCAATAACCCGAACTATGTGCTTGAAAACTGGTGTTGGGCTTGTGCTCTATAAATAGGCCACGAACTATGTGTACGAAGCTGACCCAGTTACCTAGGGTATGCTACAAAGGTCCTGCCAATCTTAATGATTAACCATGTGTGCATCCTTTGGGGTAGCTAACCTGTATCACAGTTGAGCTAACGACAACATGGTCATGTACCTCCTATGAGCTTGCAAGACTTTCACTATTTTAATTACATTAGTCTTTATCATTAGTCTTTTACTTTTGTTAATGATAATACTTTGCATTTATGATTATAAACATACCACATAAGTCACACAATAATAATTATTATGGACATAATAACACTTCATAATGATGCAATATAATAAAATTAAAAACCTATGTCAAACTTGGGTCAACCTTAATGATTCTAGCTTTCCTCAAAATTTTAGAAAATAACCTAAGTGTTCTAGGCGCATGAGGCCTCTTTAGGCACATTTCAATTATGCAGGCGCATGGGCTTATTTGGTTGTTTCAACCCTTAGGCGCTTGAGTCATTTCAGGCGTATGGGATAAACTTAGTCGTCTGAGACTAAGTCTTAGAGGCATGGTCCACTGTTTAAACGTATGGACTATCAGTTAGAAATTCTAAGGCATTTCTTGGATGCATGGGGTACTGTTTGGGTGCATGGGCCCTATTTGGGGCATGACCCGACATAGATACTTTTCTAAGGCAAATTTTTTTTGGTGGTTGGGCCTTATTTAGGCGCATGAACAACCTGTTGAACATGTTTCTATGTTGTTTCCAATCCCAATTATCATATTATCTTAGTCTAAGCTAACTAATACCGTCCTAAGCAGGAACATGACATAAAACATTCATAAACATCATTATACATGCATGGATACATATGGTATTCATACCACAATTGTGAAAATAGTTTACATACATTTCCAGCCCCAAGAATTTATAAAAAACATGTAGAAATATGGGGTCTAGAACTCACCTTCACTGCTTTCAAGTTCAAACTCTTCAACTTGAGCCTTTCCAAAGGGTTCAAACGCCTAGATGTGTCTAAAACACATAAACCCAAACACACATGCACATAAGAACATATATTCTCAGTTTCTTAGCCAAAACACAAACAATACCGAGAAAATTTTACCTCAAATGCTTACCTTGTTGAAGATCAGCCTCTTTCTCTCTCTAGATACAAAGAAATATTAGCTTTCTTCTTCTCCTTCTAACTTGATCGACAAAAGCAGATGGGATGTGGGCTTTATGGGCGGCCATACCCATAATATAAAATAATTTGACTTTTGCACTTTTACACTTTGCACGGCTTTACTTTGGATTCATTTTCTTTCTTAAAAATATGTTTCTTTTTACCTCTAATTTATTTCCTTTCTTTATTCTTACAAAATTTTCCGGGCGTTACAAGTCTATCCCCTTAAAGAGGTTTCGTCCCTGAAACATGTCACTCTTTGAATAGTTGTGGGTAATGTTGCCTCATTTCCTCTTCAGTCTTCCACGTAGACTCGGAACCCTTCCTGTGCTTCCACTGCACTTGTACAAGTGGAACCACTTTATTCTTTAGCCTCTTCTCCTTACAATCAATGATCGCCACTGGTTGCTCTACATAATTGAGCCGTTCATCCACCTCGACATCCTCCAATGGTACAACCATGTCTTCATCAGCTAAAAACTTTCTCAGATGAGATACATAAAATGTGGTATGAATTCCACTTAACTCATCTAGCAATTCAAGTCGATAGGCCACCGCTCCTACTTGTGCGACGATTCGGAAAGGCCCTATATACCTCGGGCTTAGCTTACCTTGCTTCCTGAATCGGATGATTCCCTTGCAAGGTGACACCTTCAACATGACTCTATCGCCCACGTTAAACTCAATCAGTCTTCGCCTCTTGTCAGCATACGACCTTTGTCTATCTTTCACCGCCTTCATAAAGGCTTTGATCTTTTCTAACTTCTCAGTCGTAGCCTCGATCACCTCGACACCTCCTAGCTCTTTCTACCCAATGTCTCCCCAACATACGGGCGTCCTACACCTCCTGTCGTATAGCATCTCGTATGGTGGCATGCCAATACTAGCATGATAGCTATTGTTATACGAGAATTCCGCTAACGGTAAGTGATCATCCCAACTTCCTTCAAAATCGATCACACATGCCCGAAGCATGTCCTCGAGCGTCTGAATCGTCCTCTTAGACTGACCATCTGTCTGAGGATGATAAGCCATGCTAATGTGTAGCCTCATCCCCATCACGTCATGAAATCTATTCCAAAACTTCGATATGAATCGGGTGTCACGATCCGACACGATGGACACCGGCATGCCATGACGAGCTACAATCTCCTTGATGAATAGATCCGCCAGTCCTTCGGATGAGTACTTCTCGTAGATCGGTAGGAAGTGAGCACTCTTGGTTAGACGATCAACAATCACCCAGATGGCATCATACCCCCTCGTCGTGCGGGGTAACTTCGTAATGAAGTCCATGGTGATGTGCTCCCACTTTCACTCGGGTATATCCAATGGTTTGATTTTCTCGTAAGGCTTCTGATGCTCTGCCTTCACTTGCAAGCAAGTAAGGCACTTACTCACACACTCCACCACGTCACGTTTCATACCCGGCCACCAGTAGTCGTTCTTTATGTCTTGATATATTTTGGTGGCACCAGGGCGAATGGAGTATCAAGTCTTGTGAGCTTCATCCATGATTCGCCCTCGTAAATCTCCATAATGAGGGATCCATATTCATCCAAAACGGGTTCTAACCTCATGGGTGTTTTCCCCCAGTTCCACAACTAGACCTATCATTCGTTCAAAGTTGAGGTGATCGTCTTTCAACGCCTTATCTTGAAATTCTTTCACTTGAGTCATCACGTATGAGGTCATTACTAGCTGATATGCCTTCACCCGAATCGGCTTGGGCCTCACTTTTTGGCTAAGGGCCGTTGGCCTTGCCCGGATGGTAGTGGATCTCACAATCATAATCTTTGATGAGCTTTAACCATCTCTTTTGTCTCAAGTTGAGATCCTTTTACTCAAAAAAGTACTTCAAGCTCTTGTGGTCGGTGAAGATGATGCACTTCGTCCTGTATAAGTAGTGCCTCCAAATCTTCAACATGAAAACCACAGCCGCTAACTCCAAATCATGTGTAGAGTAGTTAACTTTGTGGTTCTTCAACTGTCAGGATGCGTAGGCTATCACCCTCCCACGTTGCATTAACACGCAACCTAGCCCCGAATAAGATGCATTCGAATACACTACTAAGTCCTCACTCCCTTCGGGTAATGTCAAGATAGGAGCTTGGGTTAATCTCATCTTTAACTCCTTAAAAGCACACTCCTTCTCTCGACCCCACATAAACTTCATGTCCTTATGAGTCAACTTTGTCAAAGGTGACGCTATCCTGGAGAAGTCTTGGATGAATCTCCTATAATATCCTGCCAAACTCAAGAAGCTACTAATCTTGGATGGCGTCTTTGGAGACTTCCATTGCATCACCGCCTCAACCGGGTCCACCATGATTCCTTCAGCATTAACAACATAACCCAAAATTGAACCTCGCGCAACCAAAAAGCACACTTAGAGAATTTAGCATACAGCTTCTCTCTCCTAAGTGTCTCCAATACCTCATGAATATGGTCGGCATGTTCTTCCTCGCTCTTAGAGTAAATTAGGATATCATCAATAAACACGATCACCGATTTATCTAACATCGACCGACACACTCGGTTCATCAAGTCCATAAATGCAGCTGGTGCGTTAGTTAATCCAAAAAACATAACAAAAAACTCATATTGTCCATAATGCGTATGAAAAGTTGTCTTACGAATGTCTTGTTCCTTCACCTTCAATTGATGGTAGCCCGATCGGAGATCTATCCTCAAGAACCAACTGGCACCTTGGAGCTGATCGAACAAGTCATCAATCCTCGGTAACAGATACCGATTCTTCACCGTCAGCTTCTTCAGCTCTCGGTAGTCGATGCACATCCGCATGCTACCGTCCATCTTCTTCACGAACAAGACTGGAGCACCCCATGGAGAGATACTAGGTCGGATGAATCCCTTATCCATTAACTCCTGTAATTGATCCATGAGTTCCTTCATATCAGTCGGAGCTAATCGATATGGTGCTTTGGTAACGGGTTGAGCACCGGGTATCAGATCGATTTAGAACTCAATCTCGTGATCTGGTGGCACGCCAGGTAAATCTTCCTGGAATACGTCCGGAAAGTCACACACCACTGGTACATCGGGTAATTGTGGTACTGATGCATTCACACCTTTTACGTAGGCCAGATAGGCACTACATCCACGTCTCATGCACTTCCCCACCACTGCCATCGAAATCACCTTCGGGATCATAATAACACGATCACCATAAACCGTCACCAAACTTCCATTGGGCGCAACTAGTCGAATCATCTTCTTGAGACATACGACGTTCGCCTCATAGGTTGCTAACCAGTCCATCCCTAGTACTACATCGAATCCACCTAGGGGCATTACATGTAACTTAGCAGCAAACCTATGACCTTCTATTCTATGATGCAGTCCTCTATCATATCAGTAATCCTAGTAGACTTACCAATAGTGGCTCACTAATACTTCTACTACTAGCAGACAACTTAGCACAAAAGGTAGTAGAAATAAAACTTCTACTAGCACCAGAATCAAATAATACAGAGGCACAAGTTTGCTTTACTAGAAACATACCTGACACGACATCGTGATCCACTCTGGCTTCCTCCTGGGTAATGGTGTAAGCTCTAGCACTCGCCCTCTGTCCTCCCTCTTCCGGCTTCTTCTTTGTTCCAGAGCTCTCTGCCCTCGACTTCTTGCAGTCTTTGCTCGCGTGGCCCTCCTCGCCACAGATATAACACCTCAGCAACCTACAGTCTCTAGTGATGTGGCCAGGCTTGCCATACCTGAAGCATACATTCAATCCCAACCTACACTCACCGGCATGCTCCGTTCCACATTTACCGCACTTCCTCAGTCCCCGGGATTGACGACACCCTACGATCATCCACCTTCGTCTTCTTGTTGTTTGAAGTGAAACCACCACGTCCAAACCTCCTCCCGTTCCAGTTCTTATCACCACCACTCGTCTTCTTCACCTCGACCATTGTCTTCTCTCGTTCATCATACAACATGCCCGCCAAGTCTACGACTGATCAAAAGGTACCTGGCTGTGCAGCGATCAGATGCCTGCGAATATCAATCAGCAGTCCCTGGATGTACCTCTTGATCTTCCTAGACACCGGCATCACCTGATATAGCACCAGTATAGCCATTTTGTTGAATTTGGTGTGTACTGCTGGTGGGTCATGGTTCCCGCCTCATGTTGCAGGAACTCCCTCTTGATCTTGTCGAGTTCCCTGTGAGGACAGCATTCCTCGATCACTAACTGCTCTAACTCCTTCCATCGCATCTTCCTAATGGCTATGGCTCTGGCACCCTCAGCTTGGACAATATTGTCCCACCAACACAACGCTGAGTCAACAAAAGAGTGAGTAGCGAACTTCACATTCTGGTCTTCGCAACACTCACTGATTTCCAACACTGCCTCTATCTCCCTCACCCAGCGGTGAGCGGCAGCAGTATTATCATTGCCATCGAAGGTCTGGGGCTTGCACTACTGGAATGCCCCATAACTGCACCCCTTGGTCGTCACCCCCACTGAAACATCCTCCTCGTCATCAAACAACATGTTCTCAGGCTCCGGTTGTTCCTCCTCCCCCTTGCTCTCCTTTCCTGTTGATCCTTTCCTATTCTCCCTTCTCCTTTCTCTCATCTCTCCTCACTGTCCAGATAACTTCGGTCAATATAAATGGTAACACTCTCTGCATGACCTGGTGCACCTCATCAGCAATCGCCTCCCTAGCTGAGGCATTCAAACTAGCGTTCTCATTCCTTTCACTTTGACCATGAACCTCAGGGTTCTCATGATCCGTCTCAAGAGCCTTAGCACTACTTCTTGTCACACGTGGTCCAGTACCACATCCACCACGACCTCTGCCTCTCGTAGCCTTGGAAGATTTTTGTCCAGCCATTTCCTAAACGCTATATGATTCAAACACTAACACAGTCATTCAAGGTGATTGCTCAGTTTATGTTATGTATAGTAAGTCCCTAACTATAGTGGCCAGTTGTGATTAGCCACTTACTTTATTCTTCACACCCCAAGCATTTCCTATCCTAACTACATCAATATCTAAACCTACTAAGAACACATAAGTCAAATAGCACACGCACATAATGCCGATTAACTTTAAGAAAAAAAATTACCAGATGGCACGTAGCTACTCGGGCTGACATCCCTCTATTTGTCCCATTTTCAGTTTAGGTTTTTGAAAATATTTTACCCAATTCACTTAAACTATGGCTCTGATACCAACTTGTGAGGCCCCGTTCCCGGGCACCTCACAGTGGTCATTCATAGCATCATAGATACATAATAATATACATTTCATAAAATAAGCAGCGGAATTATTGTAATAAAAGTCATTCATGATTACTAATAAATACTGTTGTTAAGCAATACAATGGAGTTTAAGTACAAAAGGATTGTTTAATTGCATTACAAAACAACAACATCATAAGTAATAAATGGATGTCAGTCTTGTCCCGTCGAGTAGCTTTTCCCGCGTGCCATCCTCAGCAATATTTACCTACCAACTGAAAATGTATAAAAGTCAGCATTGCTGAGTGAGTCCTAGTTTTTAAAGTATTAAAATACCTTGTATATTATATATATATGAAAATAATCTTTTTATAAAATACTTTCCTTACTTTTATACGTGAGCACGTATCAACTATACATCAAGGTAATGCTTTCTTTCTTTCTTTACTATACACCTTTGTTCATTTCATACTTTTTAACTTTATCTTTCACTATCTATGTGGACCAATGTGCAATATCCTGAACTATGTGCGTGAAAACTGGCGTTGGGCCTGTGGTCTATAAATAAGCCATGATCTATGTGCACGAAGCTGACCCAGTCACCTAGGGTATGCTACAAAGGTCCTTCCAATCTCAATGATGGACCCTGTATGCATCCTTTGGGATAGCTAACCCGTATCACAATTGAGCTAACGACAACATGGTCGTGCACCTCCTATGAGCTTGCAAGACTTTCATTATTGTAATTACATTCCACTTTTCTTTATCATTAGTCTTTCACTTTTTTTAATGATAATACTTTGTATTTATGATCATAAACATACCACATAAGTCACACAATAATAATTATTATGAACATAAGAACACTTCATAATGATGTAATATAATAACAATCAAAAACCTCAAGTCAAACTTGGGTCAACCTTAATGATTCTGTTTTTCTCAAAATTTCAGAAAATAGCCTAAGTGTTCTAGGTGCATGAGCACTATGCAGGCGCATGAGGCCTAGTTAGGCGCATTGCAACTATGCAGGCGCATGGGCTTATTTGGGCGTTTCAACCCTTAGGCGCCTGAGCCATTTTAGGTGCATGGGCACTATTTGGCCGTATGGGATACACTTAGTCGTCTGAGACTAAGTCTTAGACGCATGGTCCACTTCTTAGACGTATGGACTATCACTTAGAAATTCTAAGTCATTTCTTAGACGCATGGGGTACTGTTTGGGTGCATGGGCCCTATTTGGGCGCATGACCCGACTTAGAAACTTTTCTAAGCCAAATTTGTTTGGGCGGTTGGGCCTTATTTAGGCGCATGAACAACCTGTTGTACATGTTTCTATGTTGTTTCCAATCCCAAACATCATATTATCTTAGTCTAAGCTTACTTACATCATCCTAAGCACGAACATAACATAAAACATTCAGAAACATCATTATACATGCATGGATATATACGGTACTCATACCACAATTGTAAAAATAGTTTACATACATTTCCATCCCCAAGAATTTATAAAAAAACATGTAGAAATACGGGGTCTAGAACTCACCTTCGCTGCTTTCAAGTTCAAACTCTTCAACTTGAGCCTTTCCAAAGGGTTCGAACGCCTAGATATGTCTAAAACACACAAAACCGAACACACATGCACATAAGAACATATATTCTTGGTTTCTTAGCCAAAACACAAACAATACCAAGCAAATTTTACCTCAAATGCTTACCTTGTTGAATATCAGTCTCTTTCTCTCTCTAGAACCAAAGAAATATCAGCTTTCTTCTTCTCCTTCTAACTTAATCGACAAAAGCAGATGGGATGTGGGCTTTATGGGCGGTCATATCCATAATAATATAAAATAATTTGACTTTTATTATTTTACACTTTGCACCACTTTATTTTGGCTTCATTTTCTTTCTTACAAAAGTATGTTTCTTTTTACCTCTTATTTCTTTCCTTTCTTTATTCTGACAAAATTTTCCGGACGTTACATGGTGATTTGATGTATGCTTTCTGTAACAACTAGAAATGTGGACTAATAGGGGTTGTAGGTCACTAGATTAGGTGATAAATTATCCGTCTACCCACCAATGCTATAAAATAAGTCATGACATAAATATAATATTTCAATTAATTATGGGGGTTTAGATTAAAAAGGTAGAAGGAAATCAATGGATCATAACTAGTTATACAGTTCTTACAAAAAGCAAGGTTAGTTTTGTATTTTTATTTCTCTTTAGTCGTTTTAGTCCAAGACCCTAACTTTTGTTAAATCCAAGGTTAAAAAGAAGGGTAGTTTTATATTTTTATTTATAAAACATTTATTTATCATGATATCTACCTTTAACATTTTCTCTCTCATAGGGGGTGTTTGTTTTTTGAAAAAACCTCTTCCCCACCTCTTCATCTGCGCGCTCCCAGACGCGGGAAGAGGTTTTTACTTCGCAGACTGTTTGTTTTCTAGAAGACGTTTCATTAAAAAACGTCTTCCTGACGTCTGCACAGAGAAGAGGTGGAACAAAGTCTTCACAACCTCTTCTAAACTCTTCAGACTCTCATTTGAACCCTAATACCCTTCTCTTCCCTACATACCCACCACCCCACTCCTCCTCCCCACATTTCCACCGCCACCGTCGCCACCTCGCCACCGTCGCCACCTCGCCACCGTCACCACCTCACCACCGTCGCCACCTCGCCACCGTCACCACCTCGCCTCCGTTGCCACCTCGCCACCGTCGCCTCTCCTCTCTCTGTAAAAACACTGGTGTTGTTCGTGAGAGACGTTACCCGCGTCATGAGTTTACGCAAGATCTTCGCACTTTGCTCTCACTCGATGCTGCTACTTTGAGCTTCACCTTCGAACTCCCCTTCACTCATCCATCATTTGCAGAAGAAATCCTCCAATTCCACATCCTCAGCTCCCTCAGAGAGAATTTAGGGTTTCTTTTGTCATTTCAGCGGGGAAGATGACAGCAATGGCTACTGTTTCTTCTCCGTGGACTCCTGAAGATGACTTGTTGCTCAAGAATTCGATTGAGGTTCCATTCATCCTTCTAATTGCTGCCTTCCATTTTTTAACTTCTTTGTCTGGGATTTGGTATCATTTGTAATTTATGAGGCATTACGCTTGTATTATGTTTATGATAGATAGATAGCTAGATAGGTAGATGCTTTCTTTTGATTTTTTCTAGTTAGGCCATGGAATTGAAACTTATGCATATATCGCAATTGAAGGATGAGAAAAGCCCTAACTTTAGGATGTATGCAATGTACATGAAAGCATGTATGCCAGCATATTATAATCCTACTCAATTAAAATGTAGATCTTCTCTAGGATGTTTCAATATGTTGGTGAGTGAGTCATCGACGGGCTTCACATGTGGTGGTAATGTGATGGAGATTCGAAATGTCAATTGATCTTTTGATTAATAGTATGCGTTGAAACCTACTTAAAGAATGCAAAAAAGTTCGATTATTGTAGTGTTGTATGATTTTATTTATATTTTAATGTATTTCTATGACTTTTACATATATATTAATATATTAGTTGTTTTTAAAGTTTCAAAAATATATTTAGTTTAATTACAAAATATTTCGGCATTCTGCAGATGTTAAATAAAACAAACAGTCTTTTTCTTGCAGACTGCAGACATTTGGTCCACCTCTTCTGCTGCAGATGTCTACAGACTGCAGACGTTTTCCTGCTGAAAAAACAAACAGCACCATAGTCTTTTGGCATCTTTGGAGGTTCCATCTTCTCTTAAACCAACTAAAGAATTCCTACCACCATGCATAGAGAGAAATAATCCAAAGAGTCAGTAGGCTAGTGTTGGGTTTGATAGAACATAAAACCAAGTTTAACCTTTTAAACTTTCAGAAAACGCAGCGGATATATATCTTTAAAACCGATTTTAAAGCTGAAAATGATGTTCTTTAAGTCACCATATTGGTGTATAAAACAAACCCATAAATCAAAGGATCATCATATGTGAATGAACATGCTATGTGTACATAAAATAACACAATATGACAGCCTTAAAGGGCTGTCAAACTACCTCCTTCTAGCAGTTGATGTCGATGAAAGAAAGAAGTTTGAAGGCTGAAATATGGCCAAAGCTTCAAGGTTGGATGTCCTCTAATGTTGACTCCCACAAAGCTCTAAGTAATCCTTACACTTGCTGGGATTGTACACCAAAAAACACCAAAATGAAGGCTGCCAACAGACCTTCAAAAACCGTGAGTTTCAAGAAGCCAAATGGATGATTAGGGAGGATGAAAACGACCAAGGTTCCAAGAGTAGGAACCCTCAAGTGTGTATACCCCAAGCTTGTATGCTTACACCTTCTTGTTAGGAAGAATAATACCACAAATCAGCTCCAAAAACCCCTTGCTCTTGGCTGTAATTTCCGTGAACAAGAAAGAGAGGAAGAGAGATTTTTGTTCAAGTTTGCATGTGTTAAGAATGGCTGAGAAAAAGGGACCCATAGACCACTTAATGTGTGTTGTTTACTAGACAAATTGGTCCAATCATCAAATAGAAGGGGGGCGGCCAAGTTTTTAAAAAAAACAAAGTTTCCCTCTTCTTTTATCACACATTATCTATGTTATATGGCCTTTTAACTAGACATGCAACTAACCACTTAATTGCATGTACAAGTTATATAACTTATACAATTAACCATTTAACTTATAAGTTATAATTTTTCTCTTTTTTATTTGATGTCATCTAACTAATTTAAATGACATTTCAAATAATATTATTGAACAAAATATCCTAATAAGTTGTTCCCTCTCATATGCAATTTATTTAGAAAACCCATTTTCTAAATTGGTGTAAATATTTAATTGCATGATCTTATCATCAATTAAATATTAATTGGTGTTTGCTAAGCTTGTTATTGGGTATAACCAGACTTGGATCGTAACGTACTAACCACATCAATATTCTAAGTGTCTTGGGTACACAGAATCCTACAATCTCCCACTTGCCCAAGATTCATAGAAGATTGATGCAAGCAGTAAATGACGCCTAACAACGGTTTACTACCCTTAATACGCATGACTTATGGCCATTCAATAACATCATCCCATTCAAGTACCCTACTTAAAATGATTTAGGTGAATCAATCATTTATCCTTTTGTTACAGATGTCATGTTAAATCCAAGAACACAGAATGATCATTCCTTGTTGATTTAACTTAATCAGGCCTTAGACATCTAACTCTCAACGAATAAGAGGAACAAATACCATCTTGACTACATACGTTTCTCACAAACACCTCGTATTATACCTGAACATACCCTTATGTACTGTCCATTATTTCAGGACAATGAAGAATTAGCTCAAGGTATAATACTTAGTGAATATCAAAACCCAATATGTATCTCAGGTCGGAGGATACCAAATGATATTCGCCTTTACTCAAATTTACTTATGATCAATCGATAAGATTCCATGTAGTAAAATTTGAGATGCGGGTTAGTCCAATATTTGTATCCCACAAATATCTATGAACCTTGGTAGCAACCCATTGCTCTATATTCATCCTTATGAATATCAACCAATCCAAGTTCATAATAATCTTACCCTCACACTTGTTCCCACAAGTATGAATGACTACGGACATTTAGAGTAAATAATTTACTCATGGATTAAACATGCTAAATTGGAACATTAATTGAAACATTATAACCAAATAATTTTACTCAAATAATAAAGAGTTCCACATATTCAAATACAAAATTTGATCAAGTCCAATCACTAGAATATCGAAGTCCTAAGGCACAAGTATGACTTTCATGCATTGACCTTTCAAGGAGCTTCGTGAGTGGATCCGCAATCTTTTGATCAAAGTGAACTTTGCGAATACATATCTTTGCTTTTTCAACTTCATCTCGTATGTAGTTGAATCTCCGCTTATTGTGCCTAATCTTTTGATGTGCATAGGGTTCCTTTAGTTGTGTAATCGCACCCTCGTTATCACAAAAGATTTCTAAGGGGTCTTGAATGGTAGAGACCATTCTTAGATCAACGATAAACCTTTTATTCATGCAGCTTCCAAAGCTGCTAATGAGGCGGCTATGTATTCCTATTTTATAGTGGACAATGTTACCCTATTCATAATGGAGACATACCCTGATTGTGATCGAGGATCATCTCGATCCGTTTGGAAACTCGTATCCGTGTAACCCTTTACAACTAGTTCCTCTTTGTCAGATCCGTATATTAGAAACATATCCTTAGTCCTCCTAAGGTATTCCAATATACTATCAACAGCCATCCAATGGCTATTACTTGGATTCTGCTGATATCTACTTGTCATGCTTAACGCGCATGACACGTCCAGTCTAGTGCATATCATTGCATACATGACGGATCCTATAGCAGACGCATATGGGATGTCCTTCATACGATCTTGCTCATCCTTTAAGCTTGGACATTGAGATGCACTCAATATTGTCCCTCTTTGAATAGGTACCATACCTTTCTTAGAGTTTTCCATCTTGAACCTTTTCAAGATTTTATCAATATATGCACTTTGGTTTAGACCTATCAACCGCCTTGATCTATCCCTATAGATCTTTATTCCCAAAATATAGGCGGCTTCACCGAGATCTTTTATGGAAAAACAATTTCCAAGCCAAGTTTTAACACCTTCCATGGTTGGAATGTCTTTTCCATATAGTATTATGTTATCAACATACAATACTAAGAATGCGATTGCACTCCCACTAGCCTTTTTATACACACAAGCGTTGTCAGTATCCAAGTTTCCATGTATATTTGTTTTCTTCTCGAAACCCCACTTGCATCTAACCGGTTTGGAATTAAGTGGAGGGTCAACCAATTCCTAAACTTGGTTGTCATACATGGATTGCATCTCTACGTTCTTGGCTTCCAGCCATTTGTCACAATCCGAATTGGACATAGCATCATGGTATGTAGTTGGCTCATCGGAGTCAATCTCATAGCATCCATCCATGAAAAATCCATATATTTCAGGTGGAATGCTAACTCTACCAGATCTGTGAACGTTTTGTGTGTATTGATCAACCTCTTGATCATTATCGACAACCTCTTGTTATTGGCTTATGGATCTTGATCTTCATCAAATTCCATTATTCTATGCATTATTCCTTCCATAAGGAACTTGGCTTCCAAGATCTCTGCCCTTCGAGCTATAAATTCCTTTTCCTCTGTTGGATCAAAGAAGTAGTATCCTATACAGTCTTTGGGATATCCAACAAATATACACTTAGTGGATCGACTTTCAAATTTGTTTTGGGTGTTAAGCTTAACATAAGCTTTACTACCCATACCTTTTAAACATGATAGTGATGGAACTCTTTTCATGCCATATTTCAAAAGGTGTCGAACCCACTTTCTTGGTTTGGGCCATATTCAAAATACGAGCCGTGGAGAGTAGTGCGAAAACCCAATATGATAAAGGTGGTAAGCTCATAGCCTTAATGAATTGAACCATATCCAAATAGGGTTCAGTTTTTCCTTTATCAGAATGAAGAACTTAGATAGTTATGTATAGTTGATTTTCTACTTCATTATTGAAGATTTTGAACATTTCAAAAGCTTCATACTTGTGTGTCATCAAGTGCACACAATAATAGCGACTGTAATCGTCGGTAACAGTAATGAAGTATCTTTTCACCAATCTTTGTCATTGTCTTAAAAGGACCACATACATCTAAATGTATCATTCCTAATAAGTCTTTTGGTTCACACTTATCAAATGAAACATTTTCATTTGTTTCCAAAAGACCATTCTTTTGAAGTGTTTGAATCCAATTCTTATTTATGTGACCAGGATGACAATGTCAAAGATTATAATAACTTAAACCGATTTTAAGTTTCTTGGTGCTTAATGTGTATAATGAGTTATTATAGGATGAATTATCATGAACTAATTCATGAATACCATTAAAAGGCATATCCTCAAAATGAAATACATCATCCATAAAACTTAATACCATTATATACAAACTTTAAATCATGACCATATTGTTTTAAGAGGAAACATTAATTATGTTCCTAGTCAAACTAGCTGCATACAAAAGGTTTTGAGAACAACTTCCAAACCATTTGTAAGTCTCAAAATAGAGTTTCCCTTTTGAAGTGCACATTTCTTTTGAACCCCTTTGCAACAATTACAAGTATGAGTCTCACATCCGGTATCCAATACCCATGTGTTTGAAGAAATGACATTTAATACAATGTGAATCATGAAAATTGTATTCGAGGTTTGCCCAGCATCCCTCTTATTTTTCAACTCCTTGAGATAGGAGGAACAATTCCTTTTTATTGTCCTATCTCTCCATACTCAAAGCATGGATCGTTCTCCTTTACTTTAGGCTTCAGAAGCTTAGGTTTTTGAGGTTTCGCTTTAACCTTTGCTTTGATGTATTCCTTTCTTTTGGCAATAATTGCCTTAGGATCGAGATTGGCCATTTCTTATAGTCTCCCTCATTGATCGAGAGAATAGGTAGAACCTCTCTATCCATCCCTGCCTCGGTTGCTTTTGAGCATTGCGTGAATTTCACCGATGCTCTTGTCCCACCCGTTCATATTACAGTTTATTATGAATGTCTCAAACCTTTAGTTACGCAATCAAGGATCAAATCATTGGCCAACTACTTTGAGACAGGACAGTTAAGCATCTAGAGGCTATCAATGTGGCTTTTCATCTTAAGAATATATAAGATGATATCGATTGGGTTTCTTCCATGTGACATGCATAAAGTGCTTGAACCGTTTCGAAGCAATCTTACTAATGTTTGTTGAAGGAACATTTCCTTCAACTAGATTATCATGTTATATGCCCTATGATGTTCCAAACCCTTTTGGAGTTCGGGAATCATATTCCCAACATGAGGTAGGAAACTAGCACAGAATCCTTAATGTGCTTAAGCCAATCATCAAAAGGCCTTAACATCAACAGCATTGGTTGGTGAGACATGGGATCGTCAAGGACATAGGCCTTTACTCAATTTGATAACGATTCCCAGTGATAGGGTATGGATGGTCGGGGTGGTAGCATTATTGTTTGCGGCCATTCTACAAAATTTACAAAGTTCTTATTAGTATTTCTTAAAATTTTATTTTAATTATTAATACCCTTTTATGTCTCATAGACAATTAATAATTAAAATCTTGAATCCAACGTTACATTCAAATAATGGTTAGGTGACCTTTATCCCATTATTTAATTTAACAAGGTAGTCAATATTTGACAATTGCAACCTTTTGCAACTTCTAGCCTTTATGGGATCGGTTAAACATCTTATGTTTGGTTGGCATGTTTAATCCCATCAACACCATTATACGCCATGCTTCGGTGACCCTGTGCACATGGTTTCCAATTCAAGTCGTCCTACTTACACACACGTGTGAGTTTTCACATACAAGCGGTTAGGTGAACTTTATCCCACAAGTATGTTAGACTCACCTCAAACACACAAGTTCCCTATAAGTGGTTAGGTGACCTTTATCCCACAAATAGTTCTCAAGTGATTTGAGTGTCGTGTAAAAGGATGGTGTTAAACTTGTTTCAAAAGGGATTTTTGGTTTTCATTAATTCTGGTTTTGAAAACTCTATGTACTTGTATTTGCATGCTTTCAAATACAAGATATCCTATGGTTCTTTTAATAAAACTCATTTTATTATAAAACCATTAATCCTTTTAATAACGGTTTATTAATGCTTAATGATTAAGAACCATTTTATATTAGCTTGTTAAGGTCATTTTTACTAAGATTGTTTATCATATCCAAATATCATATAATCATTCATAAAATCACAATCAAACAAGCATAATATACACAACCACAATGTGCATAACCATAGCTACTATTGTGACCACACTTGTTTGCCATCACAAGTGTGGTCATTTGGTTTTTCCTAAGGGTTGAATACAACACAAAATAGAGGTCTTCATTTACTCCCACTTGAACTTGCATCCATATGCTTCAAGTCCTTCTTTTGTGTCTTTTTCTTATGCTTCCTTCCCGAGCATCTTCTTTTACAAAATATATATCCTAATACATATTTCTAGTAAAAGAAAAACACTCCTAATCTATTATTACATCCCAATGAATAAATAGACAAATTACGTTTTTAAACAAAGCACAAAAGAATAATATTACAACCCAATTGAAAACAACCAAAACAAACATTGCAAGCATCCAAACAACACAAGGCCAATGGCTAGGTTATGCACACTAACATCCAATGATCATATCATCCAAACATATAATGAAACTCCACTTAAAACCACCAAATTTCAGCCAACATAAACTGAAATTTTGGGTTTTAAACATTGTCCAAACAATCAACATTTCATAATATATATCTTTCAAGGTCTAATCACTAGCATGTGTGATATGACCTTGAAAGTTTAGGGAATCATTCAAACAAAACATAACAGCCCAAAATCAGCCTATAACAAGTTCATAATCATCCTTTAAAACCAATTTTAAAGGACTAAACAAGCAAGTCATCCACATAACCGGCTCTAGATGCCATTGTTGGGTTTGATAGAACATAAAACCAAGTTTAACCTTTTAAACTTTCAGAAAACGCAGCGGATATATATATCTTTAAAACCGATTTTAAAGCTGAAAATTATGTTCTTTAAGTGACCATATTGGTGTATAAAACAAACCCATAAATCAAAGGATCATCATATGTGAATGAACATGCTATGTGTACATAAAATAACACAATATGACATCCTTAAAGGGCTGTCAAACTACCTCCTTCCAGCAGTTAGATGTCGATGAAAGAAAGAAGTTTGAAGGCTGAAATATGGCCAAAGCTTCAAGGTTGGATGTCCTCTAATGTTGACTCCCACAAAGCTCTAAGTAATCCTTGCACTTGCTTGGATTTGTACACCACACCAAAATGAAGGCTGCCAACAAACCTTCAAAAACCGTGAGTTTCAGGCAGCCAAATGGATGATTAGGGAGGATGAAAACGACCAAGGTTCCAAGAGTAGGAACCTTCAAGTGTGTATACCCCAAGCTTGTATGCTTACACCTTCTTGTTAGGAAGAATAACACCACAAATCAGCTCCAAAAACCCCTTGCTCTTGGCTGTAATTTCCGTGAACAAGAAAGAGAGGAAGAGAGATTTTTGTTCAAGTTTGCATGTGTTGAGAATGGCTGAGAAAAAGGGACCCATAGACCACTTAATGTGTGTTGTTTACTAGACAAATTGGTCCAATCATCAAATAGAAGGGGGGTGGCCAAGTTTTTAAAAAAACAAAGTTTCCCTCTTCTTTTATCACACATTATCTATGTTATATGGCCTTTTAACTAGACATGCAACAAACCACTTAATTGCATGTACAAGTTATATAACTTATACAATTAACCATTTAACTTAAAAGTTATAATTTTTCTCATTTTTATTTGATGTCATCTAACTAATTTAAATGACATTTCAAATAATATTATTGAACAAAATATCCTAATAAGTTGTTCCCTCTCATATGCAATTTATTTAGAAAACCCATTTTCTAAATTGGTGTAAATATTTAATTGCATGATCTTATCATCAATTAAATATTAATTGGTGTTTGCTAAGCTTGTTATTGGGTATAACCCGACTTGGATCATAACGTACTAACCACATCAATATTCTAAGTGTCTTGGGCACACAGAATCCTACAGCTAGTACCAGATGCCAAGAAAAAACACCAACGTAACATAAGTTGATAATAGAATTTTTTTTGTTTTTTTAATGAAGATGGAAATGGGTTTGGTTAAAAAGATGGAATGCTTCAAGCAAAAAAAGAAGGAACAAAGAGTTCTAGTGATGTTGTATAGTTAATAGAGGATGAAAAGTTTGTATCATGGATAAGGAGAGCTAAGGTGATTGTAGAACTAAGGGAAGCACATGAAAACATGCAAAACAAAGAATAAAGAAGGTGAGAGGTCTACGTTCTTGATGATAGTAATAATGTTACATCTCGATTTCAATAACCACGTAATATGAAAAGACAAAATTACTCCTTTATTAATATTTGGATTTGGATTTAACAAAAGTTAGAATCTTAGATTAAAAATGAAGAAGAAATTAAAAATGAAAACCATATCCCCAGTTTTAAAGACTAGGGACAAAATGATTGTTACTATAAAAAGTCATTGTCTTGGATGGTAAAAATAGAAGACAATAAGAATTTAAGACCAATATGGTAGCTTTATAAGGGTCCTAATGGGGACACCGCAGGAGATTTTTTGGGGGTAGGCCGGGCCAAACGGTCACAGTTAGGGCTTGCGGTCACGTTTTGATACCTAACCGTGACCACAAGGTCTTGCGGTCACGGTTTCTGTGTCTGTCTTCCGACACCTCCTGACAACAAAACGACAAATGGGCTGGTAAAGTTGAAAACCGGTCACCAATCCGTCACGGTTTGGCCTAACCATGACCTCTAGGGTACGAGGCTCAGTTTAAGGTACGAGGTAGACCGTGATGTTGACAAAAGGGCCAGGATTCGCGCCACAAACCGTCACGTGGAGGCCAAACCGTGACGGTTTGTGCACCAGATTTCCATCTTAAATACCTTGCAGCTTTTAACAATCGATATTTCATCCAACAATCGATATTTCATCCAACACTCGAAATTCTTTTATCATAAATACCTTTGAGCTTTCATTTATCCAACACTCGAGATTTTTCAGCCTTCGTCACTCCAAAAACACGTTAATTCGAAAACAATGTCGGGTTCGGGAGATCATTATCAAAAGCCGAAGCTTTCAGATTTGAATGAGGTGCCACATATCGAAGATTCGAACCATGTTGAACTAGTATATGTTTTATTATAACTTATTATTTGAAATATCTAACCATTATCTTTTTAGGAATATTACGTATACGGGAGTCACCCTCCGTGGGGGGATGAGGAAACCAACTCGTCGAACACATTTGCTCAAGAGGCGTACAACTCTTTATTTGGACCGACAGGTTACGGTGAAGGGTACAGATATCCCCCTTGCAATTCTTACGGGCATGCCCCGAACACGTACCACTCACAAACAGAGCTGGATTACGGACATCCCCCGTACCAGTCAGAACTAGAAATCACACATGTGTCGGATACTTTTAATGGGAATGACACAGATGAGAGTGACGGTTCGGTTCACCTCAAAGAAAACCATGGGGACACCGCGGAGCATGATGGGGATGAGGATCGGATAAGAAAGGCTATGGTTTTTTATAAAACCAATAAAGTAAGAAGAGTTTTTATTCTTTTGTTTATTTTATTTTTTTATTTGTTTTATATATTGTTTTTTATGTATAGTTTTATCATTTTTTCAGTATTTTGATTCTCGTGAGGACTTGGAGAAGTGGGCTAAAATGAGAGGACGCGAGCATGGGTGCGTCATTGTGGTGGATCGGTCACGAAAAAAGGATGTGGAACTATTATGAAATCGTAGTGGTGAACCTAAATTCATTGGCACAAGTAGACGTACTGGGAGCATAAAGAAAGGATGTCCTTTTAAACTCGTAGGGAAGTACGTAGGAAAGAGTGACAGTTGGATGTTAGAGATGAGAAACAAGACGCACAACCACAATCCTGTTGTGTACAAGGAGGGCCACACGCATCTTAAGAAGATGATCGCCGAAGAAATTGATCTTGTCGAGAAGTTACACTGACAGCACGTGCGGCCACGACATATCCATTCAGCCGTAAGGGAGCACTTTCCCCACAGCGTCTGTGTTGTTCAAGACATATACAATCTGACGTCGAAGTTTAGGGTTGAGGGGAGAAAAGGCATGACACCAATGCAAAAACTTGAAAACCTGCTACAATCTAAAGAGTTTATGTATGAAACACGAACGAATGCAACTACTGAGGCTGTGGAAGATGTTTTCTTTTGTCATCCTACTTCGTATAAAATATGGCGCGCATTCCCGCACGTGATGTTGATACACATGACGTACAAGTCCAATATGTACAACATTCCGTATGTTCGGGTTATTGGCGTTACGTCGACGTCGAAGTCATTTTGTATTGCGCATGCATTTATATCGAGGGAACGGCAGGACAACTTCACATGGGTACTGGAGCGGATCAGAGATATGCTCGATGGGTGTGTGGAGCCCCGTGTTATTGTCACAGACAGGGACCTGGCCCTGATGAGCACGTATGACACAGTGTTCCCGAGTGCTACTAAAAACCTATACAGGTGGCACGTTAGGGAGAATATCAAAAGACAGTGGAATATCCTTTTCAAAACTGACATGTGGAAGGATTTTCATACTGGTGGAAGACCTTGTGTTCGTCTCCCACAGAGGCATTGTACGATTACAATTGCAGGAAGATGGACGAAAAATTAAATGAAGATGGTAAACGTGGTAAGAATTTCATAGTTATTTTTACTCTAATAATTTATTTGTTCATTTTATAAAATTTGTTATTTCTTTCAGAGGTATGGGAATATATTTGGAATAATTGGTTGGTGTCGTACAAAGAGAAAATTGTTACTTATTGTATGTACGACCGCCTTAACTTTGGTGAATTTACAACTAATAGGGTTGAGGGCCAACATGCCAACTTCAAGAGTTACCTCACAGGGACCAATAATACGTTGCACACACTTGTCGGATATGTTTGTGACCTCGGGCGCGGCCAGGAGATTGAAATTTGTAAAACATTCGAGGTGTCCCGTGTGAAGATTAAAAAAGACCATCGACTGTCATTGTTTTCAAAATTGCATTATAAAGTATCCATTTTTTGCCTTAGCCTCCTTGAATCAGAGTTGACGAAAATGGAAATGATTCAGGAGTCTGGGGGTTCATGTGAACACCAGTTGTTAACGTCCATGGGCTTGCCATGTGCTTGTCGTTTGGAGATATACATCCGAGAAGGTTATATTTTTCTTAATACATTTTTTATTGTTGTCACACGATTGCATATTTTTCACTAATAATTTAACCTTTAAATCCAGTCATAAGTATTCCACTCGATGCGGTAGATCCACACTGGAGGAAGCTTGATTTCGAGCCAGCGTACGTCGCGCCGCCTGAACCCGACTACGATGTGAAATTTGATGACTTGAAACAAAAGGTTATGTCGTCTCCCAATCCTCAAGTAAAGAAAAAATTGTTTAACAAAGTATTTGACTCTTTGTTTAAGAGCAAGTCAAAACTTAAAGAACCTGAGGTGCGTCATGACCGACATGGTCGTCCAAATATTAAGGAGCAACAAAGAAGAGCGGACTCCAATACATCACAGTATGAGGCTGCTAGACACAGCTCCTATACTACCTCACAACAAACTATGCCTGACCCGGCGAGGCATAGCTCATATACCCCTCAGTTTAAAATGCCCAACGACCGTTCTAATCAGGCAAAGACTGCTTCAAATGTACCGATTACGGGAGCTGCCCTAGGGTTTCCTTTAATATTGAAACCAACGGATGTGATAAAAGTTATGAAGTTTAAGGATCAGCTGCCCCAATGGATTCACCGGTACGTTTCGACTATAAAAGATGTGCGGCCTGATGGTAACTGTGGTTTTCGGGCGATCGCGGTGGCTTTAGGGAAAAAGCAAAATGAATGGGAATGGGTTAGGCGTCAAATGTTGATGGAGATGGACAGAAACATGTGGTATTGGCGGAGCAATTTGAACCGCGAGATGCCTAGCTATTTTGATTCTGTTCGTAATAGCTTAAATTGGTTTGGCACGACTCAACCCGTACCCGATACCCATTGGCTAACTTTTCCGGCCCATGGACTCGTAATTGCAGAAACATTCGGTTGTATTGTGCATCTTATTTCTTCATTTGGCAGCCAAACATGGTTCCCACTGAGAACAGCCCCAGAGCCATTATTCACCTATCCAGTTGGCGCACTTGCTCATATTAACCAAGATCACTTTCTTTGCATAGAATTGGAAGGGGATTACCCAATGCCCAGTGTGACCTATCATTGGCCGAGATTTGCATATCAACAAGCACTAGAATGGCAAAATATGTATGAGGATCGTATAAAAAATTACGTTAGAATAACGGATCGTTAAAGAGACACCAATGCCTCCTGTAAGTTATCATTCTCCGATACGTTATCATATTAATGAAGATCC
>CM044004.1:57241392-57251392 GCA_024085815.1 Flaveria linearis | reverse complement strand
AACTGATGAAGCTAATACCTTTTACAAAGTTATTTAGCAAAGTAAACCTAGAATTCACTCAGCGAAGCTGACTTTTGTATGCATATCAGTTGACAGGTGAGAGTTAGAGCTATGGGATAGAAGCATGGGACTGAAGCTTCGTGGCACTAGAAGACTGGTATCCCTGATGAAGAAAAGCTTAAGAGGACTTTTAAATAGTTTTAAAGATTAAAGACAATGTTTACATTTTATTTGTAATGAATTGAAATCATAGTATTTTCCGCTGCATTATACATTTATTCATATATGAGTAAATGATTGCTTTAAATCGATGTTTTGCTGTGAATGACCAACTGTGAGGCTTCCCTGAGAAAGGTGGGCCTTACAAGTTGGTATCAGAGCCAATATTTAAGAGATTTGGGAAAATTATTTTATAAACCTAAACTTAAACAGATAATAGGACCAAGTGTCAAGGATGCCAGTCCAAGAAGCTCCATGCCAAGAGATAACAAAATATGCTATAGGTATTATTCTAGTGGGTAGTGCCTCCTTATTTAAGTTAGAGCCGAGGTAGAGTAGGATAATGTTATCTGTGACGCCTATCTGAATTTATGTGACTTATACGTGCATAGAATAAGTATAGTAGGTTCTAGTGTTAGTGTGGTTCGGGATTGGAAAGTTTATGGCACGAGAAGTTCTGTAAGTAGTTAATCACAACTGGCCACTGTTATTAAAAATTTACAAAACTTGTCGTGAACTGAACTTGCCTTGAAAGACCATATTAACATTCTGAATCTTATAGGAAGTAGAAAGAATGGCACCAAAGAAAGCAGTTCCAACCATGGTCACCCGGAGGAGCACTAGGGGAAGGCCCCCGACTAAGGCAAAGGAAACTGCAAGTGCAACTGTGAAGCCAACAAAAAGGTCAACCAGAAAGCCGGTTGAGGAACCAGTTAAGGAGGAGGAGGTTGAGTTAGAAACGGGAGCCGACGGGCCTACCACTAACCAGGCAAAACTGAAGGAAACATTAAAGGAAGCTATTGCCCAAGAGGTGCACCAGGTCCTATCTGGAGTGATGCCCGCTCTGCTTGCGGAATTTGTGGAGTAGGTTAAGGGCGACGGCAAGAAGAGTACGGCTTCAGAAAAGGTTGATAAGAAAGGAGCGGTCAAGACTGAGGAGTTGAGCGATGAGGAAGATCGTCTGGGTAACCATGACGGTTCCGAGATGGAAGAGAGGGTGAAGGGGTGCAGCTACGGGGATTTTCAGAGGTGTAAGCCCCCAACGTTTGATGGCACTGGTAACGCTACTACTGCTCAGCGTTGGATCAGGGAAATGGAGGCCGTACTAAAGATCAGCGAGTGCCGGGAAAGCCAAAAGGTGAAGTTTGCTTCCCATTCCCTTTTGGATCCAGCACTGTGTTGGTAGGATAACATTGCTGAGTCTTACGGAGAAGAGGCTATTGAGAGGATGAAGTGGGCGGAGATGAAGAGGTTGGTGATAGAGGAGTACTGCCCGAAAAGAGAGCTTGACAAGATTGAGCAAGAGTTTGTGAGTTTGGAGGCTGGAAATATGACTCACCAGGAGTACACTGCAAAATTCAATGAAATGGCACGTCTGGTGCCTGACTTGGTGACTCCCGAATCCAAGAGGATCAAGAGTTATATACAAGGGTTGCCTCTGGACATTCATAGGGATATGGTCACTGCCCGACCTAGTACTTTTAGGTCAGCAGTGGACCTCAGTGGAAGGTTGTACGATCACCGCAGGCCTGTGACAGTGGGTGAGACGAGGAAAGTGTGGAATAATAATGGGAAGAGGTATGGAAGTGGTAATTACCAACCGGGGAACAAGAAAGCAATAGTGGATGCAAAACAAGCAATTATGAAGGGGGTCGAAGAAGTCAAGGAGTGTGGGAAGTGCGGGAGGAGGCATCCCGGAGAATGCCGAATGGGTAGCCCTGGGTGCTACCGGTGTGGGAAAATTGGTCACATGGCGAGAGAGTGCCCGAAAGTGGACAAGTGCTTCAACTGCTACGAGTCGGGGCACCGCAGCAGTGATTGCAAGAAAGCCAAGCCGGGAGGCTCGGGAAGAAGCGGGGATAATGACAAGGGGGATGATGGAAAGTCCAAGGTCAGGGCAAGGGCTTTCACCATGAATAAGAAGGAAGCAAGGAAAGACCCGGACGTAGTGTCAAGTACGTTCCTTGTCAATGATGTCTGTGCCTCCATATTATTTGATAGTGGTGCCAGTAAGAGTTTTGTATCTGTATCCTTCTGTGCTACACTAGATGCCCGAACTAAGGAAATAGATGATGCCTTTGAAGTAGAAACAGCCGATGGTAAGTCAATTAGAATAGTCAGAGTGATAGAGGATTGCCACATTAAACTAGGAGGTCATTACTTTCCTGCACAATTGTTTGCCATGCCCTTAGGAGGTTTCGATGTCGTACTAGGGATGGATTGGTTAGCTGCTCATGATGCTAACATAGTATGCCAACAAAAGATGATCCAATTAACGGCTCCAGATGGTAGTCCGGTTAAGATCTACGGTGATAACAATTGTAAGGTTCCATGGATCATTTCCATGATCAAGGCGGAGAAATGTATGAGGCGAGGGTGCGGAGCTTATCTAGCGTATGTCAAGGATGTTAAAGATAAAGCGAAAGAGTTGTCCGATGTACCAGTGGTGCGGGACTTTCCTGACGTATTCCTGGAGGATCTGCCCGGAGTACCACCAGATAGAGAGATAGAGTTTCAGATTGACTTACTGTCAGGAACCCAACCCATTGCCAAAGCACCCTACCGCCTAGCTCCGTCCGAGATGAAGGAGCTCATGTCACAACTGCAAGAACTCCTTGACAAAGAATTCATTAGGCCCAGCGTTTCTCCATGGGGCGCTCCTGTGTTGTTTGTAAAGAAGAAGGATGGCAGCATGAGGATGTGTATAGATTATAGGGAGTTGAATAAGCTGACCGTAAAGAATCGATACCCTCTACCCCGGATAGATGATCTGTTTGATCAATTGCAAGGGGCAAGCTGGTTCTCCCGAATAGATCTCCGATCCGGATATCATCAACTGAAGGTAAGGGAGCAAGATATCCCAAAGACGGCCTTCCGAACGCGCTATGGCCACTACGAGTTTCTGGTTATGTCTTTCGGGCTAACCAATGCTCCTGCGGCATTCATGGACTTAATGAATCGCGTGTGTCGCCCGATGTTGGACCGATCAGTGATAATCTTCATTGACGATATTTTGATATACTCAAAGAACGAAGGAGACCACGCTTGTCATATCAAGGAGGTGTTAGAAACTTTACGAAGGGAGAGACTGTATGCGAAGTTCTCTAAATGTGCCTTCTGGCTACGGGAGGTACAGTTTTTAGGGCATATTATAAATTTCGAGGGAGTTATGGTTGATCCAGCAAAAGTCGAGGCAGTTACGCAATGGAATTCCCCAAAGAGGCCATTCGAAATCCGTAGTTTCTTGGGATTGGCTGGCTATTATAAAAGGTTCATCAAAGATTTCTCGAAGATAGCTTCACCATTAACAAGGTTAACGAGGAAGAACGTGGTGTTCAACTGGGGAAAGGAACAAGAAGATGCGTTTCAAGAGTTGAAGGATAGACTAACCAAAGCTCCTGTGCTAACCCTACCAGAGGGAGATGAAGACCTAACGGTATACTCTGATGCTTCTTACTGTGGGTTAGGCTGTGTGTTGATGCAAAGAGGAAAGGTTATAGCCTACGCATCCAGACAGCTAAAGGACGCGAAGGTTAATTACCCGGTTCACGATTTGGAACTTGCCGCAGTAGTGTTTGCATTGAAGATATGGAGACATTATTTGTATGGAACTAAGTGCGCCATATTTACCGACCACAAAAGTCTGAAGTATTTCTTTGAGCAGAAAGACCTAAATATGAGACAGAGGAGGTGGTTGGAGTTGATAAAGGATTACGACTGTGAAATCCATTATCACCCGGGTAAGGCGAATGTGGTAGCTGATGCCCTAAGCCGAAAGGAAGAATATGAACCGATCCAGGTGAAGGCGTGCCAACTAGTGGTGACCCCAGATGTTATGAGGAGGATAAGCGAAGCTCAAATGGACGCTTTAAAAGAACAACAAATCAAGAAGGAAAGGATGGTGGGAAAAATAGATGAATTGGTTGAGAACACCTTGGGTGTTAAGACCTTCCACGGCAGGATATGGGTTCCGAGGCATGGTGACTTGCGAGAAAGGATTATGGATGAAGCGCACAAAACCCGCTACTCAATACACCAAGGAGCAAATAAGATGTACCATGACTTGAAGAAAGATTATTGGTGGCCTGGGATGAAGAGGGATGTGGTTGCGTATGTAAATAAATGTCTCACGTGCCTACAAGTGAAGGCTGAGCACCAAAGACCTTATGGTTATGTCCAGCCGTTAGAAGTGCCAGAATGGAAGTGGGAACATGTTACCATGGACTTCATCACTAAGTTACCACGCACGACAAAAGGCCGTGATGCGATATGGGTGATAGTTGATAGACTGACTAAGAGTGCGCATTTCCTGCCAATAAAGGAAGCAATTAGTTCAGAAAAGCTTGCTGAACTATTTATCCGAGAAATTGTGGCGCGACATGGTATGCCCGTATCGATTGTTTCAGATAGGGATACGCGGTTCACCTCAAAGTTCTGGAAAAAGTTCCATGAAGAAATGGGTGCGAGGTTGCATGTTGGTACCGCATACCACCCGCAGACGGATGGGCAATCGGAAAGAACGATCCAGACGCTGGAGGATATGCCTCGGGCATGCGTCATCGAATTTGGCGGTAATTGGGATGATCATCTGCCACTAGCAGAGTTCTCCTATAACAACAGCTACCACGCCAGTATTAAGATGCCCCCATATGAGCTATTGTACGGTCGACGGTGCAGAACTCCTATTTGTTGGGGTGATGTCGGATAGAAGGAGTTAGGAAGCTTAGAAGTCGTGGAAGCCACAACGGAAAAGTTGGAGAAAATCAAGGCGTATATGAAAGCTGCAAAGGATAGACAAAAGTCATACGCCGACAGAAGAAGGAGACCTATCGAATTTAGTGTGGGTGACAGGGTAATGTTAAAAGTGTCACCATGGAAGGGGATTATCCGATTTAGGAAGAGGGGGAAACTGAGTCCCAGGTTTATCGGACCATTTAAGGTACTAGCACGAGTTGGGGATGTAGCTTACAGGCTAGACCTTCCAGAAGGACTAAGCGGAATTCACCCTACCTTTCATGTGTCACACTTAAGGAAATGTTTAGCACTGGATGAGGCAGTCGTGCCTCTAGATGACATCGAAGTCGACGAGAAGCTGAACTATGTAGAACAACCAGTGGCTATACTGGACCGGAAGGAGAAACAATTGAGAAATAAAGTAGTCAAGCAAGTCAAGGTGCAATGGAAACATCGAAAGGGGTCGGATGCCACCTGGGAATCCGAGGAGGAAATGAGACGCCAATACCCCGATCTGTTTAACGACGAGGCAGGTTTCGAGGACGAAACCTAAATAAGGGGGGAGACTTGTAACGCCCCGAAATTTCCCGAAACAAGCCATTTAATAATAATGGGCTTTTAAGGGTTAATTTAAGAAATAAAGGGGTAAATTAGTGGGCTATGGATAAAATTAGCCTCAATGGGCTAGGCTTGATAGGTTTAAGGGCCCTAATCAGCCCTTAAACAATGCATGAACAGCTCCATCTTCAGCATTTCCAACCCTAGCCACCAAATTTGTAGAGAGAGAAAGTAGATAGAGAAAGTGGGAAGAACTTAAGATTTGGAGCTTGAAAGGTTGGAAGATTGAAGAGCTGGGTGATTGGAGCATCAAAACTTAAGGAAAGAGCAACAAAACAAGGTAAGAATCGACCTCTAAGGCCTTCTGTAGATCAAACCCGGATTCTAGGGTTTTGGGGTTTTGAAAAGTTCAAAGAAACACATAAAGGTCAAGTTTTTACGTATGAAAACGTGTACAAATGATAGAAATGGTTTCATGGAAGGTAAACCAAGGATTTGGACGTAAAAAGTTAAGATTTTGGGTTAAAAACGGGCTGGTTCTTAGTTTCTGTTCATCTAGCAAAACTAGGCCCCGATCCAGCGAAACTAAGCCTTTAACCAGCGAAACTGTTAATTTATTCAGCGAAACTAAAGGGGTTCCAGCGAAACTACAGTTTCGCTACAGCAAAACTACAGTTTCGCTGATAAGTTCACTAAGTACTTAGGCTAACCTATAGACACTGCGAAACTAAGAAATTCCAACGAAAGTTGGGCGCTCAAGGCAGCGAATCTGTCTAGCGAAACTAGCAGAAGTGCTGCCCAGCGAAACTGGTAGTGAAACTGCCAGCGAAACTGGCAGCGAAACTACCAGCGAAACTGTGGGCGAAACTATGAAGAAAATGACGTTTTTGTGCATTAACTTTCGTGCAGCTAGAGTATCCAGACTATAGCTTAAGTGACTTAGAATTTAAGCTATTTGAACAAGTTCAGGTGAGTTCTAGACCCCTCCTTTACCCGTTTTCAATGTTTTGGGGTGATATGCATACTAAATTACATACTTTTATGATGACGGTTTTTAAGACCTTTTATCAAGAAAATAAAATTTCCTAAAGTAAAATGTGCCATTTAAATAGTTCAAAATAATTTTCGGGCGCGCTGACCTGGCAGCCCGGCCCCAGCCAGGGGCGTTGCCCCTTGGACCCCACTAGGGGCTGCCGCCCCTAGAACCCCGCTATCAGAGGCTGCCGCCCCCGAACCCCCGCTCTCCCGCGGAGGGTCAGTTATCTAGTTTATCTCTCATGATTGATGAAATATGAATGCTTAGACTAAGACTTTGCTTCTTATTATGTGTTAAGTGTATGTGAAAACTAAAGATATAAGTAAAACTTAAAGAATTCTTATTGGGCCCATAACATGTACCTTGATAAAGTGATAAAGTAAAGCCTTGCAAGCAATTGATAAAGGAGGGTTGCATTCGTTGTACCCTCACCAGTGATAATGTGATAAAGTATGCTCGAACAGGCAGGTCAGTAAGTCCTGAATTGGCATGACAATAATGGCCTGATCGGATATGACAGTAAGTCCTTAATTGGCGTGTCGGTAGAGTCCTAGGCAAGCCTAGTGTCACGAACCGCTTAAATTCGAGATCAACTCTTCGGAAACACTAGATTTTCAGCCACATTTCGCAAGACCCATAGACTTGGGAAAATTCTAGAATACCTAGATAATGTAAAATATCTAGATATTATGCAAAGAAATATCTAGATATTAGATTAGTTAGTATCTTAGATATTTTGGATTAGTTAAATATCTAAGATATTTAGATTAGTAAATATCTTAGATATTTAGAATAGAATAATCTAGATTAGAGTTTTCTAGATCCTTGGCAACTAGTATAAATAGGAGGTGATGGACCATTTGTGGATCACCTCTCAAAGTGTAACCCAAGATCCTTGTAACATCAAAGTATTGTACTTGTGTTCATAGTAATACAAGCAATCTTCTTGTGTTGTAATCACACATCACAAGCAATCCACTTGTGTACTACAAATCCAACATTCTTTTACAAAGACTTCCGCTGCTGAAAACCATTCATTCAAGATCAAGAAGGCTGACTTAGAACGAATCTAAGTGCCGCACGAGAACTGAACAACTCAGTCCGTGACAAGTGGTATCAGAGCCGCGTCGACTCTTTGGGATGGCATCAAATCCAGAGAAGATTGTAGTCGCAAGCGTTGCCGGAGACGAGACCCGTGGACGGGAGGAGGCTCGTAAAGGTGACAAGAGAACTCGAAGCATGTCCAAAGACTTGGTTGCTAGCATGGACAAAAGAGTTGAAGATGTCGAGGTATTATTGTCTGAATTCAAAAACGAAATGGAGGAATTCAAGGCTGAAGTCGATATCTTCAAAACACATACCTACGACTCTTTGCAACATGTTGAGTCGTTAGGTAATGACTTCAACGAAATGCGAAGCGACCTCAAACTCGCCCTCTCCTTGATAAGGAAGGAGATGGAAGAGGCATTCACAAGGGAGTTGGGTCAACTAAAAGCTAACTTCGAGAGGGAAATCAAAGACTTGCAAACCGAACTAAGTGTTTGCAAGCGCGCACTAGCAACCGGAGGTGACAACATAATCCATGCCTCTACAAAGGTGGACATCCCCAAACCATCACCATTCGTTGGTAAACGAGAGGCGAGGGCTGTGGATGACTTCCTTTGGGAGATGGAACAATACTTTGAGGCCGTCGATATTGTCGATGACGCCAAGAAGATCAAGACGGTGACTCTTTACTTGAAGGAGACCGCAGCTTTATGGTGGCGACGAAAGCACATGGAGATTGATAAAGGTACGTGCACCATACAAACTTGGACTGATTTCATAAAAGAAATCAAGAAACAATTTTATCCGGAAAACGCTGAACACGAAGCAAAGATTCGGCTTCGTAATCTAAAGCAAAAGGGTAGCATCAAGGACTACGTCAAAGATTTCACTACCCTTGTGCTAGAAATTCCGGACTTGTCACCAAAAGACTCTCTCATATACTTCATCGATGGCTTACAAACATGGGCAAGAACCGAACTTGAACGAAGAAATGTTCAAGACTTGTCCTCAGCCATCGTTGTTGCTGAAAGCCTGATCGACCATAATGAAAGGCGATCACAAAAACCCGTCGTTATGGAGGATAACGATGAAAAAGGTGGGGGAGCGAGAACCCACAATAACAACCAAAATCGAAATCAAAGAGAAGATAATCGACGACCACCAAGGTATGGGAAGGAGGTACAAATGATCAAAGGATGTTTCCTTTGCGACGGACCGCACAATGCGCGGGATTGTCCGAAAAAGGCTAGACTTACAGCCTTGATTAGATCTGATGATGCACCATCAGAACCAGAAGAGGTTCGTTTAGGAACAATGCAACTTCAACTACTTAATGCGTTAAGTACAGTTGAAGGCAAGCCCTTGGTGATGGCAAACCAATCAAACCATACCATAACCGGAGACAACCCGAAGACTGAATCAAAAGGACTTCGGTTCGTAAATATGGAGATAAAAGGGCAACCTGTGAAAGCGTTGGTTGACACCGGAGCAAGCCACAACTTCATCTCACCTAAAGAGGCTCGAAGGCTTGGCTTAAGGATCACCACACAAGAAGGTTGGATCAAGGCCGCCTCTGGAGACACCAAACCCATAGAAGGAGCGGCATGGGGCGTAAAAACAAAGATTGGTACGTGGTCAGGCAAGTTGCACTTCTCAGTAGTCCCGCTAGACGACTATGACATCGTACTAGGGATGGATTTCTTTCGAAAAGCAAAAGCCTGCCCAGTAACATTCATCAACACCATGTACATCATCAAGGGAGACCAAGTGCACACTGTTGCCTTAGAGCCAGATACAAGGCGTCGAGGCAAAACCATCTCTATCTTGAAACTCATGAAGCCAGCTCATGAGGCATCCAGGCAACACGACGAGGACGTCGTGGCATTAGGTGGGGGAGACTGTCACGAACCGCTTAAATTCGAGATCAACTCTTCGGAAACACTAGATTTTCAGCCACATTTCGCAAGACCCATAGACTTGGGAAAATTCTAGAATACCTAGATAATGTAAAATATCTAGATATTATGCAAAGAAATATCTAGATATTAGATTAGTTAGTATCTTAGATATTTTGGATTAGTTAAATATCTAAGATATTTAGATTAGTAAATATCTTAGATATTTAGAATAGAATAATCTAGATTAGAGTTTTCTAGATCCTTGGCAACTAGTATAAATAGGAGGTGATGGACCATTTGTGGATCACCTCTCAAAGTGTAACCCAAGATCCTTGTAACATCAAAGTATTGTACTTGTGTTCATAGTAATACAAGCAATCTTCTTGTGTTGTAATCACACATCACAAGCAATCCACTTGTGTACTACAAATCCAACATTCTTTTACAAAGACTTCCGCTGCCGAAAACCATTCATTCAAGATCAAGAAGGCTGACTTAGAACGAATCT
>CM044004.1:57226392-57236392 GCA_024085815.1 Flaveria linearis | reverse complement strand
CGTGGCACCTGCTCAGTAGATACCATGAGCTCGTGCCATGGGTGCCCGAGCCGTTGGTGGACCCCCCCCCCCCCCGAGCTGGCGGGGGCTGAGGTCCACCTTCAGGATGCCCACGAGCCCCTTGGCGGCGGGGAGGATCAGCCCATTCCCCCGCCGCACGACCATGACCCGCCCCAGCATCCTCAGCGCGTGTACCATGCCGTGCGATTGCCTGCTCAGGTTCTTGATATGCTTCAGGACACACGAGACAGGGTCACGAGGCTGGAGGATATGACCACGAGGCTGCAGGATATGATGGACTGGGTCATCCAGCATATGGTCGCGGACTATGCCGCCTCGGGTACGCCGTTGTTGTCACAGCCACCGAGGCGGTTAGACCATGACGGTGCTGACCCATCTGGCGCGGGCGGGTCTGATCAGGGCAGCGATCCGGAGATGATGGATTAGATAGGTATTTTGTTTATATTTTATTTATTTTTGTATGTAAAAACTCGTTGTATATATATATATATATAAATATATATATATATATATATATATATATATATATATATATGCAGTTTCAGTTATTATGACTTGTATATTTGGTTGTGTTTGTTTGGTTGTGTTTCTTTATTTGTTTGTTTTATATTTGTAATGTTGATAATGTTAATTGTATATGTTTGATAACAACTGATTTTTACGATTAGGTTAACCATGTGATAAAATAATAACAATCAACTTGTTTAGTAAATAATTAAACACAAAAATTAATTGTAATATGATAAATTAATAATAAACACAAACACGTATGTTACGATTAGGTTAACCGTGTGATAAAATAAAAATAAAAACAAACTAGTATGATTACTCAAATTTAGAAAATATATACAATATGTCTGTATAATAACAATCGATTTTTACAAACTCGTAAACAAATTAAACACAAAACCATCATATTAATAATAAATAAATACTTGTAATAAGATAAATTATTAATAAACACAAACTTGTGAGTTACGATTAGGTTAAACGAGTGATAAAATAAAAATAAAAACAAAGTGATATGATTAAAAAAATATAGAAAATACGGGCAATATGTCACGGTTTGGCCAAACCGTCCAAACCGTGACATATAGCCTCTTAACCCTAATCAATTCCCCATTAATTACATACCCAATCATTGGGCAACGGGTCCGCAGATCTAACTGTCACGGTGCGGATCTAACTGTCACGGTTAGGTCGCACCGTGACAGTTAGGTCTCACACCCGATCAAACGGTCACGGGGAGCCCTAACCGTGACATTTTGAATCGGTTTTCCAAGGAAAACGCGGTGTGTGCAGAAGGGTAGTTTTGTATTTTTTTTTCTTTTTAGTCGTTTTAGTCCAAGACACTAACTTTTGTTAAATCGTTAAAAAGAAGGGTAGTTTTATATTTTTATTTATAAAACATTTATTTATCATCATATCTACCTTTAACATTTTCTCTCTCATAGTCTTTTGGCATCTTTGGAGGTCCCATCTTCTCTTAAACCAACTAAAGAAATCCTACCACCATGCATAGAAAGAAATAATCCAAAGAGTCAGTAGGCTAGTACCAGATGCCAAGAAAAAACACCAACGTAACATAAGTTGATAATAGAATTTTTTTTGTTTTTTTAATGAAGATGGAAATGGGTTTGGTTAAAAAGATGGAATGCTTGAAGAAAAAAAACAGAAGGAACAAAGAGTTCTAGTGATGTTGTATAGTTAATAGAGGATGAAAAGTTTGTATCATGGAAAAGGAGAGCTAAGGTGATTGTAGAACTAAGGGAAGCACATGAAAACATGCAAAACAAAGAATAAAGAAAGTGAGAAGTCTACGTTCTTGATGATAGTAATAATGGTACATCTCGATTTCAATAACCACGTAATATGAAAAGACAAAATTACTCCTTTATTAATATTTGGATTTGGATTTAACAAAAGTTAGAATCTTAGATTAAAAATGAAGAAGAAATTAAAAATGAAACCATATCCCCAGTTTTAAAGACTAGGGACAAAATTATTGTTACTATAAAAAGTCATTGTCTTGGATGGTAAAAATAGAAGACAATAAGAATTTAAGACCAATATGGTAGCTTCATAATCTATATAATTAAAGGTTTTAATAAATAGACATTCACCTTTTTAAATCGACACCCCTATACGTCGTGTATGGGTCCATACGCGGCGTATAGGGCTGATTGCACTGAAAACGAGAAAAATTCAGGGGGGTGTCAGAGAGCTATACGCCCCATATAGCCCTATACGACCCCCCTATACGACACATATAGGGCTATACGACGCGTATAGCTAATTTCGACACTGACTACGAGGAAAAATTCAGGGGGCTGTCAGGGGGTTATACGCCTCGTATTGGGCTATACGACCCCCCTATACGACGCGTATGGGGCTATACGACCCGTATAGAATTTTTGGGGTGTTGATTTAAAATAATGGGGTGTCTATTTAACACAACCCATAATTAATGAAGGACAAAATTATTGTTACTATAAAAAGGCATGCTAATTGCTGACAGTACCCGTGACGTCAATAGCTACTTTATTATAGGGTCCTAATAAATAGACACCCACTTTTTTAAATCGACACCCCCTATACGCCGCGTATGGGTCCATACGCGGCCCATACCCGGCGTATAGGGTACGACCATTAATGCGACATTAATGACTGACAACCGACGTCACATCACTTCACCTATACGGGGCGTATAGGTCCATACGCCACGTATAGGTCAGTATCGATTTAAAAAAGAATATAAGCTATACGCCGCGTATGGTGCCATACGCGGCGTATAGATCCTCGGCCTACTATATCTTTCAAATTTTCTATTTTTTACACACACTTCAAAAAAAAACACTCTCGTATAGCACTATACTACACGTATTGATCTTCGATTTTTCAACATCCAGGTACGTATTATTGTTCATACATCATTATTATGTTAATCGTTCATTGATTTAAACGTTAAAGTAGTGTTTTATGCCCCAAAATGCGTGATTTAAAAACTGGATTAAAGAACTATACGCCGGTACAGCCCCGCGTATAGGGCTATACGCCGCGTATAGGGCTATACGCAGCGTATAGTTCTTTGGTTGGGGACGAAGACACATTGGTGTGTACCCTATACGCGGCGTATAGATATATACGCGGCGTATAGGGTATTGCAATACGCGACTTGGGGGCCATACGTGGGTCCCCTATACGCTGCGTATAGTCCTATACGCGGCGTATAGGGTCGGATTCGACCTATACGTTGCCCTGTGACCCATACGCTGCTACCCTATACGCGGCGTATAGCCCTATACGCGGCGTATAGGGTAAATATATATATACAAATACATATATATGTATATACGCATATACATATACATATACATATACATATACATATACATATACATATACATATACATATACATATACATATACATATACCTATACATATACATATACATATACATATACATATATATGTATATACACATATACATATACATATATGTATATGTACATATATACATATAACATGTATACGTATACGTATAAGTATACGTATACGTATACGTATACGTATACGTATACGTATACGTATACGTATACGTATATGTATACGTATACGTATACGTATACGTATACTTATACTTATACGTATACGTATACGTATACGTATACGTATACGTATACGTATACGTATACGTATACGTATACGTATACGTATACATATAATACGTATACGTATACGTATACGTATACGTATACATATACATATACATATATATATGTATATGTGTATGTGTATATATATATATAGATACGTATACGTTGTTTTTGACCTATTTGTTCACCTGTGCAGATATGTCTTCCGATTCTGAGATTGAGGCTGACGTTGTTGACCATATTGCCGAGCATCCTTGGCTGCAGTTTGATGCCGGTTCCGTTGAGCACGCTAAGTGCTCAAAATTTATTCGGATGAAGATCGGTCATCAAAAGGCCGTAGATTGGGAGGTGATGGCTGAGTTGGGAGAGCGCGATCGTCTTGCTGCTATTATCGGAGACGATACGCCGTGGAGACGTCTTTTTGAGATCGCATTCTTACCGTCCCACCGTGAGCTGGTAGTGGAGTTTTTATCCACATTTACATATATTCGTCCAGATGAGATGGTGGAGGACGATGAGCGATCGGAGATATCTTTTACGCTTTGTGGACATGCACATCAGATGTCCATTGAGCATTTGCAGTTGTCTCTGGGCTTTATTATGAGCCGGAGACTGTTACCCCTCTGTTCACTGAGGGTATTACTGAGATGGAGGAGGGCACATTGAGAGAGTGGTGGCCTGAGATTGCCGGAGGTCCGTTTCAGAGGACTAAGGGCAGGGTCACCGGCATTCGAGATCCTCTCATCCGTTATCTGCATCGGATGATCGCCACGTCCATCACGGGACGTGGCAAGAGTCGGGAGTGGTGTACCATTCCCGACTTATTTTACTTATACTGTTTGATTACGGGGACCAGGTGTAACCTGGCGAGGTGTTTGGCGGAGTATTTTGCTTCGTATTATCATCGGCAGGAGCGAGGAGCGGTGTACGGCGGCGCGTACATCACGTTGATTGCCCGATCTTTAGGTTATCTTCCTCGGCATCTTGGTGACGTGTCTCCGCCGATCGAGCCGGTGAGATTAGATCGTCGTACGCTATTCGGCATGCGTATTATACGCCAGTTTCCGGTTGGCATACGATTCTCTCTTCGACCCGGGGAGATCTGGCAGCCGGCACCAGTTCAGCAGCTCGGCCCCGTCGATCCACTGCAGCAGCACGGGCAGCCGCATGATCAGCCACCACCCGACGAGCAGCCACATGATCAGCCGCCTCCTCAGCCACATCAGCCGCCTCCTCAGCCTCAGATCCCACGACATATTTATAGAGAGGTGAGGCTGCCTGCACGTGTGGAGACATTGTTGCAGGATATGTCTAGGAGCTTACGGCAGCAGAGTCGACGGCTCGATCGCGTTGAGGATCTGATGGAGTGGCAGGTTCAGTCAGAGATGGCGCGGCGTTCTGGTACTGATCCTCCGCCGTTGCCACCGCCTCGAGATTACCCTGACTCCCCGTAGTTTTGTATTGTAATTTTTATTTTGTTATGTAATTTAAAAACTTTGTAAATATATTATCAGTTTATGTTTATCTTTTATGTTTATTATCAGTTTATGTTTATCTTTGTAAATATATACAGACATACAGACATACATACATACAGACATACATACATACATACATACATACATACAGACATACATACATACATACATACATACATACATACATACATACATACATACATACATACATACATACATACATACATACATACATACATACATAGATACATACAGACATACAGACATACAGACATACATACATACATACATACATACATACAGACATACAGACATACAGACATACATACAGACATACATACATACATACAGACATACATACATACATACATACATACATACAGACATACATACATACATACATACATACATACATACATACATACATACATACATACATACATACATACATACATACATACATACAGACATACATACAGACATACATACATACAGACATACATACATACATACATACATACATACATACATACAGACAGACAGACAGACATACATACATACATACATACATACATACATACATACATACATACAGACAGACAGACATACATACATACATACAGACAGGCATACATACATACATACACAAATACATACATACAGACATACATACATACATACATACACAAATACATACATACACACATACATACAGACATACACACATACATACATAAATAATTTTAATTCAAATTATATATATATTAAAACTCAAAAAATTAAAAAAAACATATACATATATAAACTATACGCCGCGTATAGACCCATACGCGGCGTCTAGCTCCTCCACTACAGTCCTCTTGCGACCACGTACAGTGCTCTTGCGACCAATTATTTTGTACTATACGTGGCGTATGGCCCCATACGCCACGTATAGTACAAAATAATTGGTGCTCATGCGACCACTACAGTCCTCTTGCGACCAATTATTTTGCACTATACGTGGCGTATGGATCCATACGCCACGTATAGTACAAAATAATTGGTGGTGTCAGATGTACTTTTTGTACCATGTACGATTACATGGTACATACGCTGCGTATAGGATCCTATACGTGGAAGACGTGGCAAGCCTATACGTAGCGTATAGGCCCATACGCTGCGTATAGGATCCTATACGTGGCGTATGGACCCATACGCCACGTATAAATTATTTCGATATGACATGACCCAAGATTCGTTTTCACCTATATAACAACGATTTCGATAACACTTTCGATATGCTTTCGATTCCTGTAAATCCCAACGTATTTCTCTCTCAAAATATCACACTTTTTATTCGTTCGGTATGTCGTTTTGGGACGGTAACTATTTGTTTGGTGAATATTCAAATGAATATTCAAATGAATATTCGTTCGTGGTGGATAGTAATCAAGATGATGCGTACGTTCAATCTGCTTACGAGACAGGACTGCCAGATTTAAACCAATCGTATGTTCCCGATGATGAAGTTGAGTTTTGCCGAGAGTCAACTTACGACACGCAACAAAATAATATACTCTCGAGTGATGAAAAACAAACGACAAAAGTATCGTTTGAAACATCTCAAAATTTTTTATCTCTCGATGAGCTAGTCTGTTGGGCTGTTAATAGAGGACGTGATAATGGTTACGTTATTATTACACGAAGATCAAAGAAAAAAGAAGGTCAGGTCGTAAAGGTATGGCTTATCTGTGATCGTGCGGGCGAACACAAAAGTAAAGCGACAGTTAGACGATCTGGTAGCAAAAAAATCGGATGTCCTTTTAAATTGGTAGGGATATACGACAACAAACGTCGTTCATGGAAATTAGAGGTGCGAAGTGACGAACATAACCATGATCCTACTCAACATATGGAGGGGCATCCTTTTGTAAGAAGGTTTTCTCAAAACGAATACAATTTGGTGGAGCAGCTTACTGATCAGAACATGGAGCCTCGTAGCATCTTATCAGCTATTAAAAAGCAAAATCCTAATAACGCATCAATAACCAGAGACGTATACAACGCTCAATATAAGATAAGAAGTGAAAGAAAAGTCGGTGAAACACCAATGCAAGTCTTAGAAAACCTTTTATCTATTAAAAGGTACGTTTATTACACCCGAGGTTTTTTTTTTCAATAGACTTAATTAAAATGAAGCCTAACTTGTATTTGTATCCTCACTTAACAACATCAATTTTCCTTCCTTTTTCAATTAAAAGGTATGTTTATTACACCCGAGAAGATCCCGATACTAATGTCGTAGAAGATATATTTTTTTGTCATCCTAAATCATACGACACTTGGCGTGCATTTCCGCACGTGCTGATGATAGACGCTACATATAAAACAAACATGTACAAGCTTCCGTTTGTTCAGATTGTTGGTGTGACCTCCACACACAAGACATTTTGTGTTGCTCATGCGTTTATTAGCAAAGAACGGGAAGATAATTTTGAATGGGTGCTTAATAGATTGAAAGATACGTTAAGCAAGTGTATGGAGCCGCGCGTCATAATAACAGACAGAGATCTCGCTTTAATGAACGCATGTGTTAAAGTGTTTCCGAATGCTTCAAAGTGTTTATGCAGGTGGCATATTGATGAAAATATCGCGAAACACTGTAAAGCAAGTTTTACGAAAGATGACTGGAGAAAGTTTAAATATGCATGGGCACGTTTGTGTGAGTCTCCCACGGCGGAGATTTACGAGTATAACTATAACCTTCTTTACGAACGATTAGTTGAAGCGAATCGAGAAAGTAAGTTTTTATTATATTTTAATTATGTTTTATTATATTTTCAATATATAATTTAAGCGTGATTTATTATATTTTCAGAGGTATTGTCATATATAAACAGAAACTGGTTAGAGAGTTACAAAGAAATGTTTGTATCAGCCTGGACTAACTTGAACCGCAATTTTGGCCAACGCACAACAAATAGGGTGGAGAGTCAACATGCAAATTTAAAAAGATATCTTAAATCAACAAATAGCTCACTGGATAGACTTGTGGAGTTTGTAGATCAATTGGTGAACGCACAAGAGGTAAATTTAAAAGAAAGCTTTGAGACAAGCAAAATTAAAACCATGAATCATCATAAACTTCCGCTATTTGATTACTTAAGAGGCAAGGTTTCACACATAGCTCTTGATTTATTAGTTGCCGAAAACACTAAATTGCATGTGATGCGCTCTGCAAATGCAACATGTGGTTGTCATCTTTTCACTAGTTGTGGCTTGCCTTGTGCTTGTCGGCTGGAAAAATATGAACATTCTGGTAATAGTCGCTCCATCATTATCATTTTTCTATTAAAGTGACAAATTATGTATTAATTTATACTTTATAATGCAGGCACTAAAATTTCATTAGATGCAATTGACGTATTTTGGACGAAGCTTGATAACATTAAGCCATCATATACGGTGGATGAAAAAGTTGATGTTGAAGAAGAAATGGAACGGGTGAAACAACAAATAATGACACAACCCGCAGCTGTAAAATTTAGTTTGGTGGAAAAAATAAAAAAATTGTGTATCCATGGAAAAGTAACAAAAAAGCGCCTGTTGTTCAAACAGATATTCGCGGTCGTCCAACGTTAAAGGTTCAACAACAAAAGTACGACACTCAACAAAGTACGTGCGACATGCCGAGACATAGCTCGTTTATTGCGTCTCACATTTCCGGAAGAACAAGTTCAGCTGTAAAGCCCCAGAAGCCTGCCATGCAACGTAGTCGTTCAACATCATCTAAAGTATCACGGGGTACTAATGAGTTTTCTTCGATTGTCGGAGATAACCAATTAAACAATATAAACAGGTTAAAAATTGGATTCCGTCAATCTTTCATCAGTATATTTCACGTATACGAGATGTCCGACCCGATGGGAATTGTGGTTTTCGATCAATAGCTTTAGGCTTAGGGTTTGACGAAAATAAGTGGATGTATGTGCGGACACAACTTTTAGAAGAGTTGGACAGACATGAATTGGAGTACAGAGAAGTTTTCGATACTTTGTACCCCGGACAGTATAACGAATTACGTCACACCATCGATTGGCAAAGTGTGGAACCTGCACCAGAAGAACATTGGATGATAATGCCGTATACGGGATTAGTGGTTGCTCAAAAGTTTGGGGTTATTCTTCATTTACTAAGCAATAATGGTTGTCAAACATTTTTCCCATTATGGGCTGATCCGAAAACTGTCATGCCTCATCATATCGTGTCGATTGTTCATGTCAACAACAATCATTTCGTCCACGTTAAGTTAGAAGGAGATTATCCGATGCCAACATTAAGTAATCTTTGGATTCTTAACCGAAGCGTACGTGCTGCAGAATGGGAGATTATGTATAGGATTCGTATCTCGGAATACAACGCAATAATAGAAAATAACCGAGAACCCCCGGCTTATATAAGTTTATTTTAATTTATAATTTGTAATATGCGAATTATATATTTTAATGTTAATTTTATTATTGTATTCATATTGTATATATTAAAATAAAAACTCAAAAATTAAAAAAAAATAAATATATAAGCTATACGCCGCGTATGGTTCCATACGCGGCGTATAGCTCTTCCACGTATGGGTCATAAGTCACGTATGAGTATAAAATGTCAAACCCTATACGCCACGTATGGTCCCATACGCTGAGTATAGGGTATAAAACGTCAAATTAACAACATACCCTATACGCCGCGTATGGACCCATACGCGCCGTATAGGGTATAAAACGTTAAATCAACAATGTACCCTATACGCCGCGTATGGACCCATACGCGGCGTATAGGGTACAGGGGTGTTGATTTAAAATTAA
>CM044004.1:56968892-57221392 GCA_024085815.1 Flaveria linearis | reverse complement strand
GTGCATTCAATAAAACTCTCAAATGGCTTTATCAAGCGCTCAATCATCTATTGGTTGTGATGTGTATTCAAGCAACGTAGTGGTAGCAATCATTCCTATGAATAGGAACCCCGAAATATGGTGCAATTATGATTTACGTCAAATGGCTAGTAATTCGAACAAAGCTTTTTGCAAGTTTTGCAATAAGTGTTTTAGAAAAGATGCAAACAAAATCTGAAAGAACCATATTGCGCATAAATATTTCAAGGCGTTGAAAGGTGAACCGCTCGAGGTCAAGCTTCGATAACAAACGTTTAATATTTTTGAGCTTATAACATTGATGTGGTTCGAGAGCAAATGACACATTTTATAATTCAAGAAATCTTGTCATTTAAACATGGTGACAACAAATGTTTGACTCGACTCATAAAACGAACTTTTTAACCTCGTTATACCAAAGTAAGTCATGCTATTGTTTGAAAAGATTGTTTAAATGTGTGGAAAAAGACTAAAATTGAATTAATATCTTATTTTGAAAACTTACAAACTAGTGTTAACTTAAATAGTGATATTCGATCAACTCCTCACGGATCACCGGACACGTACATTTATGTCAACGCCCATTTGGTTGAACCCGATTCATGATAAAATGTTTCATGTTTTTAAAACGCAACTACTTGTCTTTTTATAGCTTATTATCCGGCGAGTCCATTAGTACTTCATCAACTTTACTTAATGTCTTAAAATTAAATGAGTTGTCATTTAATGATAATCTTTATTCACATATGATACCCCCATTGAAAGAAAACTTAAAAAGTATTTTAAAGAAATGCCTCCAGTTATCACCTATGACGCTGCTTTAAACCATTGCTTAAATATTTCGGGGGTTGAAACTTTACTTGATAAAATCACTCTTTATGGTCAAAGTTTAGAAGCTAATTTTTACAAATATTTATCAAACATGTTTGATGTTTATTTCGTAAATTAGTCAATGAGGCATGCAGCACATGCCAAAAGTTCAAATGATTAAATATTTACTTTGCATAATACTTTAAGGGATGAACGTAATAAACGTCAACGTGTTAACACTCGCAGTAGCGAACTTGGGATGTATGGTGGGACGAACTCTTTATCCACATGACTCCACAATATTTTAAAATTTTTGACTTATGTGCTTGGTGGAAAGGTAAGTAAGATCAATTTCCCATCCTATCCATCATGTCTCGAGATTTACTAACCATCCAAGCTTTCACGGTAGCTTCAAAATCTACTTTTTCTATATGTGGCAGGATTTTATCAGTAGGACGAACTCGACTCACTCCCCAAACGGTTGAACTGTCCATTTTTGCTTAAAAGATTATTTGGATGTCGCGAAAAAATTCATGACAAACGCTCACTTGAAGGAGAATTAAAATATGAATCTGAATTATATGATTACGAAGTAGAGAGTGGGTTGACACCCGAAATGACCGATGATGAAGTTAATATTATGATTACCTTCGTAATAGCTCGATTTCGAGGGGCATTGAATAAAAACATCATAATACGCAATGAATGGAAGACTACATTAGATGTTTATTTTTTTAAAACTAAAAATTGATTTTTTAGTCGTTTGCAATGTTCCTATGTTTTATATTTTATGTATTTCACTTTGATTTTTAAGAGTTAAATTATTAGAAGTTTATTTTAGTTAATTTGTAATGATTTAAAAGAATAAAAACCAAACCGGTTTGGGCCCAAACCCGTTCCCAAACCGATGCAAATTGGTTTGTATAGGGCTGGATTTCCGAAACTTAAAACCGGTTTGGAACCCGAACCGGTTTGAGGTCAAACCAGTTTTGACCCACGTTGACCAAACCGGTCTAGGTTTGAAACCGAAAACGGTTTTCAAAAACCCGATTTGTACACCACTAAATTGGCTAGACGTATTGGTGTTGTTTGTATTTTAACGTAATATTTTTAAAAAAATAAATTAACATTAATATTTTAATTTATTTATATTTATTATTTATTTAATAAATATTTTCTCACTAAATAATCAAATTCTTTAGTTGTTTGGAGTTTTCTTTTGCTTTACTTTTAGGGGTAGAGTTACAGTGTGTGGATGTATCTATATAATCTAACAAAAACTCAAAACGATTCTGGGTTTGACATGTTTATTCTTATTGTTTCTAAAGAGAAGTGTATTTTGGTCGTTATGTCAAATACGGTAATTCATTGTATTTAATATACCAAGTATTTGTCTTTAATAATTTTCGAAATTGTGTTTTAGATCTTAAATTATTTCTTGTTATTTTTATCATTGCTTTTATATATTAAATAAATTTATTTTTTTCATCATTATGTTTATATATTAAAAGTATATAACGATATTATTCTAGCAATGTATTTTCTAGAACTAATCGATTTTGAAAAGCATAAATGTATTTAGTAAAATACAATGACAAAAAATAAAAGAAGATTCACTATTCTTGTAATTGCAATGGATGTATTAAGTAGATACAAAACATAGAAGACAATAAAATTACCTTTCTAGATTAACAATGAAACCTCTGTCTAGGGTTAGTAGATGTCCAAGAGGTGTGACTCAAGGTTGTTGAACCACATTTGCACATCACCATGGCTATGGTGTTGTGAAAATAAAAAGAGGTCAACTTAAGTTGGTGATAAGATTTTCAATGGGGTTGGGAAAATGACTAAGGTGGTGTTTGTTTTTTATCAAAACCTCTTCCCCACCTCTTCATCTGCGCGCACGCAGACGCGGGAAGAGGTTTTGAGTGGGCAGAGTGTTTGTTTTTTAGAAGACGTTTCATTAAAAAACGTCTGCAGGAGGTCTGCATGGAGAAGATGTGGACCTATGTCTTCTGAGATCTTCTAACCTCTTCTCCACCCTGAAATCCATCTTCATCTTCCCCTATCTTTACCTCTCCTCTCACCACCGCTGCCCTCCCCTCTCCTCTCACCACCGCTGCCCTCCCCTCTCCTCTCACCACCGCTGCCCTCCCCCTTCGCAACCATCCCTGCACCCGTCGGCCCTCTGCCGCCGCCCTCCCCCTTCGCAACCATCCCTGCACCCGTCGGCCCTCTGCCTCCGCCCTCCCCCTTCGCAACCATCCCTGCACCCGTCGGCCTTCTGCCGCCGCCCTCCCCCTTCGGCCACCGAGTCTTCTGTATTTAGGGACGATGGAGAACACGAATGCGGTGGAGAACGAAAGAGCCGATCTGGTATCAGGGTTCTTGAAACGAATCGGATCCGGGTAAAACTCACACCCGATTTGGTGAGAACTGGTGTTCGTTAGCTTTAGGATTCCGTCATCGGTGATGTCTGCAATTCCGTTTAACGTCAAGGTGGTGGAATCGGGAGATTTGAAGCCGTTGTATATGAAGGACTGTGAGAAAAATTGTTGAATTGATGAAGAAAGAAGATGATGAAGAAAAAGAAGAAGCAGCCATGAGAGAGGTGAGAACAACATCTGTCGGTCATGAGAGCAAAAGGACAAGTGAAAAATCTAGAGGTTGATGATAATGTGGTTGTGAATTGTGAGTAGTAAATTATATTACGTGTGGGGTGGGTTTGGTTTATAATAATAATAATAATAATAGTAATAATAATAATAATAATAATAATAATAATAATAATAATAATAATAATAATAATAACAACATTGCAGATGTTAAAAACAAACAGTCTTTTTCTTGCAGACTGCAGACGTTTGGTCCACCTCTTCTGCTGCAGATGTCTGCAGATGTGGTCCGCAGACTGCAGACGTTTTCCTGCAGAAAAAACAAACAGCACCTAAAATGCCAATCATATTCAGGGCACGGGAGCAACTTTAACAAGAAAAAGGGGCGGGATTACTTTATTATATTGAAATTTTTTTGTAGAAACTTGCTATAAATTAAATTTTTTTTGGACTCAAAAGGTTTTTAGGCAAAATTACTTTAGCCACTCAATGAACTGGGGTTGATCAGGCCAGTGGCCCCTCCAAATCCAGCTCCAACCGGTTGGACTTGTAGATCCGATTCGAGCTAGAAAACATTGATCCTAATTCATATTTTTTACTTGGGCAGATTTGGACTATTCCTATGGGTATGTCTTGATATGAGATGGTGTGTATTAATAGGGGTTCAAGATGGATGACTTTAAAATTTATAAAAAAAGGTTGATGTGTAATAGGTTATATACAAATGGGTTTGGATGGGTTATTAGGTTTAAATTGTTTAAATAAAAACTTTTATTAAACATGTTTCATTAGGAGCAAACAAAATATTATCATTCATCATATAATATATTCATTGAGTTGTAATAAGTCATGATGCTTACTTTGAAACAGTTCTAAGTGTCCAATAGAGGAAAACGACATCATGACCCTTGTCTTTCTGTGTTACTTCTTTATTATTGACCCGAGTGATTAAACAAGCAATAAAATATACTTTTTTGAGTACATTACTAGAGGTTTGCTTAAATTTTATCTTTTGTCCCATTATTAACAAATTACAGGTTTAGTCCTAAGGTTTGAAAAATAACACGTTTCATCCATTGCCCAAATGGTTGTTAATTTAATCCGTTAAGTAGCTATAAAATGATCATTTTATCCTTCTTCTTCCTCATTCAACCTCATCTAAACCATCACCACCACTTCTCGCCACCACCTCCACCATCGCACACCACCACCTTCGCCATCACATGACACCCCATCTCTACCACTACTCCACTACACCACCACACGACACACCCTATCTCTACCACTGCTCCACCATGCAACCACCACCGTATCTCCACTATAACGTTGTTGTGTTGTACAGAAACTCTATGATCGAAGGTGAGGGTATGCGGCCGTGTTGCAGCGAAAAAGGCTATATTGTTTAGTGTTGTTAAGCGAATTGGATCTAAGAATTTGAATTTAGTGGTGGTGTTGGCATGGTGGAGATGGGGTGGTGATGGTGTGGTGGAGCATGATGGAAATGGGGTATGTCATGTGATGGTGAATATGGGTGGTGTGTGTTGGTAGCGATGGTGGTGGTGGCGTGGGGGAGATGGGGTGGTGGTGGTGGTGTGTGGGGCATGGTGGAGATGGGGTATGTCATGCGGTGGTGGAGATGGGTGGTGGTGGTGGCGAGGAGTGGTGGTGGTAGTGGTTGACATAGGATTAAATGATGAAGAAGAATGACAAAATGGTCATTTTATAGCTACTAGATGGAATAAACTAACGACAGTTTGACGTAGGAACGAAATATGTTACATATTTTTGAACCTTATGACTAAACTTGTAATTTTTAATCCTGGGGACAAAAGGTGAAATTTGAGCAAATCTCAGGGACGATCTTGTAATTTACTCCTAATTTTTTAGTCTTCTTTTGACTCGAACCCTATCCCGACTTGCACTTATCGAAATCTGGACCCCTCCTGATCCGAACTTATAGTTAGGAAGATTTAGTTTTCTATTTCTTTTTAACTCTTTTTAAGTGAGATTTTTTCCTAAACCCTTACTTAGTGAGGGAGATAATACGAACTTAGTATTTCTTTTTGAAAAACTAACAAGACTTTATGAAAAATCTAGCTAACGTGACAAGATTGGTAAACATAGTGTTACTTTATTGGTGGAACGATTTATGCTTTTTTGAAAAAGTTCAAATATTGTTTTGGTAATGTTAGCGAGTGAAATAATTAGTTTGGTGATTTTCCCTTATGGTATTATCATATCAAAAAAAGCTCAAAGTGATGTGATCACGCGATATTACTAATTAATGTAACTTAAAAAAGGTTCATCCAGTACAAATAAAAGAGGTTTTCCTTTCAAATATTAGAACCACCAACGGATTGCACATGCAGTTTGTCGTGGTTCAATATAATTTGAACATATACGATAACATCGCAATAATAGTTTTTAGGTTTATTTTTGTTTTATGAGTAATGATATACATTTATATTCTTATTGATATCTACACATGATTTAAGGATTAATTATTATATTATCATGATAATATTACAACACATATGTTATTTGATAGGTCGTGGATATTAACTGAAACGAATATGTTAAAAACATTAAATAAAAGCTATGATTAAATGTATAACATTGTGTTATGATTAACCCTACATTGCTCTTAAATTTTTATAATTGTAATAATGACAAAAACACACTATTAAACTTTAACAAATAGATTAACAAATTAATGTTTATCGTTATTATTATTGTTATTGACCTTATTATTAATACGATTATATTTAGTTTTATTGTACTTATTGTTTTTGAAACATATTAAATGTTGTGCAATGATTGTAGCATCCCACATTGATTGGGAAGGAAAACGAAAGCTTTCTTATATGGAGCTGAATACATTCCCTATTAAACGTTTTTTTTTAAATCGTGAGGGGCGAGTGCTTGAGGGTATGCCGCTTCTAAAGTGGACAATATCTTATATGGTGCTTGGGTTGTTACAAATGCTATCAGAGCTAGGGCCAGTACGATATGCTAGCGTGGACGTTGGTCTCTCAAGTGGGGGAGGATGTAACATCTCACATCAACTGGGAAATGGAACGAAAGCTTCCTTATATGGAGCTGAATGCCTTTTGTATCAGACGAATTTTAAAATCGTGAGGGGCGGGAGTCTGATGGCGTGTCGCTGGCAAAGCGGACAATATCTGGTACGGTTCTTGGGCTGTTACAATAGACATGGTCTTGTGGGCACGCTCGATAATATTGATTGCACTTATTGGAAATGGAGAAATTGTTCTATATGTTCAGTAACATTAATTGCACTCATTGAGAATGGAGAAATACATCACCGTTGATAACACGCTATCGAGAATGTGAATAACACGTTGCATGGGCACCCCACCCCCTAACCATTTCGCATGTTTTTTTTTATAACCATCACCTCAACAGTAAAGATTATATATAAAAACAAGAGGATAAGACCAGTGACTCTGATCTGTGTCACTAATAAGACTCATAAAATAATATCCACCCACAAAATGAAAAAAAAAGACTAAGATCTGGGTCAAAAAAAACAATAAAATAATATCCACCCACAAAGCACATTATCTACATCCTTTTTTACTCCTTTTCCACATGTGACTTTCTGCTTAAAATCACACCTGCCTTCCGCCGCGTATCACCACCGCAATCTCCCATGGCCTCTCATCTTCATCTTCAACCTCTGATCATCCTCTTTCTCCTCACAATCAACCACCTACCACCTGCAAAAACAACCCAAATCAATCAAGGGTTTCTTCTCAATCTCACCAAAGACCCCAAATCCCATCAATACACCACCCAATTGCTCATCGGAACCCCTCAACATCCGACCACGCTCGTCGTCCATCTCTCCGGTCAATCGCTATGGCTCAACTGTCCATCATCTTCATCCTCTCGAAGCTTCATCAACCACGGCTCGATCCAGTGCTCCACGGCGAGATCCGGAGATCGAACAAGATCTCCTCACAGTCCCACTGTTTGTGACGTTTATCAACAAAACCCCATCACCGGTGACACCAGTTTCGGAGATCTAGCGGAGGATGTACTCACCGTTGATGGTTTGGGGTCACCGGCGACAGTTGACCGGTTTCTGCTCTCGTGTTCGCCGGAGTCTTTGGTCAACGGCCTCGTCGCCGGAGCAAAAGGTGTGTTGGGTCTTGGAAGATCAAAACTCGCATTTCATACACAGATGGTTAACAATTTCAACATCCCCAGAAAGTTCACCGTTTGTTTATCGTCGTCGGAGGGATTCATAACTTCCGGTACTGGCGCCGGCGTCGGAATCCCCAAATCTTTATCATACACACCGTTGATTCCGACCCATGATGCAGAATCACAAGGGTATTATCACATAACCGTTAATTCGATCAAAATCAACGGCCGGAGATTGGCCGGAGTAGACCCAATCGGAGCTGTAGAACTCAGCTCCACCGTACCGTACACCGTAATGAAGAGCACCCTTTACGGGATGTTCACAAAAGCTTATGTTGCAGCTGCTGGTGCGATGAACATGACGGTGGTGTCTCCGGTGGCGCCGTTCGGGGTGTGTTTCAGGTCGCCGGAGACGGTGCCGGAGATTGAGCTGGTGTTGCAGAGTGAATTGATAAAGTGGAAGATACTCCGGCGGAATTTGATGGTGGAAGTGGGTGATTCGGTGGTGTGTTTAGGGTTTGTAGATGGGGGTTTGGGGATGAATGGTGGTTTGATTTTAGGGGGTTATCAGTTGGAGGATCATGTGTTGGAGTTTGATTTGGGGAGTGGTATGATGGGTTTTAGTTCTTCTTTGGTGATGGAGGGTAGTAGTTGTGCTAACATTAGAGCATTGGGTTCAAGTTTTGACACTTAATGTGGATTTGTAATTTTGGTTGGTTTATGCCACTTTTCTACTTTGTGGTTTGTAAAGTGTAATGTGATGAAGCTTTGTATCTTTATGACCTAATTTGGTCTTTGTTATGGTTTACTGTTTGTTAAGTATAATGAGTTATCTAGTTTAGGTGAAGTCGTGAAGATGAAGAAAGAGGTCAAATGTGAAGATAACTACTAAGATTTCCGGTTGGTAAATAGATGCGCGATATTATAAGTTATTTACTATCGTGTATCTTTTAAATTTGTTGGCATAGATGATAGATGCACAAAAGTACTCGAAGCATAGGATTATAACAAATATCATTCTTAACCCTCCTTCAAATTTCACTCTTTCAAAACTAAAGATCATAACTGATACGAATGAAGGACCAAATGGGTTAAAGGTTTACTCTAGAAGGGGTCAATACTTGATTATTTGGGTTAAGTCGGTTGTGAGTAGAACTTTTATATATATTAGTATTGGTAGAATAAGAAGGTGAGTGAGTTTTTGTATTAGAAAGTTAGAGGCTCCTGCATTTGGGAGAGAGAGAGGGTATAATCCCTGAAACTTTTGGTGTAATCTTCTGACATTTGATCTCATTTGCTATACATTTTCAGCAATTGTTATTGTTTCCATCTCTTCTGTTCTTCATCTTCTCTTATTTTTTTCCTCTAATTCTCTCCCAAACTATAGAAAACCCTATCACTGGTCCGACCTGCTCGTGACCTGCTGCCTCGTTCACCATAGAAACCCGCACCACCTCTCGCCTTGATGTTCAGGAAGGGCAAATAAAACAATTACAAACCGATGTTGCTGAAATCAAAGCCTCGCTACAATTATTGGAGGAAGAAAGTGTTGAATCATCGGAATTCCGTAAGGTACTGTTGAGCTGGATGAAACAACATGAGAAGAAAGGTGGGGATGAATCTTCTGGGTCTGGCACAGGGCTGTTTGTATCTGGTTCGGAACGTAAGTCGGAGCCACCGGATTCTTCCACGGGATTACCTTGGGCTGTTAAGAATGTTAAACTGCCGGAGTTCACGGGATTCGATCCGCAAGGATGGATTCAGAAGGCAACACTCTATTTCGACATCAACAAAACGCCCGACGACCTCCGGCTTCGCTTGGCGCAATTAAGTATGGTTGGCGTCGCTCAACACTGGTTCTCGGTTCTCACTCAGGTTCGTGATGATTTATCATGGAAAGACTTCCAATCCGAACTGCTTCAACGATTCGGTGGGTTGGAGATTCACAATCCATATGAACAATTGGCAGCTATCAAACAGGGCGATTTTATTCACGACTGCATCGACGATTTTGAGTATTTACTCTCTTTGGTTCCTCCGTTACCGGAATCCCAAGCCCTAGGGTACTTTATCGCCGGTCCTAAGGACGATGTCAAGAAGTGGGTTCGATTACATCATCCGATTTCACGTCTGGACGCGATGTACTTATCCAAGGACGTTGAAGAAATGCTCCGTCCGGTCGCCGGAAATGTGTCCTTGTCGCGTTTCCGGTATTTGCAGATTGGGCCTCAACCTAAAGACCCCAAAGATGGTTTGACTACCGTGGGCCGGCCCGAGCCCAAATCCACTTTTTCTTTTAAAATGGGGGATAGGCCCATTTCCACCAGGTTTGAATCTTTACGTCCTGCTCCCCTTTTCAAACCGTCTTCTTCTTCAACGGGTTCTTTTGATCCTGGGATTATCAGTCCTCGTGCTCGAGGACTCCGGTCTCTTTCTCGGAGTGAATGGGAAGACCGACGGAAAAAGGGACTCTGTTTCCGTTGTGGTCAGCAATACGGCCCGGCACACAAATGTCCCGAGGGAAAACTTCGTGTTCTCTTGTTAGGGGACGACGAATCCGAAGATATGGTGGGCGAACAATTAATGTTAGAACACGACACTGCTGTTGAGGAACTAAAGAATCCTGATTCCCCTGGGGGTACATGTTTGGCTTTAGCATTTCCGGGTCAATTAACAGAGGCCGGGGGAGGTAAAACATTACGATTGGAGGGACGTTTACAGGGAATTCTGATTAGTTTATTGGTAGACAGTGGCGCTACACACAACTTTATCTCTCGCCGATTAGTCATCGCTTTGGAGCTGTCCTCTATTGCATTTTCAGGTATTCGAATTCGTTTGGGCGACGGATATTATGTGTTTGTTTCGGAACGTTGTATTAACTTACCGATCCATTGTGGTTCGTGCATTTTTTATCTTAATGCCCTGGTCTTTGATACGGGAAGTCTTGATATGATTTTGGGATTGGAATGGTTGAAAACATTGGGAGAAGTTATACATGATTGGGAGCATTCATGGATGAAGTTTCGATATGAGGGACAAACCGTTCAATTACAGGGGATTTTAGCTGACCAGCCTTCAACGGCAGCTTTGCAACAATGGTTATCGGTGGAGGATTCTTCTTCGATACACTTCACCGACCCCCACTCCAATTCTTCTTCTCCTTCGGATTTAACTCCTACTCAACACAAGGAATTATCTCGGTTACTTGGATTGTTTGATGGTATCTTTCGGGAAATTTCTGAATTGCCTCCTGTTCGCTCTCATGATCACTCAATCAATTTGACCACTACCGAACCAATCTGTGTTCGCCCGTATCGATACCCACACGTACAAAAAACCGAGATAGAACGTCAAGTGAAAGATCTATTAGGGTTGGGAATGATCCGACCGAGTAAGAGCGCCTACTCGAGCCCGGTTATTTTGGTACGAAAAAAAACAATTCTTGGCGGTTATGTGTGGACTACAGGGCCTTAAACAACGTGACCATTCCAGACAAGTTCCCTTTCCGATTGTTGATGAATTGTTAGACGAATTACATGGATCCCAATTTTTCTCCAAATTGGATCTTAAATCCGGGTACAACCAAATCCGCATGCATCCGGATAGTATCGAAAAGACGGCTTTCCGTACACACGATGGGCATTATGAATATTTAGTTATGCCTTTCGGCCTCACAAATGCCCCTTCTACCTTTCAAGCCGTTATGAACGATATATTTCGACAATTACTTCGAAAAAAGTTATCATTTTCTTCGATGATATCTTAATTTACAGTGGCTCTTGGGAGAACCATTTGGCTGATCTTCATGAAGTATTCTCAATTCTCACTGCTCATCGTTTTATGCTCAATCAACAGAAGTGTTCTTTCGTAAGAAAATCCGTCGATTATCTCGGTCATATTGTCCATAGCCAAGGCGTTTCTATGGACCCAAAGAAAATTGAGGCTGTTATGAATTGGCCTATTCCAAAAAATTTAAAGGGTTTACGAGGATTCTTAGGATTAACGGGTTATTATTGAAAGTTCATTCAAAATTATGGTAGCATCGCCCGCCCGTTCACCAATTTGACAAAGAAAGATGCTTTTACTTGGACCTCGGAAGCTCAAAGTGCCTTTGATCTTCTGAAACAAACCATGGTGACAACCCCTGTTCTCAGTTTACCCGACTTTTACCAACCATTTAGTATCGAATGTGACGCGTCTGGAAAGGGGATTGGTGCAGTATTGATGCAAAATAACAAGCCAATTGCATATTTTAGCAAGGCCCTAAGTGATCGCAACCTGTCGAAATCTGCATACGAAAGGGAAATGATGGCTTTGGTTCTGTCCGTACAACATTGGCGACCCTATCTGTTGGGGTCACCCTTTGTGGTTTACACCGATCAAAAGAGCCTCAAATACCTGCTGCAACAGCGCATTACCACTCCGGATCAGCAGAATTGGGTGGCAAAACTGCTGGGTTACACCTTCGACATACAATACAAACCGGGTAGGGAGTATCGTGCAGCAGATGCTCTCTCTCGGTGTGCTGACACTGGGGAATTTCAACAACTTAATTCGACTCCATTATGGCTTCAAGGGGCTCAATTAATCGAGGAAGCAAAACAAGACCTAGAAATCCTACAACTTAAACAAAATGTACAAAACACTCCAAACAAATACCCGGGGTATGCGCTCAAACAAGGAGTCCTTTTCTATCAAAATCGGTTGGTAATCTCTCGCCACTCTAAATTTATTCCCATTCTGTTGAATGAATTTCACATGTCGGCATCCAGGGGTCATTCAGGGTACTATCGCACCTACCGTCGTTTGGCGGCCACATTTTATTGGTCAGGCATGACAACGACCATAAAGAAATTTGTGCAGGAATGTGCCACTTGCCAGCGATGTAAAGCAAGTTCGGTGCTTCCGGGAGGTTTATTGGAAGCTTTGGACATTTCGGATGTCATTTGGGAGAAATTGTCTATGGATTTTATAGTGGGGCTTCCTCCCTCTAAGGGATTCAATGCTATTTTAGTGGTGGTTGATAGACTTTCAAAATACAGTCACTTCATTCTATTGAAACACCCATACAGGGCTTGATCGGTGGCGGACATTTTCATCAAAGAGGTCATTCGTCATCATGGGATACCAAAGTCTATTGTCAGTGATCGTGACCCTTTATTCTTGAGTAAATTTTGGCAGGAAATATTTCGTTCTATGGGAACCAAACTTCACATGAGTTCGGCTTATCACCCCGAGTCGGATGGCCAAACCGAGGTAATTAATCGTTGTTTGGAAACATATCTACGGTGCTTTGCAGTTGACCAGCCAAAAACATGGGCAATTTGGATTCCTTGGGCCGAATTCTGGTACAATTCTACATTTCATGTTTCCACGGGAACGACTCCTTTTGAGGCGGTGTATGGACGTCGACCACCCACCATTTTACAGTTTGTTTCGGGGGAAGTAAGGGTCGAAACTGTAGCCTGAGAGTTACAAGATCGTGATGAAGCACTAAAACAATTAAAACAGCAGTTACTTCGAGCCCAATGTATAATGAAAAATCAAGCAGACAAAAAACGCAGGGAGGTGCATTTTATAGTGGGTGAATGGGTATATGTTAAATTGAAACCGCATCGTCAAATGTCGGTGGAAAGTCGTATTCAAATATATCAACCGTCGGCGAGTAAATGATGAATCTAGTGTTAGTCTTCAGTTATTTGCTTTAGCAAATGGACCACGACATGCAAACTCTTACACCGCTTGTATAGTTAACGGTGTTAGATTTGTAGTTCATAGCCGAGATTTACGCCGTACAACTCAAAACAACGGCATCTCAACAACTGGTCAAGATGGAACAAAGTATTACGGTTTGTTGGAAGAGATTCTGAAGCTAGGCTATCTAGACCGTTGTAAGGTTGTGTTGTTTCGATGTAAATGGTTTAAAACTAATAACAACAAACTTTGTGTCATTAAGAATAACATAACCAGTATTTCTACTCAAACTGAATGGTTTACAAATGACCAATACATTCTTGCAACACAAGCAGAACAAGTTTTTTATCTTGACGAACCGTCTAAAGCCGGTCAAAGAGTTCATTCAATCCGACGTTGGAAGGTCGTCCAAGAGGTGAATTATCTGAAGATTTGGGACCGAGATATTATAATGGAAAATAACGAAGCAGATTAATTCATGGCAACACTTCATCAGACCTTTTGTTGTCTGCTGACTTAGATAATTTAACTTATGATGGTTTGAGTAGAGATGAAGCAACAGAAGTCGATGTTTCCCTTGAGCATGTCAATGTAGAGGACGAGACATATGAAGATACGGATGAGGGTGAAGACAACGATGCAGACAAATCTGTTGACGTTTCTGATAATTCAGATGATGATTTAGATGAATTTATTAGTGGAGAAGATTCTTATCACACCGATGAATCCGATTGATTTTAATTTTTAATTTTAATCGAATCATTTATTATGTTTGATCTATTATGTTTATTGAATTGTTTTTTTCAATTGTGTGTGTTTAGCTAATGATTCACCTCATGTTAATTTTAATCGAATCAATTATTATGTTTATTGAATTGATTCAATCGCGGTATATTTGTATACTTGTATAATCTTTTTTACAGATGGCAGACGTCGCCCGAGGTCACGGTGGGGATATGCAGGATCGGTTTCGGTCACTCAACAAGTGGTTTCTTTCTCTCAAACTCACCTTGAATAACACTCAGAACGAGTCTTAACAAGAGTTGATCACAATATAACAAGTAGCAAATGATAATAAACACAGGAAGTAAATTTTCAAGGCACTTTTATATATTGATTCTCAACTCAAAGGATTACAAGACTCTTACAAGGCACAATCACTCTATCTATTGAGTTACAATGAGAACTATATATAATACTACCTATAGCCGGATATACTTTGATCCCAGCTGGAAACCTATAACCAAAAAGCCTATACTACAAGACTATAGGTCAAGGTATCTCGGATATATTATCTGAGATTTGGTAGTCAGGACATGTCCCTGACTTACCTTTTATCACCAACTAAGGTTGGTAACATGTACTATCATAAAAAGGTAAATAGTAGAATAAAGTATGGTCAACAACATGGCTCTTTGGGAAGAAGCCATGCTGTATCAGAGGTCTGCAGCGGATTTTCAGAGACCATACTTATGTCTACTGGTTATAGCAATGTCTTCCGAAGGTTAAGTTGCTTCGGAAGAATAACTTCTTCCGAAGCCACTTATACTTCGGAAGACTGCTTCTTCCGAGGCTTGGAGTCTTCTTTGTCTTTGGAAGTAGAGTTTGTCTTCAGACTTTGTCTTCGGAAGATGTCTTCAGACTTAGTCTTCAGCTCTTGTCTTCAGACTTTATCTTCGGAAGATGTCTTCAGACTTTGTCTTCGGAAGATGTCTTCAGCTGATGTCTTCAGCTGATGTCTTCAGCTGTTATCTTCAGACTTTGGAAGTTCACATACTTGGCTTCGAAAGCCTTTGAATGTAGCACCAAAATTGACTATGTGAAGTAGTTTTGGTTGCACCAGCCTTATAGTGACCCAACAAACTCCCCCTAGGCTGATGCTACCAAAACTTTACTTCTCTCTTCTTCTCAGAACTTTCAACACCAAGGAAAGTAGATATATGCCTGTTTCCTTGTTTTTCCCTGATATGGTGCTGAGAAGTTTGTACAAATCCTTGGTAGACAGTACATCCAGTCTGTTACCTTGGATTATATGTATCCTTTCTTGTGGCCCTCTGAAAAAAGTTAGTTGATGGGAAGTATAGTCATATTCCCATCTAACTATTGGTTCCAATTCCGGACCCTCCACCATCTGTAGAAAGGCTGCGCCCTTGGTGGTAGGTCTTTCCTTTTCTTCCTATCTTTTCAGCTTTAACTCTTCATTGATCTTTGCCTTTGCAGTTAGCTCAGCCAAGTGAATACTGCTAAGATGATTTCTGATGACAGCAGCAGTCTCAGAGTTGGAGGGATTGGAGAATGGCTTCTCTGCCAGCTCAGCAATGTCAAATCTGCTAAGATGCAATAGAGAAGTGGCATTGAGCCAGTTGATTTCACCATTCTCTCTTTCCACAACAAAGTTGTGAGAAGTCTCATCGAACCTCCACTGGATTATATCTTTCCTAGGCACAGGAGACTGACTAGGAATCCTGTCCTCCTTCCTTGTATCCAGTAAAGTCGCCAGTTTTTTTCTAAGTCTCTTTTCTTTAGCATTCATAGAATCAGAGTTGAGACCGAGAAGTCTTGCAGCCTGGCTCAAAGTTCCTCTAGGCAAATCAAGAAATTGATCTAGTGTGAGGGAACTTGAAGAGTCATCAACATAGGTGATATTGATGAGATCTTCCTCACAAGAGATGTTGCTCAGAGTGGTGCAGTTGTTGAGCTTTGTCTTGATTTCCTTGAACTCTTCAAGAGAGAGATATTGAGAAGGCTGAGGGGATAGTCTGGGTATCGGTTGGGTAGGTTTGGGTTTAGTAGTTCTGGGTTGTGTTTTGGGTTTAAGGATGGGAAGTTTAGGTGGTTGTGGTGATGAAGTAGGTATGGGTAGAGTTGTAGGTTCAGGGGTGAAGATTTCATCTAAGGGCTCGGTTTTGATGGGAAATGGGATTGGTTCTTCTGGTGTAGGTTGTGGTTGAATGGTTGGTTGTGGTTGAGTGGTTGGGGTAAAGATCATTCCTTGTCCCCTTCTATACATCTCCTTCCTCTTTCCCATACGGATGTTAGCCTTTATTTCACTGACTATCCATTGGAGTGTCCTTTCGGACATAGGTCCCACCTGCCTACCAAAGAAGCCGTGAGACCGGAGATAATCTTTCATCCAGGCTTTGTCACCGGACCTCTTGGCTGCAGTGACCCTCTCTACTTCTTCCCTCTGCTTCTTCTCCTTCATCTTCTCCCTTGCAGCCCTCTTTCTTTCTTTCTCCATTTGATCCTGCTCTTTGTTGTGGAGCAAAAGGATCATATCATCATCATGTGGAGAAAGTTATGGAAGACTGAAGCCTCTAGAGAGTAGGAATTTAATCCTACCTTCTCTCAGCTGCAAGGCGGCTTTCCGTTGTTCCTCCTCTTCCCTCTCTAAGGCCAACCTGGCTTCTTCTTGTTGTTTTAGCCTGGTTGTCCTCTCCAAAGTCACCAACTCCTCTAGTGGTAGCAGGAGTACTTTCTCATTGGCAGCTCCTAGGTTGATGAGCTGATCAATGAGTGCTTCCCTTCTCTTGTTATTGATTTCCTCCTGATTGGCTGCAGCTGCCTTTGAACTAGCAGCTAGTAGCTTCTCAGCAGAGAATCTACCTTTCTTCTTTAACTTCTCAATCCTTTCCTCTTCCTGAAGCTCTTCCGCAGTCAATTTTCTGTTGCCTTTGTCTTTTGCAGATCTTGACTGTGGTGGTTCTTGGATAGAGGGTTCGGATTGTGAGAGAGGGTCAGCTGGTGTTTGAGATGGAGGTAAATCAGAAATGTCCTCCCTGCTCAACTCAGATGCTATTTCAGCAATAACATCTGTGATGATCAGTTCCTCGGACATTTTGAAAAATCCTTCCGCAGCTTCCATCTCAGCTTCGGAAGACTTATCTTGTTCTTCTTCAGCTTCAACTTTAGCTTCGGAAGTTTCAGCCTGAGCTTCGAAAGAAGATACTGATGCAAGTTTTGTCCCAACTGTTTCAGTTGCTGGGCCATCAGTCCCCATTTCCCCTTCGAAGTTAATCTTAGGTTCCATGTGGACCATAGGTTGACCAACTTCTTCCATATTGGTAGAAGGTGCAGTCAGCCTTTAAAGCTCTTCTGCTCCTAAGTAGATCAGTGTGGTGTCCGGGCTGGGCTGATCTAAAGAGGATCTCAATATATACTTTGTGAAAAGTCTGTAGAGATCATGAAGCATTTGTGAGTCAATCTTGAGAATTGATTGAGATGACTCAGGAAAGGTAATGATTTGGGAAGTAGAGGACCGGATCGGTGGTTCCTCAGGTGTTTGTCTCTGATCTTTCTTCCCCTTTTTGGTAGCATCATCTTGAGAGCTAGATGAGCTAGAGGAAGAAGTCAATGAGACTTAGATAGGTACATGCCTAACAGACCTCTCCATCTGTTTCTCAGCTAGTTTAGCCTTGAGATTGTCAATCTCAAGTTGCTGAGTGGCTGTCTTGTTCTATAAGATCCTAACCTGAGATTCGAGGTTTGAGACCTTAGAGATGAGGTACTGAAGAGTGAGTTGCATACTTCCCTCATCTTCAAGTGAAGAATCACGGGGAGATGAGATAACATACCTAGTATGTTCAGTCTCACCATCAGATGTGGCTTCTTGGCACCCTGGATACCTTTGCTCAATGTCATCTCTTTCAGAGACATCAATGGGCAAAGTTGTCATACACTCAGTCTGATTGATGTTACCACTATCCTGAGAGCTCAATGAGAGACTCTGAGTAGTGGCAACTGAGCCTGCATGAGTCCCCTCCACATCAGTGGGACTCACCTCAGTTGTTGACTTCTGATGGGGGCTAGAGATAAGGGATCTCTCTTGGCTCTGTTGATCTTTGAGTGGTTGTTAAAGATCAACTTCATGGCCATGGAGAGATGTTATCTCTTCATCAGTTTGGAGTAATTGGTCAGTGAAGGATAGAGAGGTTAAACCTACTGACCCGGGACCTAGATCAATGTCTACAGGCATTGAGCCTCTTATGGGGCTGTCCCTTGTTAGCTGCACAAGGGAGTGTAAATACTCATCCTGTGGGCTAAAGGCTTGGGTTTCGGGCTCGTGGGTTTGAGACTAAGGAGGCTCAAAACCCAAATTGAGGTCAATGGTGAAGGATGGTATGACCTCGGACTGAGTGGGAGCCCATGTTTTCACTCTAGTCCTTTTGGATTGAACTGGAGGAGCTTGTTCAATTAGAGTAGATTGAACAAGGGTTCATTTAGGGCGACTCTGATATGTGAATTTGATGGGTGGAGAAGGTATTAGGACATTTGTGGTGAGGGTTGCTGGTGTGGGTTCATCACCTGTGGGGTCAACAGGGATGTCACCAGGAGCTATACGCTCAATCATATCTGGAGGTAAAGGAGTATATCTGCCAGTGAAGTTGATGGACACCTTCTTCAAAGTCTTGAAGATGGCAGGCCGCACTTGAGGAACAGTTAGAGCAGCTGCACAGACAAGCTTGCTCTGTTTCAACTCGCAGTTGATCATGTGTTGAATGTATCGGGGATACATAAAAATGTTTCCCTTCTAAGATTCCCAATTAGATTGGTAAACACAAACCTTGAGTAATTGAAGCGTAGGCCTCTCACCAACCCTTGAACTAGGCATCCTAGTTCGTATGGGATTTGATCCCATCCCCCAGACTTGTTGGATAGACAGTGAAGAACAATGTGCAGGAGAAACTTCCAATGATATGCGAAGTTGAATTTGTAGACGGTTGACCTGCTCACGTCTCCACCATATCCCATGAGGATGTATGTGCCATCCAAGTCTTCTTTGGGAAACTCAGTAGGAGCTTCATCATCATGAAGATCTAGATGCTCCCTGATGAGTTGTTCACTTATGATCAACTCCTGTCCACAAATGCTGGTTCTTAGGACGCGAACCCCATTTAGGATTTCTACTTGACCGTTTTTCCAAAATTCAGTCATGTTGTTGAAGTAAACGGTAGGGTTAACAGTAAGCGCAATGTAGTAGGTTGATTCAGAAAGAAAGCTGATGATTTCAGTGAAGTCAGCATCTCTTGACGAATCAAGTAATGCGACCTGGTTGTGCTGAGGGTTTAGCGCCATTGTAAGAGAAAGTAAGTTGGAACTTGGGTGAATTTCAGGATTGGCAGTGAAGGAAATGTTTAGGGCAGTAAATCGGTAAAAGAAGATGAAATTGAACAGTCTATATTATTTAAATGGGAAGAATTGCGGTAGGGAGGCGGTTTGCGGTTATGAAATGACAGTGGCGGTAAGGGATAAATTTAAATAATCAGTCATTATCAACAAAATCTTTACTTTTTACAGAGTGGGGCCCAAAAAGATATCCGTTACATAGTAAGAACCCCTTTTCAGAGTATAAAACGTTTCCGAAGGTAATTTGTCTTCCGAAGGCAATCATTTCTTTCGAAGCAAAACATTGCTTCCGAAGGTAAGAGCTGCTTTCCGAATGAAAAGTTTTATAAGCTTCGGAAGTAGATCTGATGTGAAATCAATTGCTTCTTCCGAGACTAAAAATTCTTCCGAGAAGAAAATTTCCATGGAGGAATTTGACTTCGGAAGATATTTAGAAATATCTTCCGAGAGTTAATTCCTCTTCGGAAGAAATTTACACTTAGAATATTTCAAAGAGATCTTTTGTAACAGGGCTTAAATTGTATTGACACAAGACATTACACATTAAAAAGCTTTCAAAAGAGGTAGTTAATCAATGTTTATCATCCCAATAGCTGATATGAGATACTTAAATCTTTGTTCATCAAAAGCTTTTATGAACAAATCATCATATTGTTCATTTGAGTCAACTTTGATTAACTTTATCAGATTTTTCTCATGAATATCTCTAATGAAATGATACCTGATATCAATGTGCTTTGTCTTGGAGTGCTTCACTAGATTTTCTATGATGGAGTTAGCACTGTTGTTGTCAATATGGATATGAGTACTCATGAAGTTGAATCCATAGTCTAACATCTGGTTCTGAATCCACAACAACTGAGCACAGCTGCTAGCAGTAGTGATGTATTCAGCTTCAGCAGTTGATGTAGATACACAGGATTGTTTCTTGCATTGCCATGAAATGATCCTTCCACCAAGAAATTGACATCCTCCTGATGTGGATTTCTTGTCAATGTTGCAGCCACCATAGTCACTGTCAGAGTATCCATAGAGATTGAAATCACTATTTCTTGGATACCAGAGACCTAGCTTAGGTGCTCCTTTGAGGTATCTGAGGATTCTCTTTGCAACAGCTAGATGAGACACCTTTGGAGCAGCCTAATATCTTACATAAATGCAAGTGGCAAACATGATATCAGGTCTACTAGCAGTGAGATACATCAGAGAACCAATAATTGCTCTATACTGATGTTGATCAGTATCCTCCCCCTCAAGGTCAGGGCAAAGATTATGGTTTCTGGGTATGGGTGTTTTGGCTGGCTTACAGTCCTTCATCTCAAATATCTCTAAGATGCATTGACATACTTGGATTGATTAATGAAGAATCCTTCCTTTAATTGCTTCACCTGAATTCCTAGGAAAAAGTCCATTTTTCCCATGGAACTCATCTCAAATTTCTGCTTCATAGTGCTCTCAAAGTCCTTACACATTTGGTCATTTGAAGAACCAAATATGATGTCATCAACATAGACTTGAACTAGAAAAATGTCTTCTCCAGTCTTCCTGATGAAGAGTGTCTTATCAATGGTACCTCTGGTGTAGCCATTCTTCAGGAGAAACTGAGACAAGGTCTCATACCACAGCCTAAGTGCTTGGTGTAGCCCATATAGAGCTTTGTCCAACTTGCACACATAGTTGGGGTGCTGTGGGTCTTCAAATCCTGCAGGTTGACATACGTAGATTTCCCTATCTATATCCCCATATAGAAAAGCTCACTTGAAATTAAGTTGGTAGACCGTGAAGTTCTTGGATGCAGCATAAGCAAGGAAGATCCTAACTGCCTCAAGTCTTGCAACTGGTGCAAAGACATCAGTATAATCAATTCCTTCCTCTTGGGTGTATCCTTGAACTACTAATCTTGCTTTGTTCTTGATAATCAAGCCTCTATCATCTTTCTTGTTTCTGAATACCTATTTAGTGCCTATGGGTACTTGACCAGAAGGTAGTGGGCATAGATTCCAGACCTTTTGTCTTCTGAATTGAAGCAGCTCCTCCTGCATCGATTCAACCCAACTACTATCTTTCAAGGCATCTTCCATCTTCTTGGGTTCCATCTGAGATAAGAAGCACGAGTACAAGCAGACACTCCCATGATGAGTCTGCCCTCTTGTTCTAACACCTTCAGAGACATTCTGCAGGACCGGGTGAAGGGTTAGCACTTACAACACAACAACACAATGAGGAGAGTGTATTAGAACACTTAACAGATCAAATAGGGAACCGGTTATGATGATGTTAAGAACACAAAAGTAAACTCAGAAAGAAAGAACAAGATAACAACACAAGTGGTTGGTTTTCAAGGATGTTGTATATTGCTTCTCAAATTCAAGTTACAAGTATTCAGCATTCATACTTTACAAGACTTTGAGATACTATATAATACAACCTACAGATGGCCATACTTTGAAGGCCAGCTGGATACACGAATTAGACAACACAATCCATGTAGAGTCAAAAGGCAGATTTGCCTTTTGGCTAGTGACTATGACATGCCATAGCTCACATCCTAATATATTACAAAAAGGATAAAGGTACATAAAGTAGAAAGGTTTGACCCAAGACCTCAATGTACAATTTTCCTAAAGCATGGACCTTTTCACCAACTCATATAAGTTGGTGACCAACCAGAGTGGGCAGCGGCAAAGTGGTTCAACTTTGTAGGAAAAGTACATCAGATAAAGCACGGAGAATTCAATTTCACCGGGTCCATGTTGGAGACAGCGGGGCAGTCGTTACACCATTCGTCATCAGATAAAGCATGTATGATAAAAGTCTTCGGAAGAATCTGTCTTGGTTTCTTGGCTTCAGCAGACTTTGTCTTGAAGCTAAGAAAGACTTCATTTCTGGCTTCTGAAGATATTGGTCTTGGCTATGAAAGATTTTACACTTGAAATGTTTCTGAATTGGTGTAAAACTTTCGTAGCAATACTACTTCATGTTCTGTGCAGCATGCAGGAAGGCTTGATCATTTCATAGAACTACTGAAAGAAGAACTATCACAACTACTGAGGAATACTTCTTGAGTTGTTGTGATAACTACTGAAGAAGGATCATCACAACTACTAAAGAATACTTCTTCAGTTGTTGTGACAACTACTAAAAGAGGATTATCACAACTACTGAAGAGTACTTCTTCAGTTGTTGTGACAACTACTGAAGAATACTTCTTCAGTTGTTGTGATAACTACTGAAAATTATCTTCAGACTTTGTCTTCAGACTTTGTCTTCAGACTTTGTCTTCATACTTTGTCTTTAGCTGATTTCTTCAGCTATTACCTTCAGCTGTTATCTTCAGCTGATGTCTTCAGCTGTTACCTTCAGCTGTTGTCTTCAGCTGATGTCTTCAGCTGTTACCTTTAGCTGTTGTCTTCAGCTGATGTCTTCAGCTGTTACCTTCAGCTGTTGTCTTCAGCTGATGTCTTTAGTTGTTTCCATCAGCTGTTGTCTTCAGCTGATGTCTTTAGTTGTTGCCTTCAGCTAATGTCTTCAGTTGTTGCCTTCAACTGTTGTGTTCAGCTGATGTCTTTAGCTGAAGTCTTCATCAGTTATGATCAGTAGATGGTTTCAAGAGTGTTTTGGCTGCATCAGACTTCTAGGAATCCTTACAAACTCCCCCTAGGCTGATGCTACCAAAACACTTGAGGATATTCAGTAGCTCACTGTCTTCGTGATGCAAGAGGAGCCATTTGAATTGAAGATGATTTGGCTCTTTCTTCTTGCACTTTCTTAGGATGATCTGATTCATCCTAAGGATCAGAGGAGGTTGATTTTGACTTCTTCTTCTTTGCATCAGATTTAGAAGCCATCCTCTTCTTCCTCTTTGCAGTCTTTAACTAAGAATACTGGCCTGCAGCACCTTGTATATTAGTTGTGTCTTCCTCAGTTGGGTGTTCCTCCCTCACAGGTTCAGAAGGAGAGGGAGTTTGACCCTGTTGTGGGTCAGATGTTGAGGCTGGCCTTTGACCTTGCTGTTGATCAATAGTTGAAGAGGCTGGCCTATGACCCTGCTATGGATCAGAAGATGAAGCTGGAGGTTCTTGTTTGAGTTGTCTTTTGTTATTCAAACTTAACCTCTACTTGAGGTAGAGCTTGACTTGGAGGAGTGTGCAAGTCAGCAAGCTCTCCACTCTTGATCTTCTGCTTGATCACCCTGATATGCTCATCTATAGTAGATAGAGACATAGGGCCAAGTCTCCTTCCAGAGAATCCATACAGCTTCAAGAAGCTCATCATTTTATGTCTATCATAAGATTTTTTCAAGTTCTTCTGAATGAGAGCTCTTGACTTAGCAGCTTCTTCCCTTATTTTCTTCTTTGTTAACTTCTGCTCTTTGAGTACTTGAAGTTCAAGTTGTTTGAGATACTCAAACTCAATGTACTCAAAGGACAAAGGAAGAAGTGCTTCTGCCTAGTAGAAGCTTGTGGCACTCAGGTAGTCTATCATTCTTTGTTTATCTGTTTCTTTATCTACCTGAGGTTCTTGTGTACCAGCCACAGCCTCTTGCACAGGACTTTCTTGAACTGGCGAAAGAGTAGGAATATGCTTGTATAACTTTTGTTGTCTTTTCTTCTCTTTGATCTCAAGAAGAATTCTTGCATCCTCAGCTTCCTTCCTTTCTCTTGACATTTCCATGTCAGCCAGATCATTTAATTCCTCTAAGGGGAGAGATATAATCTCATCTATGTCATAGTTCCTGGTATGTAAGTAAGTAATCCTGACTACCCTCAACTCATCATCTTGAGTGTTTGGTCTGTGAGCAGCCCTGATAGCAGCTTGCATGAAGCTTGATGACCCAGTGGAACTTACTCCCCTTAGCTTCCTCTTTCTCTCTCTTTCCTCCTCCTCAATCTCCTCAGGGGTTAAAACCCTTTTCCCCTTGTCACCCACAGACCTTTGTGACATAGGGTGGAGAGAGCTTTGGCCTTTATTGCTTGGTGTAGCATCCAAGCTCTGGCCAGAGAGAGACTGTGATACACCTTTACCAGCAGGTATTTCACTGAGGGGTTGAGTTGTTGAAGTAATTGTTGTGGTGACAGGTGTTTCAATTTCTATCACTTCATCAGTTGATTGTAAGACAGGACTTTCAGGCTCTATCACTGGGCCTTCATTCAAGGTTTTCTCTTTGAAGCTAATCTCAGGGTCTGCCTCAACATCCAGTTGACCAATGATATTACCTGATTGCCTTGGTCTATCTTCTTCAGCTTCTTGCCTTGATACACCCTCCCCAAAAAGACTTTGAAACAAGCAATCTAGGATGTTCACATCAATGTGAACTTGAGGAGGTTGCTGAGTAGGAACAATTACAAGAGAGGATGGTAAGCCTTAATGTCCATACTCTTTGAAGAACTCCCAGGTTCTGTGATTGTAGTGACTTTCTCCCCCTTTTTGGTAGCATCACCTTTTTGTATAGGTGAGCTAGGAGTTACGTCAGCCACATCCTCAGGTTCTTGTGTTCCTGGTTAAGCTCTTCTTAAAGGTCTCTCAGCTAGTTTTTCCTTAAGATAAGATATTTCAAGTTGCTGATCATTGACCCTATTTTGTAAGGTAGTCACTTGAAATTCAAGATGACTAACCTGTGAGACTAAGTAAGTGCATGTTTGTGTCAGTTGTTGCACTTTTAGTCTCAGATTCCCCTCATCTTCATCAGAAGAATCATGGGGGGATGAGAGAATTGGACCTAAGTCCTCACTTTCATCACCAGCGTGGGGTTCTTGGCTGCTGGATTTCCTCTGCTCATTGACAGCCTCAGATGAAGTGTCAATGGGCTGAGTTGCCATGGTTGAGGTCTTAATGATGTCATCACTTGCAAAAGTGAGAGCCTCTTCCATATGGATCCCCTGAACAAGTTCAGAAGGACCCACCTCAGCAATGGGTGACTAATGTGGGATAGACATAGGTAATAGGGGTGTGCAAAAAAACCGAAAACCAAAAAAAACCAAACACCGATCCGTATTCGTAACCGAAAAAAACCGAACCGAATTATGAATTCGGTTTTCGGTTCGGTTTACAACCGAAACCGAATTGGGAATTCGGTTTCAGTTCGGTTTTTGGTTCTGGAAAAGTGTTGAATTCGGGTTGTTCGGTTTGTTCGGTTTAACTGAACTAACCGAATTTAATGTGATAATTTATATAAATTTTTTAGGTGTTAGGTGTCTATCTCAGCCCAATACTTGAGCCCAAAAACAGCCCAAATATATGTTTGTCTAGTTTGTTAAGTAAATCGACTGGTATTTGTGTTTCACTCTCTCAAAAAAAGCCCTAGGTTACTTTCTCTGATTCTCTAGTCTCCAATAACAACAGAAACGAGTCAACGACGACGATCAGAGCGAGTCGAGTCGACCAACAGCGCCGAGCGAAGGTACATCGACGTGTATCAGCTATTGAGTACATCGACGTGTATCAGCGATTCAGCGAAGGTGCGTATGTATGTATGTATGTATGTATGTATGTATACACGATCTGTTTAATGAAGCTTTGCTTTGTAGTCTGACGCCATTAATTTCACCTTTAACCTCTAGAGGCAACTGTTAAAGCAGATCAAACGCATAAATCCGTAAGAATCTCATCACATTTCCCTTGTTTGTTGAATTTGTTCAACTTTAATGTGTTTTTACACGATGTTCTTGTGTTTGTGGAGTAATTTGATTCAAATTAGATCTACATTAGTCGTCAATTTTAGGAAAATGTTTGTTGTTTAGGTTTAATGAGAAGGATTATTAGGGAATATATAATTGAAATGAAGTTATTTGCTGTGAATCTGAGGGTGTTGTGTGCCGAGTTCTTGTTGTGTGTTATAGTGATTAATCGTATAAACTTAGAGGGTGATTTACATTGTGAAAGCTGATTGCTGCAGTAGTGTATTTGCGTCATCGTGTATCGATTATGTGTTCTGTTTAATGTATACGATCATCAGCGTATTTTGTGTCAGCGTATTTAGGTTTATACGGGTATTTTAGGATCTGTTTAATGAAGCTTTGCTTAATTATTTGCTTAATAAATGTATTTTTAGGAAAATGTCTATGGAGGGTGATTCTAATGCTAGTAATTTGAACTCGAAAACAAGTGAAACGAAGAAACAAAGGGTGAGCTATAAACCAAGATCATCTGTGTGGCAACATTTCACCAAATATATTTATGAAGATGGAAAGCAAAGGGCACAATGTAAATATTGTTTAGGGAATTATGCTTCTGATTCAAAAAATGGTACATCTAATATGCGAGGTCATATCTTGAAATGTACGAGCAATCCCGCAAATAATTCTAGCAATCAATCAAATCTTGCATTTAGCATGGAGAAGGATGGAGAAACTAGGGAAAGTAAAGTTAATTTACAATCTTTTAAATTTGAGCAGAAAAGAGGTAGGAGAGCAATAGTTGAGATGTTGATTATTGATGAGTTACCTTTTTCGTTCGTCGAAAATGAAGGGTTTAAAAGATTGATGAGGATTTGTCAACCTGCACTTATCATTCCATCTCGAAGCACGATTGCAAGGGATTGCTATAAACTATATCTTGATGAAAAATCAAAGCTTAAAGCACAAATGAAAAAGTCAATATCTAGAGTTTGTTTGACAACTGATACATGGACGTCCGTGCAACGAATCAATTATATGTGTCTCACGGCACATTATATTGATGAAAATTGGAATTTGCAAAAAAAAGTTATAAACTTTTGTCCTATTTCTAGTCATCGAGGAAACGATATTGGACGTGCCGTGGAGACTTGTTTGATTGATTGGGAATTGCAAAATATAATGACTATTACAGTTGATAATGCCAGTAGCAATGATGTTGCAGTTGAGTATTTAGTAGGAAAAATGGTGAAATGGGGTGATAAATGTATTCTTAAAGGAAAATGGACACACGTGAGGTGTATGGCACATATAATGAATTTAATAGTGCAAGATGGTCTCAAGGAGATTGGAACTTCTATTGAACGTATTAGGGCGGCTGTTCGATGGGTTAGAATATCATCAGGGAGAATTAAAAAATTCAAGGATTATGCTTTGTTGAAAAAGGTTGATTGCCAAAAGTGTTTAACTTTGGATGTGTCTACTCGTTGGAACTCTACTTATTTGATGTTGAATGTTGCATGTGAATATCAGAGAGCATTTGAAAGATTTTTTGAGGAGGATTTGACATTTTCTCGTGATCTTCAAGAGGGGTGTGGAGTACCAGATTTAGTGGATTGGGCAAATGCAAAAAGACTAGAAGGATTTCTTCGACATTTTTATGAACTCACCCTTCGAGTTTCAGGTATTTTAACCATCTTTATTATTTATTAATTTACAATTAGTTATTCATATATATATGTTTATTAGTTTACCTTTATGTGATTTAATTCAGGCACAAATTACATTATCTCAAGCACATATTTGGACTCTATTAGTTGTATCAATAGTGTCTTGAAACAATGTGCATTAACTGACGACGACGAGTTGACGAATATGGCTATGTCAATGTCATTGAAATTTAACAAGTATTGGGGTGATGTCAAAAAATTCAACTTATTGGTGTTTATTGCTTCTCTTTTTGACCCAAGAACAAAATTGGAGTATCTAAAGGTCAATCTTCATAGTATGTATGGAAATGAAACTGGGGACAAGATTTGTCGATTACGTGAAAATGTATTGCTTGATATATTCAGTGATTATAAAAGAATTCACTCAGATATTTACGCAAACAAGGCTTCGTCTTCATCTAAGCCCAAAAATGAAGAGACTTCAGGAAGCAAAAGTTTTAGTTTGTATGGAAATGTTGATGATACCCTAAAAGCACTTAGAGAGAAAATCATGGCGGGGGTAAAAAGACAAAAGGCAGAATCAGGTGTTACTGAAGATTCAAAGTCTGAGTTGGATAGGTATTTGAAAGAGGATATTGAAGGAGATGATGCTTGGTTTGAAAGCCCAGATTTCACTGTTTTAGGTTGGTGGAGGAAGAGAGGTGCAGCATTTCCTATATTATCACTTATTGCTCGTGATATTTTAGCTATTCCTATTTCAACAGTGGCTTCAGAATCAGCATTTAGCACAGGAGGTAGAGTGCTTGACTCATTTAGGAGTTCCTTAACTCCTCGTACTGTTGAAGCTTTAATTTGTTGTCAAGATTGGATTCGTCCAAGGGGTGTGCCTTGCAATGTGGAAGAAAATATTGAAGAACTTGACAAACTAGAAGAAGGTTATTGGCTTATTATTTATTTATTTATTTATTTATCATTATGTCTTATCGTCCACTTACGTGTTCTTATTTCTTGCAGAGATGAGAAACGTACCGATCGCCTCGGGTGAAATACTAGTGGAAAGACCCAAGTTTCTATAACTATGATGATATTGGCAAAGACTTTTATGACTTTCTCTTTTGGACTATTGTTTAGAATTTGAACTTGGTATTTATGTTTGACTATTTCTTTGGTTTTGTGTGTTTTATTGTGGCGTTTTCTGGTTTTGAACGTTTATGTGTTACAAGTTATGTTGTTTGAAGTTATTTTTGTTATTGTCCGGAATGCAAACAGGTAACCTCGGTTGAATTCGGGTTTTTTCGGTTTTTAACCGAAACCGAACCGAATTGAATTCGGTTGAATTCGGTTGAATTCAGTTCGGTTAAGCATTTTCCCAATTCGGTTCGGTTCGGTTTTCGGTTATGCATATTAAATTTTGAAAACCGAATAAACCGAACCGAATAAACCGAACAAACCGATAACCGAACCGATGAACACCCCTAATAGGTAATTCAGAAGCACTCCTCTTTCTTTGAGTAGGGGAGGGATAGAGAGATTCATGATGCTTACTGAAGCCTAAGTCCTCATCAGTATAGAATTCAAGGTTGAGAATTTGGGTATTTAAGTCCAAAGGCTGGGGATGGTAACTATCCCCTGAAGGTTTTTCACTTGAGTGTTGAGACTCAGAGTGAAGGCTTAAGGCATTTTGGCTTATGATCTCATCAGGCTGATCATGAGGAACATCAGCACTGATTCTTGAAGAGATGGGAGTGGTTTGCTCCTTAGGAGAAGTGGGAGCTCTAGTATCCACTTCTTCCTGTATGGATGAGTATATGGGGACCTGCACAGACTCAATAGCTTGAGCAGGGGTTTGTTTGGATTTTCTTTGGTAGGTGAGGATGATTTAAGGCTGTTTTGGTGGTTTAGATGTAGAAGGTGTGGGTTCAACACTAACTTGTGTTGCTAGGTTGTCACCTTGAGCAATGAGCTCTAACATTTTGAAGACAATGCAACAGTAATAGATCCAATGGTTGTGCTTTGAGGATCTTGAGTTGTTGTAGATGAAGAACCTTCAGTCTTTTGGTCTTTCTTTGACTTCCACACCACCTTTGGAAGTTTAGACTTGACCTTCAATACTTCAGAAGCTTTTGAGACTTCAGAAGTTTTGATGACTGGTCCTTCGGAAGATCTTGCCTTTACTGCAGCAAGCTTCAGTACTTCAGAAGCATTCCTTTCTTCCGAGACCAAATTTTCTTCTGAAGGAAGTTTTCCACTTGCCTTCTTCTTCATCTTGGAATTTTTGGAAGTCTCTTTGTTTATCATGTGAAGAGTACCCTTAGGATTGTATGGACAATCCTTAGCCAAATGAGAAGTACTCTCACACATGACACACTTCATATTCTTCTTTCCAAGAGTCATCTTCATGGAAGAGCACTGACTTTGGTCACATCCCATCTCCATCTTCACCTTTGCAGGAGCTGAGACAGTTCTTTTGGGTTGAGAACTGTTCTTAGAGTTGGATGGTCCAGGTTGTGTAGCAGTAACACACAACAGATCAGTCTTCTTCTTGTTGCTGAGATGAGTTGCACATGAACCAGATTTCATGTCATCAGTCTTAACTACTTCAAACCCTGCAGAGATGAAAACTTATTTCTGCTTAGAGTCAAAAGTAGCCTTGATCTCTTGAGCCTTTCTTGATTTTCTTTTGGCTTTCCAGATCAAGTTCTTTCTTCTTGACTTAGTCATCCCAACAGTTTTACTCTCCTCAGAGGAATGTTGACCCTTCTCAGAATGCTTTTCTTCACTCAAACCAAAGTCATTCTTCACCATCTCCTCTTCATCCTCTTCAGTCAAAGGATCTATGAGGGGAAGCTCATCCTCACAAGTTCCACACCTGGGAGATCTTACAGAAAAAATGGTGTGTGGAGGAGCTATCTCACTGGATCCCAGTTCCTGCTTGTTCTTGGTTTCATCATGATCTGCCATGAGAGCTTGGTTTGGAGATGCATCTTCTATCTAAAAGCTCCAGTCAAAGCCTCCCTCTTCAACAGCAACTACAGCCTGTTGCTTTGGGTTCTTATTCTGGTGAACTTTCTTAGTGTAGTTTGGTCTGGTTTGTGTCTGGCCACCATTTGTTCTTGGTGCCTTACACTCTCTTACAAAGTGCCCCATCGGGTTATAGTTGTAGCACTTTACCTTGCTTTTGTCCAGTCCAAACTTTCCACTGGATGTATTGCTTGGAAATCTTCTCCCAGTCCTCTTGTAGAATTTCTTGGCCCTGTGAGTGAGATGAGCTATTTGCTGAACTATCTTTATATACTCCAGATCATCTGGATGGATACAGTCCAAGTCTTCAAGAGTGAAGAGATTGTTGCCAGAGGTTTCATCAGCTGAGACAAAGACATGAGAAGAACTTGTCTCTTGGAAGGGACTTCCTTGGGTGTAGCTTTCTCTTGGTGTCTCTGGAAGAGTGATGAAAGGCCCCTTTTGTGAGTTGTCAGGGTAGCATAACAACTTGACAGGATCTCAGCCTCTCGTGTTGATCAATTAGATTATGTTTGCAGCGGATTTAGCACATTAATTAGCAATTAAAGCAAGAACATAAAAGATATTGCAATTAAAGCATAAACATAGAGAGAGAAGAGTTCTGCGAAGCAATAAATGTTCTATTGGTCGCACGTTTCGGCAATTAAAACAGTATGGTTACCCATCCTTTTATAGGCGGCAAAAGGATGGGCATGATGTCCTTTTTCTGACATCACTGAATATTCAAATTACAACTGACAAAACATAAAACTACTGAAGATGTCAATAACTGACATCTTCTTACAAAAGTTCCTAAGTGCTGACAAAAGTAAACTACTGAAATCCTACAACGACTGAAGAACAAACTCTTCAGTCGTTTATAACTACTGATACTATAACAACTGAAGAACATGCTCTTCAGTTGTTGTACAACTACTGAAAGTAAATAAACTACTGAAAAGGAAAAACCACCACAACAACTGAAGAAGACTTCTTCAGTTGTTGTGACAAACTCTGAGTCTTCAGTACTTAGTCTTCAGACTTGGCTTCAGATGATATAACAACTGATGACTTCAGTAGATATCATCAGTTGTTGTCTTCAGTCTTTGTCTTCAGACTTTGTGCTTCAGTAGAAGGTCTTCAGTTCTTTAGTTCTTCTGCTTTTGATTCTTCAGTACTTGTCTTCAGTACTTGAAGTCTTCAGTACTTGTAAGATCAGTACTTCTGACTTCAGTACTTGTCTTCAGTACTTTGGAGTCTTCAGCTGATATTCTTCAGTTCTTTGATCTTCATACTTTGTTCTTCAGACTTTGTCATAACAGCAGAAGGCTGGAGCTAAGATGCTCTCGAGTTTGACATTCAAGCAAGAGAACACAATAGCTGATGAGAGTCTTCAGATGTTCTCAAGTCTGACATTCAAGCAAGAGAACATTGAAACTGATGGGAGTCTTCAGCAGTTGTAGCAGTGGCATGTGAGACTTAGAGGTTTTCCTGATCTTGGCTCATTGGTTCTTTTGGTCCAACAAACTCCCCCTGAACCAATGCAGCCAAAACCTCTAATTATTGGATGTCCCACTTATTGGTGGCATAATGATTGGTCTATTTCCTTCTAGATCAGATTAGAAGTTGACCCAGATAAGCACTGGCCAGAGAGGTAGTCTCAAGTGTTTGTTTGGCTAAGTATGGATGGGAGCTCTGTCTTGGGGAATTGGACACAGAGCTGTTGCCCCATCCATGAGATCTACCTCCCTCGTACAAGCCGGTAGGATTCTCTACAGTAAGCCTGAAGAAAGATCATTTGTTCTTCTTTGGACAGGTCTTCAGGCTCACCTTCAAATAACCCCTCCCGACCGTACAGCTCTGAGAGGTACTTGACCTGTCTTCCATTTTTGAGCTCAAGTGTTGTGATTTGCCTATATGCAAACTCATCAGGGTGTTTACCCTCTAACAACAAAGTGAGCTCATTCCTACGGAAATTCTCAAGCTTCTTATAGACCAGACCCTTCCTAACCACCCTATTATCTAGCATTGAAAAGGGTGATTGGCCGGCTCTATAAGCTTTCTCGAATTCATCCACTATTTCCCAGGGTGTTATTACAATAGCCACAGAGATCTCTTCATCTACGATTCTCTTTAGCTGGCTTTTGTATCTCACAGGCATGTCCTTCTTGACTATCCTGTGAGCCACCCTTGGGTCAGGCCAAGTTCTCACCCTCTCCCTTTCATATTGAAAGGTTTGTTTGAGGGTGAATAACCTCAGAGCTTCTCTCTGCATGTTTATTATAGAGGTGGTAGCAGTATAACATTTGTCAATGCTTTTCAGCATTTCCTCATCATGTCTTTTCTGCTGCTCCTCCTCTTCTAACTTAACCTTCACAGTGTCCTGCTGTGAGGTGGGATTGATGGTTTGTGGTTTGGCTTTGGGTAGAGGTATAACTGCTGAGAGTGGCAGGCTATCCTCCTCATCATCCTCTTCTTCATCTTGCAGCCTCAGCACCCTTCTCTTCTTCTTCAAGGGTGGATCATTGGCTGCGGGTTTTGGTGGTAAAGGAGTTGGTTTTGTGGGTTGTGGTTGGGTTGTTGGTGTGGGAGTGTTGGCAGGCACTGCTAGCAGCCTAGAGATAAGGGCTGGTTTGGTTAGCTTGACTAGCAGTGTCCTGTTCCCAGCACCGGCTTCAGATAAGGCCTCTGCGACCAGTCCCTTTGTAAAATCACCAGCCGAACAAATCTTGGTGGTTATTGCCAAGAGTTTGTCCCTGGTCCATGCCTTAACATCAAGGACTGGTCTGCCCAGGTACTTCGAAGTGAACCTACTCATAGCCTCAAGTTTTTGTCTTTCCTCTTGGCTATGAGTAGTCCATCGGTACTCAATCTCTCTCCTCTCCATATTCCTGATCTCTTGATCTAGCAAGGCAGTGTCCTTGTCAAAGCCTTGCCTGAACAGCTGTTCAATGACTTTGTTCATTGAATGGTTATGTTCAGCATCAGCCTCCTTGACAAGGGCTGCTAGATCAGGATCAGCCACCTTCTTTCCCTCTCCCTTATTCTTATCAGTGATACTGAAACCCTTTTGGATTTCAGCCACTTCTAATGCTCTACCTCCCTCACTTTCCTCTTCCCCTTCTCCCTCACCCTACTACTCTCCTCAGCCAACTCACTCTCTACCACCACCTCTTTCTCTGCCTCTTTCTCCTCCTCTCCCCTCTTCCTCTTGTCTTGCACTGATGTCTCCCCCTTTTTGGTTGCATTGGTTGGGGTTTGACTATCAGCAAGAGCTTTAGATATGGCAACCTCCACCATGGGTTGTATATATGTGGGAAGCCTCTCATCCAGGGTCTGAATGACTATATCTTTAAGGATTGGTGTGATGAGAGGCAGGGATTTCTGGAGGATAGCATCCAGCTGCTCAGGGGGGTTCTGTCCCTGAGAGCTAGTGCCAGAAGCAGGGGCTGGTGGCTGAGTTTGTGGGAGTGGCTCAGTGTTTGTGAGACCTTCGGGTGAAGGTGCCATCTGTGGGGTAGTGGTGGCAGATGGACTTCTATCCTGAGTCATTTGAGCAAGCAGCTCTTTGAGTCTGCTTATCTCATCCTCAAGGATAGTGTTTTGAGCTACTACATCATAGAAGAAGCTCAGGTCATCATCAGCATAAGCTGAATCACCTGACCTCCTGACATTGTCAGGATGAACATGTCCTGAGTGTGGCTCAGTAATGACATGTGCCCCTTGTTCTTGGTACTGGGGACTTCTGGCCTCCGGATTGGATCCATCATCGGCCATTGCCTCTGGTCAGGTCTTAGAGATGTTACCAGCTTCACCCTGCTCAGATATTGATGCAGGGGAAGTGGCAGCCTCACCAGATTGTTCTCTCTCCCTAGCCACACTGGGAGAGTGAACTGATTCTCTGTGCTGTGGGCTCCGATCAGCACTTGTGCCCACCCCCTCTTCGGTTGTAGTCTCCCTAGTGGTAATAGGTTTCTGGGGAGAGGGTGGAGTGCTCAGATCAGTCAGCACTTTGGCTATAACCAATGTTGGGCTTAGTGGGGCGGTCTCCTCTGTATGTGGGCTAGAAGCAGTATGCACATGGGGAGGACTGTGCTCTTCAATGGCAGCCTCCTCAAGTGAGGAAGACCCCAGTAATGTGGTTGCCCCAAAATTGGTTGCATCAGGCTCCTGTTGAGAGGAAGCCTGTGCGGTTGTGGTGGGTGGAGTCGTGGTACCTGCTGGGAGAATCGAACCAGCAGGCACATCCTGCATTTGTGTGGCAGGGGCATCCTCAGGGGACTCATCTCCCTGAGTAGCCTTTGTGGGCTTCTTTTTGGCTTTTGGCTTGGTGGGGACTTTGGATTTGGAGGTGGAGGCTGTGGGTTCCAGCTGCGTGGGTTTTCGCAGCCGGCCAGCCTGTTTGAGTGTGGGGTCAGTGTTGTGCCTGGAGTATACCTCAGCTTGAACAGCCATGGCAGGGACCCCAGTGCCAACTATTCCCTCAGCCTGAAGCTGGTATTCGATCATGGCCATTATGAACCGTGTATATAAGTTCCAACGGTTAGAAAAAGGTTTTGTGGCCATGTCCTTGAGTTCCAAAAATAAAAGTTCAGTAAAATTTAAAGGTTGTTTCTCAAGGATAGAATACAATACCTGCTGCCACTTTATGGACATCTGGTCCCACGAAGAGGTCTTGGGAGCCAGACAGACATTCACCATATGGAAGATCAAGCGTTGAGGGTCAGGGAAATGTTTCTTCAACAAGGTGGAGGCGGAGAGGTTACCCTGATAGTCATGGGATGTGAATGAAAGATCCAGGGTACCTTTGGGGTAGGAAGTTGGGTGAGTGGCATCCTCCAGCTCTAGGGTTTGTCGTATGGTGGCTGGAGTGATAACCACGGGTTTGCCGTTGACGGAGGACCGGAGGGAGACCTCGGCATTCTGCTCTCCGGTTTGGACGGTGACATTGGTCCAAAACTCCGTCAAGGAGTCGGTGTATAGAGTGGGGTTCAAGAGAAAAGCCGTTTTGTATGGTGAGTCGTGCATGAGATCGACGGCTTGGTGAAATTTGGGCCATAATGGCGACTTGGTGAGATGGGCGACACAGTTGTGTCGAGGTTTCAGTTGCATGTTCGCCATTAATGGTGTATGGGAATTTCAGAGGTTTTGAAAGATTAGGTCAAGTGAGGAGTAAATGCTCTGAAGGTGGGGTATTTATAGGGTAGGGCAAAGGTTGAAAGAAAACTACTGAAGGTTTTGGTGTTAGTTATCAGTTGTTGTAACAACTGATGACGTGGTTTTAACCTTCAGTGGTTGTAACATCTGAGGACTTGGTATTAGTCTTCAGTAGTTGAAACTACTGAGACCTTGGTTTTGTCCTTCAGATGTTGTGAACGTCTGAAGAGTTACTGTCAGTCGTCAGTAGTTATGAACTACTGATGACCTAGTATTCTTCTTCAGACGTTGGAACAACTGAAGACTTGGTGTTAGCCTTCAGTAGTTGTAAACTACTGAGATCAGTAGTTGTGAACTACTGAAGACATGGTATTGCTTCAGTTGTTGTAAACAACTGAGGACTGTGTTAGCCTTCAGTAGTTATGAACTACTGATGTCAGTAGTTGTGAACTACTGAAGACATGCTTTTGTCCTTCAGTTGTTTGTGTATGAAACATCAGCTGTTGTTATCAGCTGATGAGAAATGACTCATCAGCTGTTTCCGTCAAATCAGTTGTTTCATACTAGCCTCTACACTTACTCATCAGCTCTTTGGCTGATTTTCAGATGTTTCATTGACCCTTCAGCTCTTGTAAATATTTATGCCTTCAGCTCTTGTGATCAGATGTTCACAAGTGCTGATGAAATATTCTTCAGAGCTGGTGAACAAATTTTGTCTTCAGTATGTGTAAGATTACACATCAGTACTTATGAGCAAAATTTGTTCTTCAGTACTTATTTATTTGAAAATCACACATCAGTAGTTGTAATCCACCTCACCACATCAGTTGTTTTTCAATAAATAATGTACATCAGTACTTTGAGTCATTTGTCTTCAGTAGTTGTGAAAGTGCTGAAGACTAAATTACTCATCAGTACTTGTATTTGACCTTTGCTTTTCAGTAGTTGTGAACTACAAGAACCAGCATAGGTCAAATCAATCAAGCTGCAGCATACCAAGCCTTAGTACCAAATTTTGGAATGTGGCACTATCTAAAGGCTTAGTAAAAATGTCTGCAAGCTCATCAGCACTAGGTACAAACTTAGGATCAATCAGACCTTTCTCATAGCAATCCCTGATAAAATGATGTCTGATCTCAATATGTTTGGTCCTTGAGTGCTAGACTGGATTCTTAACAATACAGAGAGCTGAAGCACTATCCATTAATAATGGAGTCTTAGTCTCAGTAATGCCATAATCCAGAAGTTGGTTCTGAAGCCAGAGTATCTGAGAGGTACAGCTTGCAGCAGCAATATACTCAGCTTCAGCAGTGGATGTAGCAATGGATGTTTGTTTCTTACTCTGCCAAGAAACTAAACAATTGCCTAGGAATTGGCAACCACCAGAAGTGGATTTTCTGGTGACTTTGCATCCTGCATAGTCACTATCAGAGAAAGCAACTAATTTGCAAGAATGCCCAGCTGAATACCAAAGACCTAGTGATTGGGTACCTTGCAAATATCTAAAGATCCTTTTGACTGCAATCAAATGGGATTCTTTAGGTGCAGCCTGAAATCTAGCACAAGCACATGTTGAGAACATGATGTCTGGTCTAGAAGCTGTAAGGTACATCAAGGACCCAATCATACATCTGTAAAGGGTTTCATCAACCGCTTTACCTTTCTGATCTACATCTAGTTGTGTGATGCTGCTCATGGGAGTAGAACAGGGCTTACAGGATTGTAAATCAAACTTATTTAACAACTCTTTGGTATACTTGGACTGATGGATGAAGATGCCATCATCCAGTTGTTTGATTTGCAATCCCAGAAAATACTGTAATTCTTCCATAGCACTCATTTCAAATCTCAGCTTCATAAGCTTTGTAAATTCATCACACAACTTTGGATCAGAGGATGCAAAGATGATGTCATCAACATAAATCTGAACAAGGAGTTTATGTTGTCCCACAGTCTTGATGAATAGGGTTTTATCAATGTTGCCTCTAGTGAATTTATTCTCTAGAAGAAAGGTTGAGAGTGTCTCATACCAGGCTCTAGGAGCTTGCTTCAGCCCATAGAGAGCCTTATCAAGCTTGTACACCCAATCAGGATGTTTATTGTCCTCAAAGCCTGGTGGTTGACACACATAAACCTCTTCTTTTATTTTTCCATATAGGAAGCACTTTTGACATCCATTTGATAAACCTTGAGACTGTGAAAGGCAGCATAAGCTAAGAACAGTCTGATTGCTTCCAGTCTGGCCACAGGTGCAAAGGTCTCATCATAATCGATGCCTTCCTCCTGTGCAAACCCTTGGACAACCAGTCTGGCCTTGTTCTTGACAATTTGGCCCTTCTCATCTGTTTTGTTCCTAAATACCCACTTGGTGCCTATAGCACACTTATCTTTGGGTAATGGAACAAGCTCCCACACTTGCTGTTTCTTGAATTGAAGAAGCTCAAGCTGCATAGCTTCCACCCATCCATTGTCTCTTAAAGCAATATGATAGTTCTTTGGCTCTTGCTGACTGATGAAGAGAGCATAGAAGCAGAAATTTGACAATTGATTCCTGGTTGAAACTCCAGCTTGGATATCACCAATGATTTGTGAAGTGGGGTGGTTCCTGAGCTCTTGATAAACTATAATATCTGTGCAAGTGTTTGTGGACCCATCAGCAGCAACAGATGGTGATGGAGATTCCTGAAACCATGTAGAGGATAGCAGCTCAAATGAAGTAGAGCAAGCAGAAATCTCATCAGCATTTGTAGTGGATGGAGCTGCTGAGGCTACAGGAGCATCAGGTTCAGTGACTTTAGGCAGATTGTCACTGATCCTGAAGAGGTGAGTACTGACAGGAGCATCAGGTTCAGTGACTTTAGGCAGGTTTAGTGACAGGCTCAACAGATGGAGGTTGATAAGGAACATATTGCAGTATGTCCAGATCAAACAACTCCACAGGGTTTTGTGGAATCTTGTCCTTTGGAGATTCATTGAACTTAACATGCAAAGTTTCTTCAACCCCCTTGGTTCTACAGTTGAAGACTCTGTATGCTTTGCAAGTTGATGAATAACCAACAAAGTACCCTGCATCCACCTTACTAGCAAACTTATGGAGTGGGTTGCTAGTGTTGAGAATAAAACAAGGACACCCAAAGGCTCTAAAGAATGAAATAAGAGGAGCCAAATGATGAAGAACTTCATAAGGAGTCTTCATCAACCTCTTATTTACTAAAGCTCTATTTTGTACATAGCAAGCTGTATTGACAGCTTCAGCCCAAAAGGTCAGTGGCAATCCAGAGTCAGCCAACATTGACCTTGCTGCTTCAATGAGGGTCCTGTTCTTTCTCTCCACCACTCCATTCTGCTCAGGAGTTCTAGGAATGCTAAACTGCCTTCTAATTCCCTTAGACAGGTAGAAGTCATCAAGTGTGTGGTTTCTGAATTCTGTTCCATTATCACTCCTCACACACTTGACCTGTAGGGAATACTGCTTTTCTACTTGTAACACAAAGTTCATTATTGTCTTTGCTGCTTCATCCTTGGAGTGCAAGAAGAAAGTCCATACAAACCTGGAGTAATCATCCACAATTACCAGGCAGTATTTCTTCTTTGCCATGCTCATTACTCTGACAGGACCAAAGAGATCCATGTGCAGAAGTTGTAAGCAGGCAGTGGACTTTGGTTCTTCTATTGAAGGGAATGAAACTTTGTGTTGTTTTCCTTTCAAGCAAGCAGTGCAGTCATCTTCACACTTGAACACCTTTAGAGGCAATCCTCTTACTAAACCATGGCTTATAAGCTGATTCATGTTCTTGAAATTTACATGACCCAGCCTTCTATGCCATAGTGTAGACTCTTGAGGAGATGCCTTGGAGAATAGGCAAGGATGGCCTTTTAGATCCATCTTTTTGGAAAGATCTAAGGCATACACTCTTCCTGTCCTGTTGGCCTTCAGGAGAGTGTGTTCATCCAATGCCTTGTCAATCAAACTCAGAACTTTGGATGACAGAATCCTACAGTTCTGGCTTGTGAAAAGGGCAACATGGCCTTTGTCACACATTTGACTGACACTCAAGAGGTTGTACTTGAGATTCTCCACATGGTTAACATCATCAAACCTTATTTCCCCGTTGGAAACAAAGCCTTTTCCGACGATGTAACCCTTTGCATCATTGCCAAAAGAAACAAATCCCTTCTTTCCTTGAGAGTAGTCATTAAGAAGGGAGCTGCTTCCAGTCATATGCATGGATCCTCCACTGTCTACATACCAGATGCTTCTATGACATGTTGAAGAACCCTGCAAACACAACCATGTGTTAGTTAGACTTGGAGACCCAAACCTGCTTGGCTTTGGGTTTGTTCTCAGCTACAGGTGTAGCACTAACAGGTGTGTTAAGAGTGACAGCTTGAGGTGAAGAAGATGGTACAGAAGAGGAACCCTTTGGCTTGGACTTCCTTTTCTGTGGTTTCAACATAGGAGCATCTAAGTGGTTGACTCTTCCCACTAGTTGCTGAACCATCATCACCAACTGTGTCTGATTTTGTGATAAAGCCTTCAGCTCTTCAGACACATTGGAGTTTGCTGATGATGAGTTTCTATGTTGTACCATCTTTTTCTGAGCAACCTCAGCTGTTGCCTGAGTAATCCCTACCTTCTTGGATTTAACTTTGGGCCTAGGGATTTCAGGCTTGGATGTTGCCAGTACAAACTTGGTTTCAAACTCATTCTTCATTTTATTGATGCTCTCAGTAATTTTCTCCTTCTATTTGAGTTTGGAACCCCTTTTGTACCAGCATTCATCAGTAAGATGATTAAACAAGCCACATATCTCACATGGATTTTTCTTCATCTTATGCTGATCATCAGCTGAAGAGGATTTAACTGCTAAAGACTTGTTCTTCAGCTGTTTGTCATCAGTACTAGCAGTTTTCTTCCTAGTGCCTGCTTTCCTGGTATCCTCTTTTGCTGTCTTCAAACCTTTCCTACTGTTAGTTTTCTTCTCTTTAGTGCTAACAGTATTTGAGGTTTGAACTTCAGATGTTGTCACTTGCTCTCCAGTACCTTCAGTACTTCTAGTGACAACTCCTGAGTTGATCAGCCTTTTGGTCATGTGATAGTCTATCTCTGATGATGCTGATTCAGAGGATAGTAAGTCACATGATGAGAAGGATTGGTTATTGCTCTCCCCATCAGATTCAACTTCTGCTCTTGAAATGAAGTCTGTGGGAGGAGCAGTGTGATTATAACCAATGCCAAACTTCACATTGGAAGCAGTTTGCTTGCTAAGAAGCATTTCAAAACCCTTGCATGATTGCACCCATCGATCACACTCAACTTGGGTGGTTGCAAGAGTTTCCTTGAGATCTTTGTACTTCTCAAGAAGTACATCTTCCCTAGATTTAGCATCTTTGATTTGGCAGTTAAGCTTGTAAATCTCATCATTTTTATCTTTTAGAACAACCTCAAAATCAGCTTTTCTTTTGGAAATAGTGTGCTCAAGCTCAAGATTTTTATCTATTAAAGCTACATTTGCTTCTCTAATAGAAGCAAATGTTGCTATGCATGAATCTGAACAAAGCTTGGCTTTTGCCTCAGTGGATACCTGAGACGAGGCATTGGATGATGACCCTTCAGCAGAATCAAGGGCCATCAGAGCAAGATTTCTAAAAGGTTGATCACCACCATGTTGACCAGCACCTTGGAGTAGTGGTTCCTGACCAGATAGCTCTTCTGGTAGACTACTCCAGTCAACAGCAGTTGGGGTGAAAAAGCTTTGTTGTTGAGGTTGTGTGTGGTGATGAGATTGGGAAGAATGAGGCTCTGGAAGAGCATGAGGTGGTTGAGCCGGGGGTGCTTGAGTTTGACCAGGCTGAGGCATGTAGTAACAGGGGTAAGGATAAGGCATATGACCCTGTGGCACAAAATAAGCAGGTGGTGCTTGTGCCTGAGATGGATGGGAAGAACTATAGGAAGGTTGCCCTTTGTGCTGTGAGCTATTGCTGGGAAAAGTCACAAAGGGTGCAGATGAGTTAGATCCAGATGATCTACACTCTCTTGCAAAGTGTCCAAGCCTTTGGCACTTGTGACACCTCAACTTGCTCTTGTCAAAACCAACTTTGGTTTTGCCAGAGAGTCCTGGGAATTTCCTACCAGTCCTTTTGTAGAACTTCTGAGATCGGATATTTATCATTGCCATTTGGTTCAAAATATCCATCTCTTCCAGATCATCATCTGGAATGCCCTTCAAATCCTCCATCAGAAAACACAAGTTGTCACCACCTCCTCCTGAACTACTGACACCAACAAAAGCTTGTTCTGAGTTTGTAGAGAAATCAATATGCTCATCATAAGAACTTTCTGATGAAGCATATTCTGACTCATGACTTATCAAGGCTGCATTACCTTGGACAAAGTCATCAGCAAGTTTGCCAGAAGATGACAACTTCCTCTTTTGCTCTACCTCTCTCTCAAAAGTGAGTAGTTTCCCATGAAGTTGGGTGAGAGATAGAGTGTCAAGGTCAGCACTAGAGCGTAGGACAATGGTATATGTGTCCCATCTCTCAGGCAATGACCTGAGGAACCTGTTGTTCATCTGGCTTTTGGAGTACTCTTGTTTAACCATCTTCAGCTCAGAGATTAAACAAGAGAACCGCTCAAACTGCTGGGTCAGAGTCTCACCCTTTCTATATGAGAAAGTCTCATATTGTTGGGCAAGGATTTCCCTATTGTTTGCTAAGACCGAATCAGTTCCTCCAAATTGTTCCTTTAGAGCAACCCATAGGTCATGAGCAGACTCATGATGCAAGAGCCCTGAATATATCTCGTTTGGAATGGCCATGGCTAAAATTCCATGGGCTCTGGCATCAATTTCAAACAGCTTTAGATCTTCGTCCGAATATTGTTCAGGTTTCTTGGCAACCTGTTCATTAGACTCCGGGACACTCACCATAGGCTTGTATGGCCCATGCACCACTGACTTCCAACAACCAGCACTGTTGACAGCCAAGTGGTGCAGCATACGTCTTTGCCATATGTTATACTCGTTCCTAACCAACATCGGAGGCTTGGTTGCGGAACCAGTATTGTGAGGATCATTGGTTGGTGTTGTCATCTCAGGGTTTGGTCAAGAACAAGTTTAAACACGACAATCGTAACTCAAAACCACCAAAAGACCTCAAGATTTTGGCCGGAAACAGCAGAAACTCACTCTCTATGACTAACTCTTGCAAATTGCTAATTCGATCAAACTGAGAGATCAAAAGAGCAGTTTCAAATGATCAATGGTAAGATCGATCAATGATTAACCTGCTCTGATACCATTTGACAGGATCTCAGCCTCTCGTGTTGATCAATTAGATTATGTTTGCAGCGGATTTAGCACATTAATTAGCAATTAAAGCAAGAACATAAAAGATATTGCAATTAAAGCATAAACATAGAGAGAGAAGAGTTCTGCGAAGCAATAAATGTTCTATTGGTCGCACGTTTCGGCAATTAAAACAGTATGGTTACCCATCCTTTTATAGGCGGCAAAAGGATGGGCATGATGTCCTTTTTCTGACATCACTGAATATTCAAATTACAACTGACAAAACATAAAACTACTGAAGATGTCAATAACTGACATCTTCTTACAAAAGTTCCTAAGTGCTGACAAAAGTAAACTACTGAAATCCTACAACGACTGAAGAACAAACTCTTCAGTCGTTTATAACTACTGATACTATAACAACTGAAGAACATGCTCTTCAGTTGTTGTACAACTACTGAAAGTAAATAAACTACTGAAAAGGAAAAACCACCACAACAACTGAAGAAGACTTCTTCAGTTGTTGTGACAAACTCTGAGTCTTCAGTACTTAGTCTTCAGACTTGGCTTCAGATGATATAACAACAGATGACTTCAGTAGATATCATCAGTTGTTGTCTTCAGTCTTTGTCTTCAGACTTTGTGCTTCAGTAGAAGGTCTTCAGTTCTTTAGTTCTTCAGCTTTTGATTCTTCAGTACTTGTCTTCAGTACTTGAAGTCTTCAGTACTTGTAAGATCAGTAATTCAGACTTCAGTACTTGTCTTCAGTACTTTGGAGTCTTCAGCTGATATTCTTCAGTTCTTTGATCTTCATACTTTGTCCTTCAGACTTTGTCATAACAGCAGAAGGCTGGAGCTAAGATGCTCTCGAGTTTGACATTCAAGCAAGAGAACACAATAGCTGATGAGAGTCTTCAGATGTTCTCAAGTCTGACATTCAAGCAAGAGAACATTGAAACTGATGGGAGTCTTCAGCAGTTGTAGCAGTGGCATGTGGGACTTAGAGGTTTTCCTGATCTTGGCTCATTGGTTCTTTTGGTCCAACACAACTGATGTTGTGGTTCAATGCATTCCCTTTCATTCACATGAAGAGCTGAACTCAGTTGGTTATTGGAGTTACCAGAGGAATTTTGCATGTTCATCTCCATCTGGAATGCACTCAGGATACCATACAACTCTGTAAGAGTAAGAGTTTTAAGATCCGAAGTTCTCTTGATCATAACACAATAATGTGTCCATAGTTTAGGAAGAGAAGACATGAACTTCCTAACTATGTCCCTGTTTTCAAGAGTTACTCCAATATCCACTAGAGTGTCCACTATCTCAACATACTTAAAGTATTGTTGAGTCAGTGTCTCACCAGCCTTGAAGGTGAAATTTTCAAACTGCTGCTTCAAGAGATCCTTCTTGTTTTCTTTAGTTTCTTTTGATCCTTCATACATGAGCTTCAGTGCTTCCTATAGATCTTTAGCTGTCTTGCACTTCTTGAATCCTCAGTAGATGGAGTTTGGAAGAGCTGTTTGAAGACAAGTCATGGCCCTTTGATCAAGCTCTATTCTCTTCCTGTCTTCTTCTGAGTAATCATCTACATCTTTAGGGATGATACGATTACCAGTAGCAGAAGTAGTGCTTGGTATGAAGGGACCATTGATAACTGAGTCCCACATCCTTGAATCTTGACACTTGATGAAGCCTTCCATTCTTGTGCACCATGTGTCAAAATCTTTAGGAGTGATCAGTGGGGACTTGGTCATAGTACCAGTTTCCATATCAGCTTTAGAAAGAGCTGCCATTTGAGTTGTTAAGTATTTTGTGTGTGAGAGGGATCTTAAGATAGTGAGATCTTATATCAAGAGCCTGGAAGTTCTGATACCAAATGCAGGACTGGGTGAAGGGTTAGCACTTACAGCACAATAACACAATGAGGAGAGTGTATTAGAACACTTAACAGATCAAATGGGGAACCGGTTATGATGATGCTAAGAACACAAAAGTAAACTCAGAAAGAAAGAACAAGATAACAACACAAGTGGTTGGTTTTCAAGGATGTTGTATATTGCTTCTCAAATTCAAGTTACAAGTATTCAGCATTCATACTTTACAAGACTTTGAGATACTATATAATACAACCTATAGACGGCCATACTTTGAAGGCCAGCTAAATACACGAATTAGACAACACAATCCATGTAGAGTCAAAAGGCAGATTTGCCTTTTGGCTAGTGACTATGACATGCCATAGCTCACATCCTAATATATTACAAAAAGGATAAAAGCACATAAAGTAGAAAGGTTTGACCCAAGACCTCAATGTACAGTTTTCCTAAAGCATGGACCTTTTCACCAACTCATATAAGTTGGTGACCAACCAGAGTGGGCAGCGGCAAAGTGGTTCAGCTTTGTAGGAAAAGTACATCAGATAAAGCATGTATGATAAAAGTCTTCGGAAGAGTACTTCTTCAGTTGTTGTGACAACTACTAAAAGAGGATCATCACAACTACTGAAGAGTACTTCTTCAGTTGTTGTGACAACTACTGAAGAATACTTCTTCAGTTGTTATGATAACTACTGAAAATTATCTTCAGACTTTGTCTTCAGACTTTGTCTTCAGACTTTGTCTTCAAAATTTGTCTTCAGCTGATTTCTTCAGCTGTTACCTTCAGCTGTTACCTTCAGCTGTTGTCTTCAGCTGTTACCTTCAGCTGTTGTCTTCAGTTGATGTCTTCAGCTGTTATCTTCAGCTGTTGTCTTCAGCTGATGTCTTCAGCTGTTACCTTCAGCTGTTGTCTTCAGCTGATGTCTTCAGCTGTTTCCTTCAGCTGTTATCTTCAGCTGATGTCTTCAGCTGTTGCCTTCAGCTGATGTCTTCAGCTGTTGCCTTCAGCTGTTGTGTTCAGCTGATGTCTTCAGCTGAAGTCTTCATCAGTTATGATCAGTAGATGGTTTCAAGAGTGTTTTGGCTGTATCAGACTTCTAGGAATCCTTACACATTCCTCATGATGTTTTCAGTTGGATGAGTGTTGTGAATCCTAAGACGAGGAATCACTTCCAGTTGCAGAGATAGGTCCAAGTTGGACATATTCTGATCAGGAACTGGATTACTCTGTCCAGTTATTGTTTCAAAGTCATCTAATGAGGACTAATTAAATGACTGAGAAACATCATCAATGGTTGGTCGTGAAGTAGTATTAACAGTTGCATGTTCCTTCATAATGCTACTTCTTTCAACCTGGTGTTGTAATGGATCACCTAATGAGTTTTGAGGTTCATCAAGTAATTCACTTGTTGAAGCTTCACTATTCCTTAAGACAGTTACACTATCTGATCTGTGAATGGTTGAAGCTTGTTGCCTTTCAGCTCTTGGAGAATTTGGAAGAGGTCTGGGTAGCTCAAATAGTTGAGTAGCATCAGCATCAGCATCACTTTGAACACCTGTTCCAGCTGAAACATTCTCACAAGATGGTTTGGAATAGTTTGAAAACAATTCTAAGTCAAAGATATAATCAGGTCCATTCCCTCTAACACAAGGAGTGTACTCATTCACAACTATATTGGATGACTCCTCAAATTATTGATTCTCAATGTTGTATACTCTATAAGCTTTGGAGCTAGAAGAGTATCCAACAAAGATAGCATCATCTGACTTCTCAGCAAACTTAGCTAAGTTGTCTTTTGTGTTAAGTATGGTACACCTACAGCCAAAGGACCTTAGAAAGCCAATGAACGGTGGCCTCTTGTTCCATAACTCATAATGGGTTTTTCCATGGGGCTTAACTACAAGAACCCTGTTCTGCCCATAGCATGCAGTGCTAACTGCCTCTGCCCAGAATGTTAGAGGTAGTTTTGAATCAGCTAACATAGTTTGAGCAGCCTCAATAAGTGTCCTATTCCTCCTCTCAGCAACACCATTTTTTTGAGGAGTTCTGAGAGCACTATATTGTCTGGCAATACCTTTTGAGTCATAGAATGAGTCAAGAATAAAGTTCTTAAACTCAGTCCCTTGATCACTTCTAATGATCTTAACCTTGTGATCAATTTGATTTTCTATTTTAAGAATAAAAAATTTTAAAGTTTCAGCAGTTTCATCTTTACTTCTTAAAAAGAATACCCATGTAAATCTTGTAAAATCATCAACAATCACAAGGCAGTATGATTTCCTTCCAATGCTCATTATACTTGTGGGACCAAAGAGATCCATGTGCAGTAAGTGTAATGGAGTAGTGATGGAGTTGACACATTTGGATTTATGAGATGACCTGTGTTGTTTCCCTTTCAGGCATGCAACACAGTTATCTTTGCAAAAAAATTCCTTTTTAGGCAAACCATGTACCAAGTTATTTTTAGTCAATTTATTCATTGTTTTAAAATTCGCATGACACATGCGTTTATGCCATAGTGTTGACTCATCACTATCAACTTTGGAAAGAAAGCATGATACTTCACCCATAGAAGAAGCATTATTCATATCTAACTTGTACATATCCCCTTTCCTAGGAGATCTAAGAAGCACCAATTCTGGAGGAATTGTCATCCCTAGTTTGAGGATAATGCACTCATGTTCTATGAAAAGCATTTGATGCTTTTGGTCATAGAATTGAGAAACACTTAACAGATTGTGTTCAAGCTGTTTGACAAAGTGAACTTTGTCAATGTTTATTCTACCATTGGATATACTTCCTCTGCCTGAAATATATCCTCCGGTCTCACCTCCAAATTGGACAGGCCCTCCATCATAGTTCTGGAATTGTTGAAGGAGAGATCTGTTTCCTGTCATGTGCCTGGAGCATCCACTATCTACAATCCAGACATTGTTGTTCTTGTCAAATGGATGTCCCTGCACATAAGATGAGATGGTTAGTTTTGTTTGGAAGCCCAAGCCTTGCTGGTCTTGGACTCTTCCAAAGATAATGACATAATTGAACCAAAAGATATGCAATGGGGTTCAATAGAGGTCGTTGAAGAAGAGGTTTGGGCTGCAGTATCTTCCTTGATCTTCCAATTCATCCCTTGGTTGATCTTTGAGGATGAGCTTGTTGAAGCTTTTGCTGCATGGTCTTCTTCCAAAGCTTCTTTCTTTTTGGAAGAAGCCTTCACCACCTTTTCTTCCGAAGTAGTCTTCTTCTGGGTTGGTTTCAAGGGATCTTTCTTGTTCTTCCGAACCTTAGATGTTTTGACTTCCGAAGCCATTTTCCTTTCGGAAGAAATACTTTCTTCCAAAAGCAACTTGGCTTCCGAGACCAACTTTCCCTTTTTCATCACCTGGACCGTTTGAAATGGTCCAAATGTGAAACCTTCCCTGACTCCTTCTGTTCTAACATTATTTGCATAGTGTGTGCTTGCTGGATTGTAGTAACAATCTTTAGCCATGTGGTTGTGCAGACCACACATTATGCATGCAATGTTAGTCTTCTGAGAATTTGAAGATTGCTGTTTCTTGGATTTCTTTTCTTCATCAGCAACTTTCCCTTTCAACTTCTGATCCTTTAGTAGGACAGGAGTGCTGGTACTACATTCCTTTCCTAAATCAGAAGTACCTACCACTTGGAATCCAGTAGAGATGAAGACACCTTTTTGCTTTGGGTCAATCTTCAGCTTGGACTCAGCAACTTTCTTGGCAGTCTTTCTAGCAGCTTTAGCTCTGCTTCTTCTTGCCTTGGTGGTTAGGATTTGATCTTCACAGGTGGAGATGAGTGTATCTTCCTATTTCTCCCCTGTGGTGGCCACTGTTTTTGCCTCATCCTTTAATTCCAATGGAGAAGGGTCAGCAGTTGGAACCTCTTGCTCCTCAGTACCACATCTAGGTAGTCTAATAGACTCATAAGAGTGTGGTGGAGCTATTTCATTGGTTCCCAACCCTCCTTTGTTTTGATAAAACATTTTGGAATGAGAGGATGATGCAAGAATAGCTTGGAAGTTTTGCTCAGCAATAGCTTGCTTCCTGGCCTGAGCCTCAGTAGTGACAAGCTGGGCTTGTGCTTCAGACATCTTAGATATCAGATCTTTGATTTGAGTCTTGTAATTGGTTTGTTCATGTTTTAAAAGAGACACAGTTTTCTCTAACTCCTCAATTTTCTTTTGATAGTCAGATTCAGCTCTTTTAAAGTCAGATTTTAAGATATTTAATGACTCAACATCAGATCTGATTTCCAAATTGTAATCCTTATAAAGTTTAACCTTAGCAATACAGGCTGGAGTGCAAAGATGTTCATATACCTGAGCATCATCTGTTCCGGCCATGAGTGCTTGAGCGGGAGTCACATCCTGTACCATGAAGCTCCAGTCAACTTCTTGAGCTATTGCAGCTGTTTCAGTTGTCTTCTCTTCATGCTTTGAGGTTGAGGGATGTGTGGAGGCATGTGGGGTTCCCGGGTTGTTCTTGGGAGCCTTGCATTCCCTAGCAAAGTGACCAAGTTGGTTGCAGTTGTAGCACTTTGCTTTGCTCTTGTCAAACCCAAACTTACTGTTGACAGGGTTTTGAGGGAATTGCCTTCCAGTTCTCTTGAAGAACTTCTTCGCTCTGTAGGTTAAGAGAGCTATCTGTTGGACAATGTCCACATACTCTGCATCATCTGGATTGAAGCACTCAAGATCATCAAAGCAATATTGAAAATCACCAGAGTGTCCACTTCCAGAGACAAAGGCACAATTATCCTGAAAGGAGTTGTGTTGAGCCTGTTGAGACCTTGGAGTCTCAGGTAGAGTAATGAAGGGTCCAATATGTGAGTTGTCAGGGTAGCACAGCAACTGATGTTGTGGTTCTGTGATTTCCCTTTCAACCACATGAAGGGCTGAACTTAGTTGGTTATTGGAGTTACCAGAGGAGTTCTGCATGCTCATCTCCATCTGGAATGCACTTAGGATAACATACAACTCTGTGAGAGAAAGAGTTTTAAGGTCCGAAGTTCTCTTGATTACAACACAGTAGTGTGTCCATAGTTTAGGAAGGGAAGACATGAACTTCCTAACTATGTCTCTATTCTCAAGAGGTGCTCTAATATCCACCAGAGTATCCACTATCTCAACATACCTGAAGTATTGTTGAGTCAAGGTCTCTCCAGCCTTGAAAGTGAAGTTCTCAAACTGCTACTTTAAGAGATCCTTCTTGTTCTCTTTAGTTTCCTTGGATCCTTCATACATGAGCTTCAGTACGTCCCATAGATCTTTAGCTGTCATGCACTTCTTGAAGCCTCTGTAGATGAAGTTTGGAAGAGCAGTTTGAAGAGAAGTCATAGCCCTTTGATCAAGCTCTATTCTTTTCCTATCTTCTTCTTAGTAATCATCAACATCTTTTGGAATAATGCGATTACCAGTAGCAGAAGTAGTGCTTGGTATGAACGGACCATTAACAATGGAGTCCCACATCCTTGAGTCTTGACACTTGATGAAGCCTTCCATTCTTGTGCACCATATGTCAAAATCTTCAGGGGTGATCAGTGGGGACTTGGTCATGGTACCAGTTTCCATATCAGCTTTTAAGAGAGCAGCCATTTGAGTGAATGGGTTGTAGGGAAGAGTGAAAAACAAGTTGATTTGGATGGTTAGATCACGCAATCAAGAGCCAAAGCTCTGATATCAATTGCAGGATCGGTTTCGGTCACTCAACAAGTGGTTTCTTTCTCTCAAACTCACCTTGAACAACACTCAGAAAGAGTCTTAACAAGAGTTGATCGCAATATAACAAGTAGCAAATGATAATAAACACAGGAAGTAAATTTTCAAGGTACTTTTATATATTGATTCTCAACTCAAAGGATTACAAGACTCTTACAAGGCATAACCTCTCTATCTATTGAGTTACAATGAGAACTATATATAATACTACCTACAGCCGGATATACTTTGATCCCAGCTGAAAACCTATAACCAAAAAGCCTATACTACAAGACTATAGGTTAAGGTATCTCGGATATATTATCTGAGATTTGGTAGTCAGGACATGTCCCTGACTTACCTTTTGTCACCAACTAAGGTTGGTAACATGTACTATCATAAAAAGGTAAACAGTAGAATAAAGTATGGTCAACAACATGGCTCTTTAGGAAAAAGCCATGCTGTATCAGAGGTCTGCAGCGGATTGTCAGAGACCATACTTATGTCTATTGGTTATAGTAATGTCTTCCGAAGGTTAAGTTGCTTCGGAAGAATAACTTCTTCCGAAGCCACTTATACTTCGGAAGACTGCTTCTTCCGAGGCTTGAAGTCTTCTTTGTCTTCGGAAGTAGAGTTTGTCTTCAGACTTTGTCTTCGGAAGATGTCTTCAGACTTTGTCTTCAGCTCTTGTCTTCATACTTTGTCTTCGGAAGATGTCTTCAGACTTTGTCTTTTCGGAAGATGTCTTCAGCTGATGTCTTCAGCTGATGTCTTTAGCTGTTATCTTCAGACTTTGGAAGTTCTCATACTTGACTTCGAAAGCCTTTGAATGTAGCACCAAAATTGACTATGTGTTGGACCAAAAGAACCAATGAGCCAAGATCAGGAAAACCTCTAAGTCCCATATGTCATTACAACAACCGAAGAAGACTCCCATAAGCTGTTCTGAAAAAGTCTGAAGAATCAACAGCTGATGATCAAAGATCTGAAGTACAACAGCTGAAGATCCCAAAATACTGAAGATAAGTACTGAAGTCTGAAGTACTGATAAACACAAGTACTGAAGACTTCAAGTACTGAAGACAAGTGCTGAAGATCAAAGTCTGAAGAACTGAAGAACTGAAGATCAACTGCTGATGCACAAAGTCTGAAGACAACGACTGAAGACATCAGCTGATGACAACTACTGAAGTCATCAGCTGATGAATCATCTGAAGATCAAAGTCTGAAGACCAAAGTGCTGAAGCTTCATAGGTTGTCACAACAGCTGAAGAAGTCTTCTTCAGTTGTTGTGATGGTTTTTCCTTTTAGTAGTTTTATATTTTTCTTTCAGTAGTTTGTACAACAGCTGAAGAGTTTGCTCTTCAGCTGTTAAAGTTCAGTAGTTGTAAACGACTGAAGAGTTTGTTCTTCAGTCGTTGTAGCTTTTCAGTAGTTTCTTTTTCAGTACTTGTAATAGGTAGAACACTTAGAAATTTTGTAAGAAGATGTCAGCTGTTATGACATCTTCAGTAGTTTAAGTGTTCTATCAGTAGTTAGTTAAATAACTGTTAATGTCAGTGAAATCTGACAACAGTATGGGTCTTTTGCCTATAAAAGGGCAGTGACCTAATTGTATTGTGTGCCGAAACATGTGAAACAAACAGAATATTATTCCTTTTATGCAGAATTATTCTCTCTCTCTACATTTACTTTACATGCAATATTCCTTATGTTCTTGCATTAATTGCTAATTATCGTGCTAAATCCGCTGCGAATACAATTTAATTGATCAAACTAGAGGCTGGGATCCTGTCAAATGGTATCAGAGCAGGTTAATTATTGATCGATTTCACTATTGATCATTTGAAACTGCTCTTTTGATCTCTACGTTTGATCGAATTAGCAATTTGCAAGAATTAGCTGTAGAGAGTGAGATTCTGCTGTTTCTGGCCCTAAACTTGAGGTTCTCTGGTGGTTTTGAGCTATATTTATTTTGTTTAAACTTGAGTTTGACTAAAAACTGAGATGACTACACCAACAAACGATCCTCACAATACTGGTTCCTCAACCAAGCCTCCGATGCTTGTGAGGAATGAGTATAACATATGGCAACGACGTATGCTTCACCACTTGTCTGTCAACAGTGCTTGTTGTTGGAAGTCAGTGGTGCATGGACCATACAAGCCTATGGTGAGCGTCCCTGAATCTAATGAACAGGTTCCGAAGAAACCTGAACAATATTCGGACGAAGATCTAAAGCTGTTCGAGATTGATGCTAGAGCCCATGGAATTTTAGCCATGGATATTCCAAATGAGATTTACTCAGGGCTTTTGCATCATGAAACTGCTCATGACCTATGGGTTGCTCTGAAGGAACAATTCGGAGGAACTGATTCGGTCTTAGCAAATACTAGGGAAATCCTCGCCCAACAATATGAGACATTCTCTCATAGGAAGGGTGAGACTCTGACTCAGCAGTTTGAGCGGTTTTCTTGTTTGATCTCTGAGTTGAAGATGGTCAAACAAGAGTACTCCAACAGCCAGATGAACAACAGATTCCTCAGGTCACTGCCTGAGAGATGGAACACTTATACTATTGTCCTACGCTCCAGTGCAGATCTGGATACTCTATCTCTCACCCAACTTCAGGGGAAACTGCTCACTTTTGAGAGAGAGATAGAGCAAAAGAGAAAGTTGTCCACCTCTGGCAAGCTCATTGATGACTTTGTCCATGGCAATGCTGCCTTGATAAGTCAAGAGTCTGAATATGCTGCATCAGAAAGTTCTTATGATGAGCATATTGATTTCTCTACCAACTCTGAACAAGCTTTTGTTGGTGTTAGTAGTAGTTCAGGAGGTAGCAGTGATAACTGGTGCTTTTTGATGGAAGATTTGAAGGGCATTCCAGATGATGATCTGGAAGAGATGGATATTTTGAGCCAAATGGAAATGATCAATATCAGATCTCAAAAGTTCTATAAAAGAACTGGTAGGAAATTCCCTGGTCTCTCTGGCAAAACCAAAGTTGGTTTTGACAAGAGCAAGTTGAGGTGTCACAAGTGCCAAAGGCTTGGACACTTTGCTAGAGAGTGTAGATCATCTGGATCTAACTCCTCTACACCCTTTGTGACTTTTCCAAGCAATAGCTCACAGCACAGAGGGCAACCTTCCTCCAGTTCTGGTCATCCATCACATGCACAGGCATCACCTGCTTATTTTGTGCCTCAGGGTTATTTGCCATACTCATACCCCTGCTACTACGTGCCTCAGCCCAGTCAAACTCAAGCACCTTCTGCTCAGCCACCACAGGCTCTTCCTGAGCCTCAATCTTCCCCATCTCATCATCAAACACAACCTCAACAACACAGCTTCTTCACCCCAGGAGTTATTGACTGGAGTAGTCTGCCAGATGATCTATCTGGTCAGGAACAACTACTCCAAGGTGCTGGTCAACATGGTGGTGATAGTCCATTTGGAAATCTTGCTCTGATGGCCCTTGAGTCTGCTGAGGGGTCATCATCCAATGCCTCATCGCAGGTATCCTCTGAGGCCAAAGCCAAGCTTTGTTCTGAATCATGCATAGCAGCATTTGCTTCTATTAGAGAAGCAAATGTAGCTTTAATAGATAAAAATCTTGAGCTCGAGCAAACAATTTCCAAAAAGAAAGCTGAATTTGAGGCTGCACTAAATGAGAAAAATGATGAGATTTACAAGCTTAAATGCCAAATTAAAGATGGTAAAGCTAGGGAAGATGTACTTCTAGAGAAGTACAGAGACCTCAAGGAAACTCTTGCAAACACCCAAGTAGAGTGTGATCGATGGGTGCAATCATGCAAGGGTTTTGAAATGCTTCTTAGCAAGCAATCAGCTTCCAATGTGAAGTTTGGCATTGGTTATAATCACACTGCTCCTCCTACAGATTTTACTTCAAGAGCAGAAGTTGAATCTGATGGAGAGAGCAATAACCAATCCTTCTCATCATGTGACCTACTATCTTCTGATTCAGCATCATCAGAGATAAAAGTCAGCATTAGCTCCTGCCAAAACCAATCAGCTGATGCTAGAACAGCTGATGGTTCATATGCTGACTGTCACATGATCAAAAGGTTGATCAACTCAGGTGTTGTCTCTAGAAGTACTGAAAGTACTGGAGAGCAAGTGATAACACCTGAAGTTCAAACCTCAACTACTGCCAGCACTGAAGAGAAGAAAACTGACAGTAGAAAAGGTTTGAAGACAACTAAAGAAGAGGTCAGGAAAGCAGGTACTAAAGGGAAGAAAACTGCTAGTACTGATGACAAACAGCTGAAGAACAAGTCTTCAGCAGTTTCATCTTCTTTAGTTGATGATCGACATAAGATGAAGAAGAAGCCATGTGAAGTATGTGGCTTGTTCAATCATCTTACTGATGATTGTTGGTACAAAAGGGGTTCCAAACTCAAACAAAAGGAGGAAATTAAAGAGCTAATAAATAAAATTAAAAATGAGTTTGAAACCAAGTTTGTACTAGCAACATCAAAGCCTGAAATCCCTAAGTCAAAAGCTAAATCTAAAAAGAAAGTAGGAGTTACTCAGGCAACAGCTGAGGTTACTCAAAAGAAGATGGTGCAACATAGGAACCCATCATCAGCAAGTCCCAATGTGTCTGAAGAGCTGAAAGCTTTATCACCAAGGCAGACACAACTGGTGATGATGGTTCAGCATCTAATGGGAAGAATCAACCACTTAGATGCTCCTGTGTTGAAACCACAGAAAAGGAAATCCAAGCCAAAAGGTTCCTCTTCTACACCATCTTCTTCACCTCAGGCTGTTACACATAGCACACCTGTTAGTGTTGCACCTGTTGTTGAGAACAGACCCAAAACCAAACAGGTTTGGGTCTCTAAAACTAACTAACATGTGGTTATGATTGCAGGGTTCTTCAACATGCGAAAGAAGCATCTGGTATGTAGATAGTGGAGGATCTATGCACATGACAGGAAGCAGCTCCCTTCTTAATAACTACTCTCAAGGAAAGAAGGGATTTGTCTCCTTTGGCAATGATACAAAGGGTTACATCATCGGAAAAGGCTTTGTTTCCAATGGGGAAATAAGGTTTGATGATGTTAACCATGTGGAGAATCTCAAGTACAACCTCTTGAGTGTCAGTCAAATGTGTGATAAAGGCCATGTTGCCATTTTCACAAGCCAGAACTGTCGGATTCTGTCATCCAAAGTTCTAAATTTGATTGACAAGATGTTGGATGAATACACTCTCTTGAAGGCCAACAGGACAGGAAGAGTGTATGCCTTAGATCTTTCCAAAAGGATAGATCTAAAAGGCCATCCTTGCCTATTCTCCAAGGCATCTCCTCAAGAGTCTACTCTATGGCATAGAAGGCTGGGGCATGTTAACTTCAAGAACATGAATCAGCTGATAAGCCATGGTTTAGTAAGAGGATTGCCTTTGAAGGAGTTCAAGTGTGAAGACAACTGCATTGCTTGCTTAAAAGGAAAACAACACAAAGGCTCATTCCCTTCAATAGAAGAACCAAAGTCCACTGCCTGCTTGCAGCTCCTGCACATGGATCTCTTTGGTCCTGTCAGAGTGATGAGCATGGCAAAGAAGAAATACTGCCTGGTAATTGTGGATGATTATTCCAGGTTTGTATGGACTTTCTTCTTGCACTCCAAAGATGAAGCAGCCAAGACAATCATAAACTTTGTGTTATTTGTAGAAAAGCAGTATTCCCTACAGGTCAAGTGTGTGAGGAGTGACAATGGAATAGAATTTAGAAACCACACACTTGATGACTTCTACCTGTCCAAGGGAATTAAAAGGCAGTTTAGTATTCCTAGAACTCCTGAGCAGAATGGAGTGGTTGAGAGAAAGAACAGGACTCTCATTGAAGCTGCAAGGTCAATGCTGGCTGACTCAGGATTGCCACTAACCTTTTGGGCTGAAGCTGTCAATACAGCTTGCTATGTACAAAATAGAGCTTTAGTGAATAAGAGGTTGATGAAGACTCCTTATGAAGTTCTTCATCATTTGGCTCCTTTAATTTCATTCTTTAGAGCATTTAGGTGTCCATGTTTTATTCTTAACACTAGCAACCCACTCCAGAAGTTTGCTAGTAAGGTGGATGCAGGGTATTTTGTTGGTTATTCATCAACTTGCAAGGCATATAGAGTCTTCAACTGTAGGACAAAGGTGGTTGAAGAAACTCTGCATGTTAAGTTCAATGAATCTCCAAAGGACAAGATTCCATAAAACCCTGTGGAGTTGTTTGATCTGGACATACTGTAATATGTCCCTTATCAACCTCCAGCTGTTGAGCCTGTCAACAGTTCTCCACCTGGTGGTACTGATGATGATGTAGTCAGTACTCACCTCTTCAGGTTTAGTGACAACATGCCTGAGTCCACTACACCTGATGCTCCTGTAGCTTCAGCAGTCCCATCCACAACAAATGCTGATGAGATTTCTGCATGCTCTACTTCATTTGAGCTGCCATCTCCTACATGGTTTCAAGAATCTCCATCACCATTTGTTGCTGCTGAAAGTCCTAAAAACACTTGCACTGACATTATAGTCTATCAAGAGCTGAAGAATCACCCCACATCTTAAATCATTGGTGATATCAATGCTGGAGTTTCAACCAGGAGTCAATTGTCCAATTTCTGCTTCTATGCTCTCTTCATCAGTCAGCAAGAGCCAAAGAACTATCATGTTGCTTTAAGAGACAATGGACGTGTTGAAGCAATGCAGCTTGAGCTTCTTCAGTTCAAGAAACAACAAGTGTGGGAGCTTGTTCCTTTACCCCAAGGGAAGTGTGCAATAGGCACTAAATGGGTATTCAGGAACAAAACAGATGATAAGGGCCAAATTGTCAAGAACAAGGCCAGGCTGGTTGTCCAAGGGTTTGCACAAGAGGAAGGCATTGATTATGATGAGACCTTTGCCCCTGTGGCCAGACTGGAAGCAATCAGACTGTTCCTAGCTTATGCTGCTTTTCACAGTCTTAAGGTTTATCAAATGGATGTCAAAAGTGCCTTCTTATATGGTAAAATAAAAGAAGAAGTTTATGTGTGTCAACCACCAGGCTTTGAGGACAATAAACATCCTGATTGGGTGTACAAGCTTGATAAGGCTCTTTATGGGCTGAAGCAAGCTCCTAGAGCTTGGTATGAGACACTATCAACTTTTCTTCTAGAGAATAAGTTCACTAGAGGCACCATTGATAAAACCTTATTCATCAAGACTATGGGACAACATAAGCTCTTTGTTCAAATTTTGTAGATGACATCATCTTTGCATCCTCTGATCTAAAGTTGTGTGATGAAATTACAATGCTAATGAAGCAAAAGTTTGAAATGAGTGCTATGGGGGAATTACAGTTCTTTCTAGGTTTGCAAATCAAACAACAGGCTGATGGTATCTTTATTCATCAGTCCAAATACACCAAAGAGTTGTTGAATAAGTTTGATTTACAAACCTGCAAGCCCTGTTCTACTCCCATGACCAGCATCACACAACTAGATGTAGATCAGAAAGGTAAAGCGGTTGATGAAACCCTTTACAGATGTATGATTGGGTCCTTGATGTACCTCACAGCTTCTAGACCAGACATCATGTTTGCAACATGTGCCTGTGCTAGATTTCAGGCTGCACCTAAAGAATCCCATTTGATTGCAGTCAAAAGGATCTTTAGATATCTACAAGGTACCCAATCACTAGGTCTTTGGTATTCAACTGGTCATTCTTGCAAATTAGTTGCTTTCTCTGATAGTGACTATGCAGGATGCAAAGTCACCAGAAAATCTACTTCTGGTGGTTGCCAATTCCTAGGTAATTGTTTAGTTTCTTGGCAGAGTAAGAAATAAACATCAATTGCTACATCCACTGCTGAAGCTGAGTACATTGCTGCTACAAGTTGTACATCTCAGATACTCTGGCTTCAGAACCAACTCTTGGATTATGGCATTACAGAGACTAAGACTCCATTATTAATGGATAGTGCTTCAGCTCTTTGCATTGTTAAAAATCCAGTCCAGCACTCTAGGACCAAACATATAGAGATTAGACATCATTTTATTAGGGATTGCTATGAAAAAGGTCTGATTTATCCAAAGTTTGTGCCTAGTGCTGATGAGCTTGCAGATTTCAAAACTTGGTACTAAGGCTTGGTATGCTGCAGCTAGAATAATTTGACCAATACTGATGCTCTCAGCTCACAAGTACTGATGAGCATTAGTATGCAAAGGTCAAATATAAGTACTGATAAGTAGTTTAGTCTTCAGCATTTTCACAACTACTGAAGACTAAAACGCTTCAAAGTACTGATGTACATTATTTGTTGAAAACAACTGATGTAGTGAGGTGAACTACAACTACTGATGTATCATTTTCAAACAAATAAGTACTGAAGAACAAATTTTGTTCGCAAGTACTGATGTGTAATCTTACACAAGCACTGAAGACAAAATTGTTCACCAGCTCTGGAGTATTTCATCAGCACTTGTGAACATCTGATCACAAGAGCTGAAGGCATAAATATTCACAAGAGCTGAAGGGTCAATAAAATATCTGAAAGACAGCCAAAGAGCTGATGAGTAAATGTGGAGGTCAGCATGAAACAACTGATTTGACGGAAACAGCTGATGAGTAATTTTACTCTTCAGCTGATGCCAACAGCTGCTGTTTCATAACCAAACAACTGAAGGACAAAACCATGTCTTCAGTAGTTTCACAACTACTGATGACTAACACCAAGTCCTCAGTTTACAACAACTGAAGCAATACCATGTCTTCAGTAGTTCACAACTACTGATGTCAGTAGTTCACAACTACTGAAGGCTAACACCAAGTCTTCAGTTGTTACAACGTCTGAAGATGAAAACTAGGTCCTCAGTAGTTTATAACTACTGAAGACTGACAACAAATCTTCAGCCGTTTAGAACATCTGAAGGACAAAACCAAGGTTTCAGTAGTTTCATCTACTGAAGACTAACACCAAGTCCTCAGATGTTACAACCACTGAAGGTTAAAAACCACGTCATCAGTAGTTTCAACAACTGATGACTAACACCAAAACCTTCAGTAGTTTTCTTTCAGCCTTTGCCATACCCTATAAATACCCAACCTTCAGAGCTTTTTATTCTCACTTGACCTAACTTTTCAAAAACCTCTGAAATTCCCATACACCATTAATGGCGACCATGCAACTCAAACCTCGACACAACTGTGTCGCTCATCTCACAAAATCGCCATTCTGGGCCAAATTTCACAATGTCGTCGATCTCATGAACGACTCACCTTACCAAACGGCTTTTCTTCTGAACCCTACCATCCACACCGACTCCCTATCAAAGTTCTGGACGAACATCACCGTCCAAACCGCAGAGAATGATGGCGAGGTCTCTCTCCGGTCCTCCGTAAACAACCATCCCGTGGTTATCACTCCAGCTACTATCCGACAAACCCTAAAGCTGGAGGACGCCACCTACCCAACCTCATACCCCAAAGGCGCCCTCGATCTATCTTTCTCAGCCAACGACTATCAGGGTGACCTAGCTGCCTCCACCTTGTTGAAGAAACACTTCCCAGATCCCCAACGTCTCATCTTCCACATGGTGAATGTGTGTCTGGCCCCCAAAACATCTTCATGGGACCAGATGTCAACAAGGTGGCAGCAGGTATTATATTCTATCTTTGAGAAACAACCACTAAACTTAACTGAAATTATATTTTTGGAACTAAAGACATGGCTGCTAAACCTGTTTTAAACCGATGGATTTTATATCCTAGGTTCATTATGGCCATGATAGGAGACCAGCTTCAAGCTAAGGGACTTGTTGGCACTGGGGTTCCTGCCATGGCTGTTCTAGCCGAGGTATACTCCAGGCACAACACCGACCACACACTAAAACAGGCTGGCCGGCTGCGAAAACCCACGCAGCTGGAACCCACAGCCTCCACCTCCAAATCCAAAGTCCCCACCAAGCCAAAAGCCAAAAAAAAGCCCAAAAAGGCTACTCAGGGAAATGAGTCCCCTGAGGATGCCCCTGCAACACAAAGGCAGGATGTGGCTGCTGGTTCGATTCTCCCAGCAGCCACCACGACTCCACCCACCACAACCGCACAGGCTTCCTCTCAATAGGAGCCTGATGCAACCACTTCAGGGGCACCCACACATCTGGGGTCTTTCTCACTTGAGGAGACTACCATTGAAATGCACACTCCTCCCCATATGCTTCAAGCCCATCTCCCACTGAGACCGCCCCACAAAGCCCTACACTCATAATAGCCAAAGTGTTGACCCACCTGAGCACTCCACCCTCTCCCCAGAAACCAATTACAACTGGGGAGACCCCAACCGAAGAGAGGGTGGACACAAGTGCTGGTGGGAGCCCACAACACAGGGAATCACATGTCCAATCTCCTAGTGTGGCTAGGGAGATAGGATATTCTGGTGAGGCTGCCACTTCCCCTGCATCAGCACATGAGCAGGGAGAAGCTGGTACAAGCAATAAGACCTCACCAGAGGCAACTGCCGATGATGGATCCAATTCGGAGGCTGGAAGTCCCCAGTACCAAGACCAAGCGGCACATGCTACTTCTGAGCCACACTCAGAGCATGTATATCCCGACATAGTCAGGAGGTCAGGTGATTCAGTTTACACTGATGATGACCTGAGCTTCTTCTTTGATGTAGTCGCTCACAACACTATCTTAGAAGATGAGATAAGCAGACTCAAAGAGCTGCTTGCTCAAATGACTCAAGATAGAAGTCCATCTGCCACCACAAACCCACAGATGGCACCTTCACCCGAAGGTCTCACATACACTGAGCCACTCCCACAAACTCGGCCACTAGCCCCTGCTTCTGGCACTAGCTCTCAGGAACAGAACCCTCCTGAGCAGCTAGATGCTATCTTCCAGAAATTCCTGCCTCTCATCACACCTATAATCACAGAAATTGTGATGAAAACCATTGATGAGAGGCTTCCCACTTATATACAACCCATGGTGGAGGTTGCTGTTGCTAAAGCACTTGCTGATAGTCAAACCCCAACCAATGCACCCAAAAAGGGGGAGACATCAGTGCAAGTTAAGAGGAAGAAGGTGGAGGAAGAGAAAGAAGTAGGGAGAGAGGGGGCAACTGAGAAGGAGAGGTCTGAGGAGACGGGTAGGGAGAAGGGGAAGGAGAAGGTGAGGGAGAGTGAGCAAATAGCAGTGGCTGAAATCCAAAAGGATTTCAGTTTCACTTATCAAAAGAAGAGAGGAGAGAAGAGAGGAGAGGAGGGAGAGAAGGTAGAGAAGACTGACTTTGATCTAGCAGCCCTTGTTAAGGAGGCTGATGCTGAGCATAGCCGATCAATAGACTCTGTTATTGATCAGCTGTTTAGGCAAGGCTTTGACAAGAACACTGCCATGCTAGATCAAGAGATCAGAAATATGGAGAGAAAAGAGATTGAGTACCGATGGACTACTTATAGCCAAGAGGAAAGAAAGAGACTTGAGGCTATGAGTAGGTTCACTTCGAAGTATCTGGGTAGGCCAGTCCTTGATGTCAAGGCATATACCAGGGACAGAATCTTGGCTATGGCCACCAAGATCCGTTCATCTGGTGATTTCACCAAAGGACTGGTCGTTGAGGCCCTCTCAGAAGCTGGTGCTGGGAACAGGACACTGCTAGCAAAACAGACCAAACCATCTCTTATCTCTAGATTGCTAGCAGTGCCTGCCAACATTCCCACACCAACCACCCAAACACAACCCACAAAACCAACCCCTTCACCATCAAAACCCACAGCCAATGATCCACCCTTGAAGAAGAAGAGAAGGGTGTTGAGGCTGCAAGAAGAAGAAGAAGAGGAGGATGAGGAGGATAGACTGCCCCTTTCTGCAGTCATCCCTCTACCCAAAGCCAAACCTCAAAGCATCACTCCCACCTCACAGAAGGATACTGTGAAGGTTAAGTTAGTAGAAGAGGAGCAGCAAAGATTACACGATGAGGAAATGCTGAAAAGCATTGACAAATCCTATGCTGCTTCTACTTCTATTATGAATATGAAGAAGGAAGCTCTGAGACTCTTCACTCTTAAGCATACCTTTCAATACGATAAGGAGAGAGTGAGGACTTGGCTTGATCCTAGGGTGGCTCACAGGATAATTAAGAAAGATATGCCTGTGAGATACAAGATCCAATTTAAGAAGGTTATAGATGAAGTGATCTCTGTGGCTCTTGTAATAACACCCTGAGAAATAGTAGAGGAGTTCGAGAAAGCCTATAGAGCCAACCAATCACCCCAAACAATGTTAGATAATAGGGTGGTTAGGAAAGGGTTGGTCTATAAGAGGCTTGAGAACTTCCATAGGGATGAGCTCAACCTGTTGTTGGAAGGAAGACACCCAGATGAATTTGCATACAGGCAAGTCACAACAGTTGAGCTCAAAAATGGAAAACAGGTCAAGTATGTCTCAGAGCTGTACGGCCGGGAGGGGTTATTCAAAGGTGCGGCTGAAGACTTAACCAAAGAAGAGCAGATGATATTTCTTCAAGCCTACACCCGAGAATCCTACCGGCTCATACGTGGGAGGTAGATCTCATGGATGGGACAACAGCTCTGTGTCCAATTCCCCAAAATAGAGCTCCCATCCATACTCAGCTAATCAAATCTTAGAGACTACCTCTCAGACCAGTGCTTATCAGGGTCAACTTCTGATCTGATCCAGAAGGAAATAGACCAATCTTTATGCCAACAATAAGTGGGACAACAAATAATTAGAGGTTTTGGCTGCATTGGTTCAGGGGGAGTTTGTTGGACCAAAAGAACCAATAAGATAAGATCAGGAAAACCTCTAAGTCCCACATGTCATTACAACAACCGAAGAAGACTCCCATCAGCTGTTCTGACAAAGTCTGAAGAATCAACAGCTGATGATCAAAGATCTGAAGTACAACAGCTGAAGATCCCAAAGTGCTGAAGATAAGTACTGAAGTCTGAAGTACTGATAAACACAAGTACTGAAGACTTCAAGTACTGAAGACAAGTGCTAAAGATCAAAGTCTGAAGAACTGAAGAACTGAAGATCAACTGCTGATGCACAAAGTCTGAAGACAACGACTGAAGACATCAGCTGATGACAACTACTGAAGTCATCAGCTGATGAATCATCTGAAGATCAAAGTCTGAAGACCAAAGTGCTGAAGCTTCAGAGGTTGTCACAATAGCTGAAGAAGTCTTCTTCAGTTGTTGTGATGGTTTTTCCTTTCAGTAGTTTTATATTTTTCTTTCAGTAGTTTGTACAACAGCTGGAGACTTTGTTCTTTAGCTGTTAAAGTTCAGTAGTTGTAAACGACTGAAGAGTTTGTTCTTCAGTCGTTGTAGCTTTTCAGTAGTTTCTTTTTCAGTAGTTTAAGTGTCAGCTGTTATGACATCTTCAGTAGTATAAGTGTTCTATCAGTAGTTAGTTAAATAACTGTTAATGTCAGTGGAATCTGATAACAGTATGGGTCTTTTGCCTATAAAAGGGCAGTGACCTAATTGTATTGTGTGCCGAAACATGTGAAACAAACAGAATATTATTCCTTTTATGCAGAATTATTCTCTCTCTCTACATTTAATTTACATGTAATATTCCTTATGTTCTTGCATTAATTGCTAATTATCGTGCTAAATCCGCTGCGAATACAATCTAATTGATCAAACTAGAGGCTGAGATCCTGTCACTATGTGAAGTAGTTTTGGTTGCACCAGCCTTATAGTGACCCAACAGGATACCTATGGTCGTGGTCCACCTGGTGGTGGTCCTCCCGATGAAGATCGATCGTGGCAGCCGCCACGACAGTGCGAGGTCAGTGATGACTCCGGCACCGGTAGCGGTAGCAGAAGAGGTATGACGAATTTTTATACTATTATCTTTTAAAATGAAAATATATAACTTACATAGAGTTTTTATACTATTATCAATTTGCAGGACAAGGCAAGCGTGGGAAGACCATATTTCAGGGTATGCGAAAGAGAAATCCACAAGGAAATTTGCTCACAACTGAATTTGAGCAAGGTACGCATGACACCTACAAACCTGTGGGTGTCAATCAGGCGACCTTTGCTTCACTGGTTGGCACACTCATTGACAAATTTCCTCAAAACTACAAGAGCTGGAGAAAGATACCTGCAGAGTTGAAGGCGACTATCTGACCTGACTTACAGGTTAGTTTTTGATAATTAAATTCAGTGATTAAATATATATACACTAAGCTATTTGTTTTCATAATTTGCAGATGTATTTTGATATGACTTCCCATGAAGGCCTGAGGGCAGGCATTGAGAAATATGCTGCAAACCGGTATAAAGATCACAAATACCGGTTCAAGCAAAAGCATTTTAGCAAAATAGTTGGGGAGGACAGGGTTGATATTTCTGATGTTGTGCCACCTGATATGCAAGAATCTGAATGGAAAGACTATGTGGATTACTACACTTCTCCTGAAGTCAAGGCTGGGTCTGCAACCAACAAGTCCAACAAAGGGAAGCAGACGATCAAGGGACATGGTGGCCGAACATCTTTAGCCCAGTGTCGTTATATGTTTGTAAGTTGTTTTAATCTAATGTGCTTATAACTTGTTTTATGTGTTTGTAATTTACTTTTATAATATTATATAACTATCTATTGTGTTTACAACGGGAAGAAGGTTCTGATGAACCTGGGAGTGCCATATTAGCATATCGTCGTTTTTATACCGATTCAAGCGGTAATTTCTATCAACCTAAACCCGCTGCATACTATGTAAGTAATGTACACGTCTTACAATTTTATAAAAATATAGTAATATATAACATCCCCATATATATAACATTGTTTATTGTCTTTTGTAAATTATACAGGAGCAAATGGTCGCGCTTCAATAACAACACCCTGAAATGTCAAAGAAGTAGATTATGCGGCAGGTCTTGGGGGAGCGGCCCGGGTGGGAACGTGGCATCGGTCCAATACCAAGCGTGCCTTCACAACCCCCACCTCCACCTCATAGAACAGGTCAGCGGATGTTCTCACAATCTGAGGTTGAGGAGATGATAGCCGCGAGACTGGCAAGTGAACAAGAACAATGACAGTCACAGATGATGGCTAATATGATGGCACAAATGCAAAGTCAAATCCAAACCCAAGTACAGAGCGCATTGAAGAGAAGTGACCATTCTCCACAAAGTAAGGAAGATGAAGAAGATGATGAAGGTGGGTCGTCATAAGATGTTCACTTTGATGTTTGTTATGAATATTTTCAAATATTTTTAAACATTTGTTTGTGTGACTTTTAACTTGTTAACTTTAGACAATATTTTGATTATATAATATGCTTTGTATTTGCGAATGGTTTGATGGTTGTGATGGTATTAGTGATTTTGAACAGCAGGTTTGGTACCTGACAATATCTGGGTGGATTGCTGCAAATGCAGCAAAAAAAATTTTTTAAAAAAAATGTTGTTTTTTGCGGCGATTTTTCGTCGCAAAAAACATTTTATCAAATGTACTATATCGTCGCAAAAAAGAATTTGACCAAAAATATTGCGGCGATATGTCGCCGCAAAATCTCCAATGGCGTCGCAATTGATGTCGTCGCAAAAAAGGTTTTTTTGGAATTTCCATTTTTTTAAATGATGTGGGCCCCACAATCAATGTCGTCGCAAATTTCGTCGCAAAAGGGTTTTTGCGACGAGTTTATTACGGCGAATGAATGGCGACGGAATTTTCGTCGCAAAATACATATTGTGACGACTTTCGTAGTTTTTGCGACGAAGCTGATCGCCGCAAATGATCTATCTTCTTGTAGCTAATTCAAAGACAGAAATAACTATCCATAGTTTCTTTTTTTTCTCAGCTTGAATGCATAGATTGTGATAAGCCCTTTGATCTCTGCCCAATGGCTGCTGAAATATCAGAAGAAAATAATAATAATAATAACCAAGTAAAATGAGAAACAAATAAATACTAAAATACATACATCTCTTACTAATAAATAAAAATAAATTCAAACATTTGTCACCATTCTAGGTCATCTAATAATTTATTTTCCCGCTTCTCTCTCCTCTTAATTATGAATTTTATAATATCTATTTATTAATTAATAACTATCAATAATTAAAATTTCAAATATGTTAACTTTAAATTTTCAAATGCGTAATATATGAGATTATTCAATCCGTATAATAAACAATATTTAAGACATAACCTTTTATATTGTATATCATATAACAATAATTTTATTTAGCACGTGTATCACACGGGATTGTAACCTAGTATAAGTATATATAAAATAAACTCTTGTCAAGGAATAGAAAACGTGGACGGAAAAAGTCCCTCGTCAAATTGAAAAGAACAAAAACGAAGGATAATTTGTTTTAAACAACTTGTGCTACTTTCTTATTCTATTTTCCTATGTAGAGGAAAGAAAGATACCATTTTTTTTCATCGATAATCACTTCTATCTCAATATATTTACACGGTTCGACTATAATGCAAGTTTAGTCTTTGGATATTTAAAAATAGGAAACTTAATCCAAACATTTGTGAGGTGATTACATGTTTAGTTCCACCACTAATGGCTGTTATTTTAGCAAACTTGAGAACTAAACTTGTAATATGATCAAATGAAAAAAAAAAAAAAGACAATTAAAATTTAAAAACTCAAACGATGGACCCATCTTGTTTCCATACAAGTAAACCACTCCATCAGCCACTTCCGATCATGGGATCTTTCCGGCCTCCACCTCAATAGCCAACCTCCGTCCATCGCCTCTTATTCTTACATCGCCATTCCCGACTATCTCTTACTACGACAAACACACATACCCTCACCTTTCTCTTTCTTCTCTAAAACCCATAAATCTATTATATATCTATATGCTTTGATTTTCACTCTCGTGGAATATACATACATGTAACCTATCATTACCCTTTTTAATCAATCTAATCACAAGAAACGTCTGAAGTTACCAAAAGCTATACGTGGGGTATTCAAAAGGGCCTGTTGAACATTCATGATCATACTAATAAACTGGATTTAAGTTTACAAAGTTTTGTAGGTTTTGGGTCTTTTCCTAGAAAGGTATGGTGAAATTTTTAACTAAATCAACTAAAGAAAGTATATAAAATGCTTTATTCTCCTTTGATTTGATTAAAATATTCATTTGACAAAGAAATATAATTGTTAAATTATTATTATTATTAAATCTGGGGAGGCCTAAGTTACGTATGGTTATGTGCAGGACCGGTTGTGGTTCAAACAACAGTTATAAAGTAGAAGATTATCAACTAAATGTGACTAAACACATTACTAGATCAAATAGAAAACCAAGCAGTAAAACAACGAACAACAAGTAAGAACACTTAAGAATAAAAATATTGGTTTTCAAGGATGATATATATTACTCTCAAGTGTTTACAAGTATAGCAAAGCCTAGTCCTTAGACTGATACATGAGATATTTTATACTACAACCTGCAGCCGTCTATATTTTAAGGGCAGCTGGATACTAATCTAAACAACAAGATTAATATAGAGTAAAAAAAACAGATTGTGACTATTACAGGCCATAGCTCATATCCTATTGCAATATGTTAATGGTAAAAATACTAAAGTAGGAAATTACAGAAAGACCTTATTGTACAGTTGATAAAAGTAAAAAGTTAATCATCAACTTGTGTAAGTTAGTGAGTCTTCAAATCTGATAGTGAAAAGGTCTTCTGCTTTTGTTAAAATATGTCAGAGTGTGAAAAGGTCAAAAATTTATAGAAATCATATTTTAAAAGTTATTAGAAAGCTAAATATTCTAAAATTAACTATTAATACTGAAATATTAGTTATCAACATTAAAATAATTCATAGAGTTGAGTTTAATTTACTCCTTGAGGTTTGTTAAATATTACCATTTTAATTTCCTTCAAAAGATTAAAACATAAATTTATCTTTAAAAATTTTATAAGTTGTTTCAAGTTTATTCTAAAAGTTTCATTAACTGTTTCAACTTTATTCAAATAATAAAATTTTTGGAATGAAATTAAAATAACTTATAAAACTTTTAAATGTAAATTGATGTTTTTAGTATTTTAAAAAGAATAATTACTTTAATCAAAATTTAAGGAACAAAATTAAAATTAACTCTAATTAATAAAATCTAACAATCAAAAGAATTTCAAAGAAAGAAAAAATATAAAGCATGAATCGTTGAAAAAATCAAACTGTGCCAATCAGTTATCGTTATTAAAATAATGTTTTAATTTTTTTTAACGGCTAATCTACTCTTTTCATAAATTACATCAATATTTTGAATCAAGAACCTCCATTTTAGAAGACAAAAGTCTCTATTAAGTGGCCTAGTCCAATATTAACAAATAATTTTTTAATCTAACCAACTAAAAGAATCTTCAAAAGAGAAGGTAAGCAGCTGTGAATCTTTAATTAAGAATTAGGCAGAGCATAGACCTCATGGAGTCATGCATAGCAACTTAACAGAATAAACAAAAATCAAAGGCTCGTGTGTACTGTACTAAATTGGATAACATTTAATTAGATGTGAAATAGTTCAACTAAAAATTATTAAATGTACTGTACTAAGAACATTCATAATCCGTTTGGTCTATTTATATAAGTGTAATCCTTATATTATATGAAATGATTATGAGTAGTTGTGAGTGGAGGAGAAAAAAATATTACTAAATTTAAGGAATTATTGTTCAACCCTTATAATTTTTTAATAGAGTAAATTTCGATTTTGGTCCCTGTGGTTTAACCATTTTAACTAATTCAGTCCAAAAAGGAATCTTTGATCATATCATGCCCTGTGATTTCATTTTTGTAACGGTTTTGGTCCCTGACACTAATTCTGTTAGTTTTTACAGTTAAATATGAGGGCACTTTGGTCATATTTGGAGGACTATTTATGTAAATTATATTAGATTAGGATAATTGTTGTAATTTTTTAAAACAATAAAAATAAAAATAAAAACTAAAAATAAAAAAAAACTTAAATCACCAGCATACATCATGTTCAGCAGGAACAAACAAGCAAACCCTAACAATCCCCTTCAACCTTCATCTCCAGCACCACCACCGTAAATCCACACTTCATCAAGAAAATCAAGCCACACTTCACCGCAAACCCTAACAAACAAACAAGCAAACCCTAACAATCCCCTAATAGACATCAAGAAACTCAAGCCACTAACTTCATCAATCGAAGCCCTAGCTCAGCAAGAAACAGAAACCAGATCCATCGGCGGAAAGAGGTCCGAGAAGAGGCCAGCTTGAACTATTGGCCGACGATTGCTTGCAGTCGAAAGCTCCGGTGAGATATTTGAAACCCAAGGAATGTGAGAGAGAAGCTGAAAGATATTATTGTGGGTCGATCGAGGGAGGAATCGGTTGAGGGATGTGTGACTGGGTGAGTGGTTACGGGTGGTGGTGGTGGCAGGTAGGTGGCTGACGGGTTAGGGTTGGCGGTGGTGTTTGGTTCGGGTTCTGTAGAGTTGGGTGTGGTAGATCTAACGGGGTGGTGGTAGGGGTTTCTGATGGTGGTGGTGATACGGCGGATAGAGACCACCAGGGATAGGGAGAATGCGATAGGGGTGTTGGCGGTGGTTTACGGTGGTGGTGCTGGTGGCGATGCGGTGGGGGTGAGATGATGATGAGGGAGAAAGGTGGTGAAGAAGATGCGGTGGGGGTGAGATGACGATGCGGTGGTGTGACTGGGGGATTGTTTTTTATTTTTTATTGTTTTAAAAAAATACAAAAATTATCCTAATCTTATATAATTTACATAACTAGCCCTTCAAATGTAAAATGACCAAAGTATCCTCACATTTAACTGTAAAAACTAACAGAGTTAGTGTCAGGGACCAAAACCGTTACAAAAATAAAACCACAGGGCATGATATGATCAAAGATTCCTTTTTGGACTAAAATGGTTAAAATGGTTAAACCACAGGGACCAAAATCGAAATTTACTCTTTTTAATATTTTTAAAAGTTGTTATGAATGTAGGAGAGAAAAGGTAATAATAAATGTATAAAAATATTATGTAATTGAAAAGATGAGAGAAAAAATAGTATTTTTGATGTAATTAGATGGATACATATAAGAAATTGTCTGTGAATGCTCTAACTGACATAGATGTTTAATACCATATATAATATTTGGACAGTATAGTCAGATTATATAGAAATTATTAGTCGGTAATTTTCCAAAGATACACGCATATCGTAGATAATCTATCGGTAAATAAACATAACATATCTGCTGAAAAACAGTTTAATTAGAGGGCATAGAGTGAAACCTGAGAGAAGGTGTGAAAACCCAGCCCTGGATGGTAACACCACCCTCCAGCTCCGATGATCAAAAGTAATCCCCCACCCGGGGAATATCCATCGGTACACATGAGTTGAAATTGTGAGTATGAAATTGAGTTGTTTTGTAACTATACACATGCAAACAAGGAATGTGGAGAAAATTGGCATGACACCCTCCAAACTAGGAGAAGGCGAAGAAAATGAAAGAAAACTAAGGTGACACTAATGCTATATGGGGAATACTGGGGAAAACGGGGCTACTGCCTCTCCCCTAAGTGTGACCTTATAAGACTGATCGGCAGGGCCGACTCCATATAGTATTAAGTGATGCATTGCGTTTCGAGCCCTAATATTAAAGCCCCTATTTTTCCAAAGAAATATTTATATTAGACAATGGGTTTGCACATTAAAAAGGACAATTTAATAATTGATGATGAACCGGCTTTTGAAGAGAGGCCTATTAAATTTCGGTTTTGGTTCCTATGGTTTAATCATTTTAATCATTTCAGTCCAAAAAGTAATCTTTGATCATATCATGCCCTGTAGTTTCATTTTTGTAATGGTTTTGATCCCTGACACTAACTCTGTGAGTTTTACAATTAAATGTGAGAGTACTTTGATCATTTTACATTTGAGGACTAGTTATGTAAATTATATTAGATTAGAATAATTGTTGTAATTTTTTAAAATAATAATGAATAAAAAACAAAACTTGAATCTAATCTAACCCCCCCACCACCACCACCATTAACGATGGTGCACCCAATTGCAGAGGCTAACAAAAGCAGCCCCTTCAGGACCCTAACGCCGGAGCAATTCTACCCACCGTCACTCCGTCACCCACACATCCGACCACTTCACAAACCCTTGAGGTCTGAAACTCTTCATGCAGTCATGGACCCCCTCCCTCCGGCGACGATCTCCAGTGTCATCTGCGTTGGCCACGGCTACTCCGACGAGTCTAGCTGGTTCGTCCAGCTCACCTCTGTCCACCTCGCCAATGACGGATTCGCCGTCTGCGCCATCGACCACCAGGGCCACGATTTCTCCGACGGCCTCCCCCTCCACATCCCCGACATCAACCCCGTCGTCGACGACTGCATCTCCTTCTTCAACAAGTTCCGTGACCAGCATGCGCTGTCGCGCCCCTCCTTCCTCTACTCTAAGCCCCTCGGCGGCGCCATCGCGCTGTTGATCATGCTCCGCCGTGGCGCCGCCGGGAAACCATACGACGGACTCGTCCTCAACGGTGCCATGTGCGGCATCATCGAAAAAGTACAAACCAGCGTGGCCGCTGAAGCACTTTTCGTTAGCCTCTGCAATTACGCCTCCGTCAAGATCTGCACAAATTGATGTTTGAAGTTTGATTGAATATTTGATTGTTTCGTATTGATATTCGATTGATTTGGTGGATACATGGATGCATATTTGATTGTTTTCTTTGTGATTTTGGATGATTTCAATTGATGAATCGATCGAGACTGTGACAAGGGAGGGAGGGATGGGGGGTTAGGGTTAGGGTTAGGGTTCCGATTATTAATCTTGGGTGGTAAAGGGGTTTTAGGATGGTGGGAGTGTTGGACGCTTGGGTTGGATAAGATTTAAGTTTTGTTTTTTTTTTTTATCGTTTTAAAAAATTATAACAATTATTCTAATCTAATATAATTTACATAACTAGTCCTCCAAATGTAAAATGATCAAAGTACCCTCACAACTAACTGTAAAAACTGACAGAGTTAATATCAGGGATCAAAACCGTCATAAAAATGAAATCACATGGTATGATATGATCAAAGATTCATTTTTAGACTGAAATGTTTAAAATGGTTAAACCACAGGGAACAAAATCGAAATTTACTCTAATTTAATTTACATACATAACATTTAAACATCTATACATACACACTATATAATTAAGAAAACAAAATTTAATCCGCCAACAATAAACGTTTTAGTTTATCATTGTTGGTTTTAGGGGTGTTCATCGAATCGAATCGAGTCGAATTCGAGTTAATCGAATCGAATCGAGTCGAATTCGAGTTAATCGAATCGAATAAGTCGAATTTTAAAATTTTCAAATTGAATTCGAATTCGAAAAATCAAAATCGAATTTGAATCAAATCGAATTCGAAAATTTCAAACTGGATTCGAATTCGATTCGTATTTGAAAAAAGTTCAAATTACGAGTCGAATTCAGATCGAATTTGAATTTATTTGATTCGTATTTAATAAAAAATATTTAATCAATTAGCATTTTTAAAATTCATTCGACAAATCAAAATTTTCAAATGCTTAAAATATATAAACAAGCGTAATATATGAAATATTATAAGTTTCAAATAAGTCAAAAGGTATGAATCAGACTTTAAGATTTTAGATTATCTATTTTTTTAAAATTTTTAGTTTTTAATTTCTCATATGCATATTCCTAAATTAATATACAAAATAAAGAATGCATGTGTGTGTATTTCTAATTCGAATTCCGAATTGAATCGAAAATCACAAATTCGCAATTCGATTCGAATTCGATAATTATATCTCGAATTGAATCGAATTCGAATTTGAAAATTCTAATCGAATTTCGAATCAGTGACTTTCAACTACAATCGAATCGAATTTCAAGTTTTTCGAATCCGATTCGAATATTAAACCACCCTACTTGGTTTTAAACCTGGAGAAAAGACAAGACTTTTAACAAATTTTTGTTGGAAAGAACTTTATTATTATTTTTTTTGTTCGATTGATTGAGCCGATATGTGAGAAAACCAAAGTAGCCACGTACTCGCACTAAATATATTATCCAATGACTATTATAATAGTCTTATAATGTACTGAATAATGTCGTGTATGTTAAGAAAACGCGTACGGTTTTTACTTCTCATAGAGTCAAAAGAATTATATTTTGTATGAACCCAATTATTGGTTTTGTTTTCTTTAGCATAACTTTAATTTTGTCCAACATTGACCTTTGATCTGGTCAATACTAAGCCTCTTGATCGATCCAATAAATGATTAAATACTAGATTTCCATTTTACAAATATATGTAATAGAGAAAAACACATCTGAATTCTGTAAGCATCAAAATTAACTAAAAATTCTTTCTGTAAACATGTTTAACTGTAAAATCATAATTCAACATGTTTCAGAGTAGGTACCTCAAATAAGGTGGGGGCGTGAGCCTCCACGTCTGCCTGCCGGCCTCATGGATGAAGACAAGACTGCACCCTCTCATAGACTTCCTCTGCAGCCACAAACTTCTTCCTCCCTTCCTTCTTTACATCACCTCAATGAGTTTCACGAATCTCTCGCAAACAAACGAGCCAAAATGAATGTTTAATAAGAGAAAAGTATCAAACGTTATCAAATAATATATAAAAAGTGAAAAGTCAACCAATAATGTATATAAAGTCAAAAGTCAAACCTTTAAAGCTTATCATTTTGATTCTTGATGGTTTTTAATTACCCAATTGCATGATCTTTGAGCTGCTCAATCCTATAAGATCACAATCCACAATTTCCTTAACATCCAAGATCTGAAACACATTGATCATATTATCACTTTCTTAATGAATTTGAAGAGAATTTCAATGTCACCTAATTTGTTACATTATCTTTTCCTGTTGTCATTATTTGTATCATCATCATCATCATATGCAACTCAAACCAGCTTCAGGCCAAAAGCACTCCTCCTCCCAGTAACCAAAGACCCTTCAACTCTACAATATGTGACCCATATCAACCAAAGAACCCCTCTAGTGCCCATAAGCCTAACCCTCGACCTCGGCGGTCAGTTCATCTGGGCTAACTGCTACACCAACTACGTCTCTTCCACATACCGCCCGGCTCGTTGTGGCTCCGCACAATGCTCGCTCGCCAAGTCCACCGCGTGCTCCATCGAGTGCCCGGGGGCTCCCTCACCAGGGTGCAACAACAACACATGTGCTCTAATGCCAGATAACACGGTCACCCGTGTTGCATCCATTGGTGACCTTGGTTCGGATATCGTAGCCATCCCATCAACCGACGGTCAGAACCCCGGTCGGGTGGTTATGGTTCCGAACCTCTTGTTCGTTTGTGGGTCCGCTTTAGACGGGCTCGCTAGTGGCGTTGTGGGCATGGCTGGGCTCGGTAGAACTGCAATATCACTCCCTTCACAATTCTCTTCGGCTTTTAGCTTCCGCAGGATATTCGCGATATGTTTGAGTCCATCTACAACCTCTCCGGGTGTCGTGTTCTTCGGGGATGGACCGTATAGGTTCCTGTTGTGGGCAACCCTGAGCTCGAGCACGCTTACCTACACGCCATTGATCAAGAACCCCGTTAGCACCGCTTCGGCCTACACCGAAGGAGATGCATCTTCCGAATACTTCATTGGTGTGAAATCCATCAGGGTTGGTGAAACAGTTGTCCCTATAAACAAGACCTTGCTGACCATTAACCGCGAAGGCTACGGCGGCACCAAGATCAGCACTGTGAACCCATACACAGTCCTGCAAACTTCTATATGACGCGATTACCAAAGCATTCGGTAATGCGTTATCAGGAGTACCAAAAGTCGCATCAGTTGCGCCTTTTGGTCTCTGTTTCAACTCCACTAGTCTTGGAGTACGCGGGTCGGTCCTAGTGTGCCACAGATCGACCTGGTACTTCAAAACAAGAATGTTTATTGGAGGATCTTCGGTGCGAATTCGATGGTGCAAGTGAATGAGGTGTTTCGTGCCTCGGGTTTGTGGATGGAGGCGTTGATCCGAGGACTTCTATAGTTATTGGTGGACATCAGTTTGAGGATAATCTACTACAGTTTGATCTTGCTAGATCGAGACTTGGGTTCAGCTCGTCACTCTTGTTTCAACAAACAACATGTGGCAACTTCAATTTCACATCAAACGCCTAAAAGACTTTGATTTCTGATTTATATGAAAGCAAATTGTGTACTTCATAGTTGTTTGTTTGTAATTCAACATTTGCTAATAATTGATTCGTTTGTTTGAATCAACAAAAGACACTGATATGATACTTTTTTTTAAATAAATTAGTGTGTGTATAAGTATACCGTATGATAAGTTACTAGATTTTCTAATAAACTATCTCGAACGCTTTAATGAATTTTTGTTAGCGCAGAAAATTGGATGGGACACAAGATATACGTTTCCGATACTGCAACAAAATAAAGTTTATACAACTCTCGTAAAATAAGAGATTAATGGGCCTACTAAAGAGACGCCCTGTGGGATAAATGGACGCCCTCCTTACGGGCCGTAAGGCCCTTCACGGGCCGTATGGGTCAAATCAGTCATTCAAAAACGTAATTCAGAAAGTAACGGCCCGTGAATATGATCACGGTCGTATTAATCCATATCCCGTGAAGCCAGTAGAGATATATTATTCCTCGTTTTTCGTGTAATTTTGTATTTATTACGTTATTTGATATGACGTAATATTCCTCGATAGTCGTGTAATTTTGTATTTATACATTATTTGATATGACGTAATATTCCTCGATATTCGTGTTAATTATGTGACGAGATGCAATATTCCATTTCAACTACTATATAAACGTTAGTTTATAAATTCATTTCATAATTCAAATTTCTACGATATAAATTCATTTCATTTCAACTACTACATAAACGCAATATTCCATTTCAAGTGCTATATTAACGTTAATATTTAACGTTACGATGTCTTTCTGGGATAGCAACTATTATTCGGTTCGGAATCTAACTATTACCCTCAGGAGGGTTACGGTTACCCTCAGAGGGTTATGGTTATTACGATGAGACTGCTTCAAACTATCTAGGACAGTTAGCGTCCAATTACGGCGGGAATGACGGCGGCGATGACGGGGGTGATAACGGTGGCGATAGCAGCGGGGATAATGACGGTTCAGGTTCCGGTAAAAAGGGTTTATACGACACGAATCAGGTTATAAGATATATCATATTTAATTTTACTTTCATTTTACTATCATTTAGTAATAACTAACTAAAATATTAAATTGATTAGGTTTTCTCATCTCGTGAAGAATTAGTTGATTGGGCAACTAACGTGGGGCGAGAAAATGGGTTCGTTATTGTCACCAAACGTTCAAAAAGAAATTCGAATGGTTTGGTGGTTAAAATTTGGTTGAAATGCGATCGGGGTGGTGTATATAAGGGAGCATCCACTCTAAGAAAAGTGGCATGAAAAAAACAAACTGTCAATTTGAATTGCAGGGTAAGTACCAGATGCAGAGAGATGGGTGGATTATAGTTGTTGTGGATGATACTCATAACCATGAACCTGCTGAACACCTGGAAGGACATGCATACGCAATGAGGCTCACCGAAATGAGCTTTCTACTGTAAAGAATCTGACCGACCAAAATATTGACCCTCGAAACATTCTAGGCACGTTGAGGGAACAAAATCCCAATAACGTGTCTGTGTTACGAACCATATACAACGCTCGGGCAAAAATAAAAAAGTCCACCAGAATTGGTGAAACCCCAATGCAGGTTTTTTTTCTATACTACAACAACATCAATATATTTACACCCCTCACATTGAGGAACCGACAAATACCGTCGACGGGGTTTTTTTATACATCCCACATCTCACACATTATGGCGTGCGTACCCACACGTGCTGTTGATTGACACAACATACAAAACTAACTTGTATAAAATGCCTTTTATTCAAATGGTTGGTGTGACATCCACCCTGAAATCTTTTTCTGTTGCTCACACATTCATTGATTATGAGCGTGAAGCCAACTTCAGATTGGTGTTAGAGCAACTAAAAGCAACGCTGGAAGATAAGTGTATGGAGCCCCGTGTTATACTAACCGACCGAGACCTCGCTCTGATGAATGCGTCAAAAGAAGTTTTTCCGAGTGCTGTTTGATTACTTTGCAGATGGCATATTCGGAAAATATTGCTAAACATTGTAAGGCGAGTTTTTCAAATGAAGAGTGGGGTGCTTTTCAGCATGTGTGGTCGGTACTTATTAACTCTGAAACGGAGGACATATACGCTTATAATTACGACCGGCTTTATCGCAGATTGGTGTCCAACCATTCAAGTAAGTTTTCTAGTGTTATTCTTAAAAATATATGTATATTTACATAAAAATAAGTACATTTTTTTAATAGGAGTGCTGATGTACCTCAAAATAACTGGTTGGACCCCTACAAAGAGAGATTTGTGTCGGCGTGGATAAATAGAAGTTATAACTTCGGTCAGCACACAACGAACCGAGTTGAGAGCCAACATTCGTTGTTGAAAAGTTACCTGAAAGCAACCAATAGCACCCTGGATAGATTTATTCCTTTCATTAATAATATCTTAGCTACCCAGGAAATTGCTATAAAAGAAAGTTTTACCAAAAACAAAATCATGCTTATGGTGCAGCATAATCATGAAGTGCTTAAATTGCTGCGAGGTAACGTTTCTATTGCGGCTTTGGATATGTTAGTCGGTGGGATTAACAGAATAAATCATCTAATTATATCCAAAGAATCATGTGGCTGCCATCTTTTTACCAGCTTTGGTCTTCCATGTGCTTGTAAATTAAACAATTACTTTCAAACAGGTGAATGTTCTTTTACGTTTTTTATTTTTTCATGAAAACTTTTATTATATTTTATTTAATGTATTATTTTATAGGTCAATGTATCCCGCTCGATGCCATTGATGTTTTTTGGAGGAAGCTAGATTTTTCATCCGCGTATATTGTACGGGAGGTTCAAGTAGATGTACATAAAGAGATGGAGATGGTGACAAAACATTTACTTGTCCAACCCCAAAATGTGAAAAGATCTTTGATAATATTTTCAAATCTTTCATTAATCCTTCAAAAACGGATAAAAACCTCCTAAAGTCCAAACACATACACGGGGTCGTCCAAAAAAAGATAAGCAAAAAGAAACAATATTAGACGCCCCCAGACATAGTTCATATGTTCAACCGAGAGAAAATTTTGAAGGTCCGCCAACATATTCAAGTTCGGTGGTGAAGTCAAAACAAGGGCCTTTGCAGCGCAGTCAATCCATGTCTTCAAAATCAAGAGCCAAAGATGGATTATCTCAACAGAGTTCCAAGTTTTCATATATCCCGGGCGACGAAGATAAAAACATTTTTTTCCGGTTTAACCGCTGGATTCCATCATTCTTTTTCCCGTATATTTCAGGTGCGGATGATGTTTTAGCGGACGGAAATTGTGGTTTTCGTGCTATAGCACTCGCAATGGGATATGGTGAAAATCACTGGCGTTTTATACGTACGGAACTTATATCTGAGTTGGATGAAAACAGACATAGGTACTCTGCGATGTTTCCTGATATAAACGAAATAAGGGAATCATTAAACTGGAACGGGTTAGGTGCGGCTCCACACAAAAATTGGATGACAGTGCCACCTGCTACAATCCTTATTGCTAACAGGTTTCGAGTGGTTATAATTTTTATATCGATCGGCAACTCCGCTACTTTTTTCCCATTCTGGTTATCTCCTCGTGATATCAGTGAACATCATATAATTTCAATTGCTTATGTTCAAGATTGCCATTTCATTAGAATTCGATTAGTGGGTGACTATCCAATGCCTGTTCCGAGCAAATATTGGCATTTGTACAAAACAGAAAACGCCAATGATTGGGAGGCTATATACGGAAGTCGAATTCAAAAATATCTTGAACTAAGGCCCGTAGACCCGGTTGAACATGTAGATTAGTATAGTTTACACATTTATCAATTCTTTTAATTCTTTATTTATTCAATTCTTTATTGAACATGTAGACCCGGTTACGGCCCGTGACGCCTATTGGCCCGTATCCCCCAGTTTTTCAGAATTTTCAGAATTTTTAAATAAAATTTTAATATATTTAAACGATAAATACACAAAAATAAATTACGAATTTGCATACGTACCGTAGTAATGAGTCGACGGTATGAAAATGATGAAAAAACGGAGGTCGTGACAGAGTAAATCGTATGTGTGTTTAGGGGGGCGTAAATGAACAAATGGGCCGTGAGGTCCTATATATTATCCCGCCTCACGGTCGTGACGGTCCTCACGGCCCGTTACATATTTTCCTCACGGCCCGTGAGACTTTGTAAATTTTAAAAATCACCCGTTGACACTACACGACCCGTAATGTGGAGATGAAACGGCCCGTGAAGGGCCTCACGGGCCGTATACTAATTTTTATGTCTATAAATTCAACCACTTTCCACAATCAATTCACACAAATTTACTCAATAACCAAACGATGAGTGCTACAAGTGATCAAAATCCGTGGACGGATGAAGAGGAGGTCACTTTAGTAAGATCTTGTATCGAAAATTCAGGGACTATCCCTCCAAATTCAATATTTTGGAACCGTGTTTCAACTCGTTTTCATCAAATTCTCGAACGTGAAGAATATCACACCACTCGTGAACTTAGCAACAAGTGGTCTGACTTGAGAAGGAAGGTCACGACATTTCACCAGCTCTACAAAGACGTTTACAAAAATCGAAATACGTTATGGAATGATACGGATATTATGACAAGAACTCAAGAAAGATATCGGGAGAATTTTGGAATTTCTTTTAACCATTTTGCGGCTTGGATCTTTTATAAAGATCAAGAAGATTAAAAATTGTGTGTTTATTATTGTGAGATAATAACGGTTTGTCGTTTTTAATAAAGTGTACTAATAAACGTTTATGTTTTAATAAAATATTTCATTACTGTTCTACATTACACGTCTACCATACAGTTCGTCTGCCATAAATTGTCACACCCCAACCTTGACGGCGGAATCGTCGAAGTGTGAGAGTCACGATTGTTCACAGCCACATAACGCTATTATTAGATCCAAATATATTAATCAAGATTCAATTGTAACAATACAAGTAAAAGGCTCAAATAAAGATACATCATGAATACAAGATTGAAAGTAACAAGATCATTGTTTATTTCTCTAAGTCCAATCCTAAGTGAGATAAGCTTCAAAGAGTAGAACACATTCTTGGGTTATTCCTGAAACATGTTAAAAATAAAAGGTCAACATAAAAATGTTGGTGAGCATTCCATAGTTTTCAATACATAAGTATATAAAAGATGGCAATTCAAGTCATAAGTTAGTGAATAAAGTGATTAGGGATGTTATGAACAATGCAACAATCAAACCTTGACAAAGTTTTACAAGTTTCAAACGTGTACTTGGATCAACCAAGTTATAAGTATATACGATTAGCTAAGTGTACTTGGATCAACCAAGCAGGCTTGTCAGGCCCATAGATCTATGACGTTGCCAGGCTAGCAATAGTTAATGATTGTACATGTATTCGACATTACATGGTAGCTACAAGATTCAACTAATCACAACACACAAGTAAATTGCCATAAGTTTACAAGACTCAAATAAGTTTACAAGTCCAATGATATAAGTTAACATGTTTCACCCAAAGTGTGAAAATAAGAAAAAGGGGTATAGAAATACTCACATGGATATAAGCATTACAAGATGATATAAAAGATCAAAAGATAATCCAAAGTATTCCTTTACAAGGCACCTAAACATATATTACGAGTTTAAGGTTAATAATAAGATTAACGTTCAAACATGGATTAGGGTTTTGATAGAATTATGGGGGTTTTTAATAAGTAATACATCTTTATAATTATTTAAAAATAATTAGAATACTTGTTGATTAATAACAAATTATTATTCTAAACCATTAATCGAAGTATATTTTATAAGGACTAATATTTGTAACATTTTATGAAATTATATAATATATAATTTCTACAATTATTATGATAAGGCTTAGGCTTTAATTAATATAATGTCCATTAATATTATAAAGATTTATTGTTTCAAGTCCAATAACTATTTAATTATTTTAAAAGAAAACCATTTAAATATAAAAGTTAAATAAACATAAAAATAATAATTATGTTTTTAGAAAGTAACATTTGGACCAAAAGATTTATTATTTTTTATTTAAAACCTTTAAACTAAACAAAAAGTTAATCTAAAAGTATTATTGAAAATATAATGTTTTAATATTATAAATAATATTTAAAATCTATTTGTAAGATAATAAACTAAATATATATTACTCATCCAAACTATTTAAAAATATTGAAATATTTTATTAAATAAATTTACAGAAATAAAAGAATGTGGTGTCTTAAAAGTTTAATAAGTTTGTAATATATTTAGTTATAAAATTTGTAATTAAATAAAACATCAAAACTTTTACAAGAATAATTTTACAGAAAATAATTATTTAACTTCTAAAATCAAGAAAATTATAAAAGTGATTTTTATAATTTTTTTTCAAGAGATTTATAATTTTTTAAAAGCTGAAAAACCTTTTAAAAATTTAATGGGGGTCCCCGGGTTCAAACCCGGGACCTCAAAGTCCAAATGCGAGTGGGGCACCAGTGATCCAAGGTCGTGGCCGCGGTATAAGCTGGTTCCCATACCTTATAAACACATATATCAACCAATCCCCAATTCATATAAACCCTAATTCCTTTTCAATCCAATCGAAGCAGGAAACGTTGATGATTACAGAAATAGACATGGGGCTTTTGCTCCCCATGTGTAGGCGAGTGTGTGGATGTATTAATCTTACCCGATTTGGATTGAAATGAGATTAAGAACACACGAGAACAAGCCGCGACCGATGTGCGTTTAATTGCTGGGGAAATGTTGACGATAACCGAATTAAGTTTGTGGGAAGCTTAAAGGAGTAATTCCGAATCAAAGCCCTCAGATAATTTCAGGTTTTGAAGCCCTGATGTCGGTGTTTGAATAGTTGCAGATCGCGAAAGAAGTGGGTGGTCAAATTCAGTGTTGATGTTTGTTTCATATGGAATTGTAGGTTGTAAATGTTTAGGAACACTTAGATGATTGCTTCCGGTTAGTTTAATTTGATTATTATTAGGATTTAATGATTTAACGGCTCTAGGATTAAAGGTTTCGGTTATGAACTCGTTTAAACTTAGTAACCGGTGTTTTAAACCCAATTTAATGGCTCATCATGTTCGAATCATGTACGCGAAAGGTTTGGAACGGTTTGGTGATCAAAATTGTAGTTTTTTTTATAGCGTTTTAGGGGTGACCGGAGGGTCGCCGGACCTTCGCCGGAGATCCCGCCGGAAAATCGGGGTTGAGAAGGGGGAGGGGGTTTGGATTTTATAATTTTACAAGAATAGTCCCTGCAGTTTGTTTTGTATTATTTTATGCTCTAAACTTTTATTTAAAGTTTCAAAATTAACAAAAACAACCCCTTGGACTTTAAACAAACTTTAAGCTTTAATCATTTTATTTATTATCTAACTTTTTATAAATCTTTATTATATTTTTTATTATTATTATTATTATTATTATTATTATTATTATTATTATTATTATTATTATTATTATTATTATTATTATTATTATTATTGTTATTCTTATAAGTTATTATATAATAATAATCATTATAATCTTTAAAGGATTAAAAGATAAAGTAAAGCGATAAGCATAAGTAACCCATGAGTTTCATATATAGCAATAAAGGCCCTTGCAAGAATTAGCAAAGCTAACTTTAAATTAACCTAAAATTACAAGATGTTACAGTCTCCCCAACTTAAAAGAATTTCGTCCCGAAATTAAGAATGAAACTTAAACGAACAAGAGGGTTTAAATGAAAGATAAGTGTACGAACGGACAGAGATAGACGTTTGATTATAAATGAGATGTTTCACTTTATGGAATTCTTCAAGTCCCTTGACATAATATATGCCAACTTGAACACTTCCAGTGAAATACGAGACGTATTGAGAGGAAACATTGGAAATGATGACGAGTTACCATGGTATGTTAGACTTATAAATCACAACTTACAGAATATAATTTCGTGGTAAGGTGATGTCTAGAAATCATTAAAAGACCAACAATGATAAGAAAGGTTAACCGTCGGAATTTAAGAATCCCAAACGTCACCATATGAAACGATCTTAACGCATATCTTGTGAATATGTATTCCTCCTTTGACCAACCATCGGTCTAAGAATAATACGATATGCGAAGATTTTGGGTTGAGTTCATGACGATGGTTAGGAACATTGCTAAATGCAAGAGGATGAATCGATCTTCAAAATCAACAATCGATGTTTAACGACATACCACGGTATACGACTATTTGAGATAGATACAAGTCAATTTTTCGACTCATTATCTCACATGAGTTAATATGAGATTAGACAATCGGTCTCTAATGCACCAATTGTTATCATGACCTCTAAGATTAGAAGCATTCAGTTGAAAGAAAAGTTAAACAGGAGATCCATAGGATCACGAATGTTAGGTCATATGTGAAGGTAAGACACTTGGACACATACCAAGTTACATCTTTTCCTTTATGCCAAACCCATGACTACAAGTTACGAAGGTTTATGAACCTCCACATCACAATGTAAGTAATAACGAGTCTCGTTGATCGAAATCAAATAGAGTTTTGAAGATTTCTAAGGTTAAGAATTCAAAAGCGATTCAAGTAATGACGCAAACAATAAGAAAGGTATTTGTAAACATGTTTTGCAAGGTAGCAATCTCTAAGTACAGTTTACATATGCAGTTCAACAACCCATAAGCACAGCTGAGAACATTTGTATGACTAGAAAGACATGAGCATAAGTTGATAATGTCTTTAGCAGAAAGATTGTTTAGGAAGGCTACCATCGCGCAATCAGATTTTGATGATATCTCAAAATGAAAGCCGATGAATAAGGAATAAATGGTTCCATATAGCTAGATCAAATCAAAACATGAGAATAAAGGGAAAGAAATCGATTTAAGAATTTAAATGCTCCAAGCTTGGAATCAAAATCAACCTAAAGCGATCGGTCTCTTTTCAAGTTCGGAGATCATGCTTTGGGTTGATAGGTCGAAACACTAACATTGTTTCACCCTTCAAGTTACTACATGCTTCTCGCCACTTGATTACAACCTTGGTAAGATGAAGATCAAGAAATGAGAATAGTAATCAAGGTGTGGTTTTCACTCCTAACTTGATGGTGTATTCCCAAGGTATGACCTCTAACTTACCAATCAAAAAGCTCGATCCCAACTCATTGTTGAGGATCCACAGAAATAAGACGAGGTAACTCACCATTAAGGTAAAGGACGTCTCCCCTATCTTAACGGTGAAGTTTTACAAAAACAAAATATAATAGGATGAACTTCTTCATCAAAATCCAGAATTCACTCCTACTTTGATGAGGTCGTTTCATTTGAGAAAATACAATCCATAAGAATGAAATTATCATCAAGGTATGGAATTCATGCCTATCTTGATGATTGAATTTCATAATAACAAGAAAACAATCGGAAATTGACAATTGTCACCAAAGTACGGGTTTCAATCCTATTTTGGTGAGATCATGTCATTTGTGAAATGCCATTCCAAAGAAAATAATCGAAGTCAATCCTCAAGATAAGGTAATCACCCCAATCCAGAGGATGAAATTTCATAAAACACACGATTGGAAACCATTTATCGAAACGAACATAGAATCATCAAAGTAAGGGAATCACCCCTGTTTTGATGAGTTAGAATCATTTAAGAGATACGAATGTTCTTAGTCATAGGTTGACTTACAAACTCTTGCATCTCCCACGATGCAAACGGTACAAGGTTTGACATAACAGTGAAAAGAAAAAGAATATCAATTAGAAATTCAGGAAATTTCAAGTTACATCAATGTAACAAAAGAGAAAATCATGCTTACAAGCTTAAGATCAAAGTTCAAGATAGCAGAATTTGTTATGATGGTGTTCAAATCTTGAATAATTTAAATCAGGAAGACAAGATCAAGGACAAGAATGATTCGACATCATAATGAGATGTGAACATTCGATTCACAATCGAAGGGAATACGTGGACTTCTCAAGATATGAGGTCAGCCATAACCTTGTTGAAGACACGTGTACTTATAAGTGGTAACAAAGTTATAATTAGTTTATTCGATCATTGAGGTGAGTGACCACTTATAATATTTGAGTTAACAAAATTAACATTCAATTAGCAAAGTATCCCGAGATGTAGGAATTCCACCTACAACATTGAATGTCTTTAGTTATGGGACACACCCTTAGGAAGATTTGAAAACCATAAGTAACGATTTAAAGTTTTAAAAATCATTCGGTTTAGAATCCCAATATCTTTGGGTATAACAAGAGTCATGTACACGTTGATCAAGGTATAGAAATAGCTACATGAAACGCCTGACGTGTAACGATGTTTAAACGTAGGAGTTGAAAGGTAAGACGAGTTCAATATCACAGGAACATTATGTATGATAAGAATGAGAAGAAACCAGTTCAAGGAATCAAAGATTTTTAAGATACAAAGAGGATGGTTCCATTTAGTAACGCATTACCATTTGGAATCGTTGACACGTCAAGGTAAATTGGCCCACTTGCCTTAGAGACTTGTGTATGTTGACCATAGTTTATCACTCATCCCAGAAATCCCCAGGTAAGCATAATTGGTCTCGCAATGGGATTTATACGATATGCTTGCCTTAGCCCGAAGGCCTTTTGCCAGGAAATCCAGAATACAGGTGTCTATGTGTCACACAAATTTCTTAGGTTTATGAAATCAAAACCTTGATGAGATTTTCATAGATTAGACATAGAGTCTAAGGAATTGAACCCACGACGATAAGTGTAGCCTCCACATGTCGTTGAGAATAAGTTTAGGAAGTTCATTTATCGGGGAGAGTCAAAGAGTCAAAGTTAAGTTTAGGGAGGCAAGTAACTAAGTTTTAAGCATACATAAGGCAATCCTATGCTAAGGCATCAAGTTGCACAAAAGGCATAGCATTATGTAGCATGCAAACATTATGTAAACACAAAAGTATAAGGATCTTTCTATGAGGTTCATGCATCTATAGTCTAGGTCACCATTTCTAATAACCTAAATCCCTATAGTTATGGGCTCTGATACCAACTGTGACACCCCCCGCAGGAAGGTGTACGAGAGCCGCAATGTGATATTTCCGCTTTGGCCGCAGCCTCACGGATTTAAAACGCGTCACATTGGGGGAGGTATCCAGCCCCTTATAAAGAGACCTTAGTTCGCCTCCCCAACCGATGTGGGATGAGTCATAGCCATATTTTCAGGCATGTGTCCATCCACCCACCGAAGTGAGACCAACGTCCTCGCTGGCACAACGGCCCGGCCCTGGCTCTGATACCAACTGTGACCCCCCGCAGGAAGGTGTACGAGAGCCGCAATGTGATATTTTCCGCTTTAGCCGCAGCCTCACGGATTTAAAACGCGTCACATTGGGGGAGGTATCCAACCCCTTATAAAGAGACCTTAGTTTGCCTCCCCAACCGATGTGGGATGAGTCATAGCCATATTTTCAGGCATGTGTCCATCCACCCACCGAAGTGAGACCAACGTCCTCGCTGGCACAACGGCCCGGCCCTGGCTCTGATACTAATCTGTCACACCCCAACCTTGACGGCGGAATCGTCGAAGTGTGAGAGTCACGATTGTTCACAGCCACATAACGCTATTATTAGATCCAAATATATTAATCAAGATTCAATTGTAACAATACAAGTAAAAGGCTCAAATAAAGATACATCATGAATACAAGATTGAAAGTAACAAGATCATTGTTTATTTCTCTAAGTCCAATCCTAAGTGAGATAAGCTTCAAAGAGTAGAACACATTCTTGGGTTATTCCTGAAACATGTTAAAAATAAAAGGTCAACATAAAAATGTTGGTGAGCATTCCATAGTTTTCAATACATAAGTATATAAAAGATGGTAATTCAAGTCATAAGTTAGTGAATAAAGTGATTAGGGATGTTATGAACAATGCAACAATCAAACCTTGACAAAGTTTTACAAGTTTCAAACGTGTACTTGGATCAACCAAGTTATAAGTATATACGATTAGCTAAGTGTACTTGGATCAACCAAGCAGGCTTGTCAGGCCCATAGATCTATGACGTCGCCAGGCTAGCAATAGTTAATGATTGTACATGTATTCGACATTACATGGTAGCTACAAGATTCAACTAATCACAACACACAAGTAAATTGCCATAAGTTTACAAGACTCAAATAGGTTTACAAGTCTAATGATATAAGTTAACATGTTTCACCCTAAAGTGTGAAAATAAGAAAAAGGGGTATAGAAATACTCACATGGATATAAGCATTACAAGATGATATAAAAGATCAAAAGATAATCCAAAGTATTCCTTTACAAGGCACCTAAACATATATTACGAGTTTAAGGTTAATAATAAGATTAACGTTCAAACATGGATTAGGGTTTTGATAGAATTATGGGGTTTTTAATTCGTAATACATCTTTATAATTATTTAAAAATAATTAGAATACTTGTTGATTAATAACAAATTATTATTCTAAACCATTAATCGAAGTATATTTTATAAGGACTAATATTTGTAACATTTTATGAAATTATATAATATATAATTTCTACAATTATTATGATAAGGCTTAGGCTTTAATTAATATATTGTCCATTAATATTATAAAGATTTATTGTTTCAAGTCCAATAACTATTTAATTATTTTAAAAGAAAACCATTTAAATATAAAAGTTAAATAAACATAAAAATAATAATTATGTTTTTAGAAAGTAACATTTAGACCAAAAGATTTATTATTTTTTATTTAAAACCTTTAAACTAAACAAAAAGTTAATCTAAAAGTATTATTGAAAATATAATGTTTTAATATTATAAATAATATTTAAAATCTATTTGTAAGATAATAAACTAAATATATATTACTCATCCAAACTATTTAAAAATATTGAAATATTTTATTAAATAAATTTACAGAAATAAAAAGAATGTGGTGTCTTAAAAGTTTAATAAGTTTGTAATATATTTAGTTATAAAATTTGTAATTAAATAAAACATCAAAACTTTTACAAGAATAATTTTACAGAAAATAATTATTTAACTTCTAAAATCAAGAAAATTATAAAAGTGATTTTTATAATTTTTTTTTCAAGAGATTTATAATTTTTTAAAAGCTGAAAAACCTTTTAAAAATTTAATGGGGGTCCCCGGGTTCAAACCCGGGACCTCAAAGTCCAAATGCGAGTGGGGCACCAGTGATCCAAGGTCGTGGCCGCGGTATAAGCTGGTTCCCATACCTTATAAACACATATATCAACCAATCCCCAATTCATATAAACCCTAATTCCTTTTCAATCCAATCGAAGCAGGAAACGTTGATGATTACAGAAATAGACATGGGGCTTTTGCTCCCCATGTGTAGGCGAGTGTGTGGATGTATTAATCTTACCCGATTTGGATTGAAATGAGATTAAGAACACACGAGAACAAGCCGCGACCGATGTGCATTTAATTGCTGGGGAAATGTTGACGATAACCGAATTAAGTTTGTGGGAAGCTTAAAGGAGTAATTCCGAATCAAAGCCCTCAGATAATTTCAGGTTTTGAAGCCCTGATGTTGGTGTTTGAATAGTTGCAGATCGCGAAAGAAGTGGGTGGTCAAATTCAGTGTTGATGTTTGTTTCAGATGGAATTGTAGGTTGTAAATGTTTAGGAACACTTAGATGATTGCTTCCGGTTAGTTTAATTTGATTATTATTAGGATTTAATGATTTAACGGCTCTAGGATTAAAGGTTTCGGTTATGAACTCGTTTAAACTTAGTAACCGGTGTTTTAAACCCAATTTAATGGCTCATCATGTTTGAATCATGTACGCGAAAGGTTTGGAACGGTTTGGTGATCAAAATTGTAGTTTTTTTATAGCGTTTTAGGGGTGACCGGAGGGTCGCCGGACCTTCGCCGGAGATCCCGCCGGAAAATCGGGGTTGAGAAGGGGGAGGGGGTTTGGATTTTATAATTTTACAAGAATAGTCCCTGCAGTTTGTTTTGTATTATTTTATGCTCTAAACTTTTATTTAAAGTTTCAAAATTAACAAAAACAACCCCTTGGACTTTAAACAAACTTTAAGCTTTAATCATTTTATTAATTATCTAACTTTTTATAAATCTTTATTATATTTATTATTATTATTATTATTATTATTATTATTATTATTATTATTATTATTATTATTATTATTATTATTATTGTTATTCTTATAAGTTATTATATAATAATAATCATTATAATCTTTAAAGGATTAAAAGATAAAGTAAAGCGATAAGCATAAGTAACCCATGAGTTTCATGTATAGCAATAAAGGCCCTTGCAAGAATTAGCAAAGCTAACTTTAAATTAACCTAAAATTACAAGATGTTACATAAATCTTCGGAATCTAAAGCAAGCATCCTGTAAGCTAACCTCTTGCCACTCTAAAGATCTATTTTGAACCAACCTACGCAATAACATACAAATTACAACTCCCGAATCTCGACCAATATGACCGGCGTTAGGAGGCCAAACGGTTTCACCCGATACCACCAGTTCTTCGATTTGTTATTGTCCGGAGTGCTGCCAATATTGTATACGTGACAGAAAATGTAAAAAGTACGATTCGAATTGTACGAAAATCGTTCGGGCATTACGATGAATGCACCATGAATCATCACACGTATTTGGTCGGCATTCGTATGGAGAATATATACGAACTTGTAGTGAGTCCATAGAAATCTTAAAAAGATACCAATTTTCTTCGTCATCAGTCATTGGTACGTAAACTTACAAACAATTTAATTCACGGTTATAAATTCATGATTTTTATTATAAAACATGAAAACAGTATTACCGTATCAACTTCCCATAACGCGGGATATAGACAGTCACTCCTGTCTCCATATTCGTTACCATTAACGGACCCCGAGTATATTAAATTAAACCACTCAAATGGGAGAATCGTCCAACGATCACTACCCGGCAACTCTTCGGTTCTACGTATTTCTTCGTATCTCCATATTGTGAGTCTATTTGTCCACGCCCGAACATGCTATAAAATAACAGCTTTTTTAATTGTTAGAATTTTAAAAAAATAAAATATGCAAAAAAACTTTAAATCATACCTCTGTACCTGAAGACACGTTTCCGAGTAATTCACGCCAAAATTGTAACGGAATATCGGAATGACCCATGTAATACACTCTACATGTTTGGGAATCATCGTTGCGTATAAAGTGAAAAAATATTCTGAGACCAGTTCCTTCCGTTCTGCCAATTATGGTTATCTATTGGATCAGGAATACTTTCCACAATATCTCGTGAGTTTGAAGAGAACTCATTTTGACGTCTTCTACTACCTCAACGAGAAGACATTTTAGTTGTTTTGTTTCTCACTAACCGTATATAACAAGTCATATATATAACGGTTTATATAGAATCTTAATCGAATCAAGGAATAATACGTCGCGTCACATAATTACAAATTTTAAAAGTGCACGCAAATCGAGGAAAGTAAATTCTCAGAAGGACAACTACGGCCCGTGACGAGCCTCACGGGCCGTTATGTATTTTGTTAACGGGCCGTGGGTGTGGACATTTACGGGCCGTTTGTTCCTACACGGGCCGTGAGTTGATGTAGTTGTGAAAATTAAATTTCGAACGCCTCACGGCCCGTGAGGCCCTTCACGGGCCGTGAGAAAAGTCAAAGGGCGTCCGGGAATCACCTGACAGGGCGTGTAATTAGCTTGGGCCTAGATTAAAAAAAAACTACACTAAATCTTAAAAAAGTTGCATAAGGACTAATTAAAGTAATATATAATTTTTTTTTACCATTGCATACGGTAAAGTTGCATTTAAAACATCTTTCATGTTAGATTTTTTTAACGTTAAATATACGACTCTGCTTTAAAGGATAGGTGTTATCTTACATGTTAGATAATTTTATTTTTTTGATAGTCAATACAAATTTTTTGTTAGCAAACGTAATTTTTCTTATTAGCAAATGCAACCGTTTTTTTTCTAGTAATAAACACTATAATGACTCACATTGATGAAACGTAAAATAAACTTGAAACGTAAAATAAACTTGAAACGTAAAATAAACTTGAAACGTTGTTTTTACAGTAAAAGCCTACTAAACTCAAATTCTAAAAATTAAAACTAGGAATTAACTATATATTTATCTAGGTTGGGGAGTTGGGGTCTAGTGGTAAGAAGTGATAAAATCGATATACATTGATCAAAACAAAAAACTAAAATAGATCTAATAACAATGTTTGGCAAATATGTTCGAAAACAATAAAACCCTATCAAACACAAAATAAACTACAACGATCTCGGAGAAAGGAGTCATCACAAACTGTTTTCACAGAATCATGATATCAAGGATTCAAACCTGCAACAATGTGTTGTAGATTGAATCACAACGGTGGTTTTGAGTTGATTGCACAAACCAAAAAGCATTCATTTAAATGCATGAAAATGCCTTGATAGTGAAATCTTGTCCTTGTTGTTATTATTTAGATAGAAAAGTATACCGAAAAGATAATGGTCGATTCATCGAATTATCCATCTTTTGAAAAATATTGTTTAAAACATAAAGAATATTAGATGGGGACTTGAAACACTTCACGTTTCTGCTTCATTTTTTTGCATTTAAATATTACTTAGAAGGATATATTCATTGATATTATAAAAATAAGAGTTAATTACACAAATAGTCCCTGAGGTTTAGCGCGTTTCTCAGGTTTGGGTACTAACCTTTTTTAGTAACAGGTTGGGGTATTGTATTTTTTATTTTGTAACGACTTTAGGTATTATGGCTAACTTCCGTTAGTTTTTTCGCTAAATCAATGGTATTTTAGTCTTTTCAAATCTGTGGATTAATTTTACAATTTAGCAAACTGAAGGGGCCATTTGTGTAATTAACTCTTAAACAAAAGCTTGAAACCCAACCCCACCATCCCACCCGTCGGCCCCCCTTAAACAACCACCACCGCTCCAATCCAACCACCACTCCCCCCCTCCGTCACCATCTGCCCACCACCGCCATCATCGCCACCATCGCCATCTGCCATCACAAACCCTCTTCCCACCGTATGACGCCGGTGTGTCGACGCCACCGGAGCCGCCACTTTTTCCACCGCCAGAGTTGGGGCCAATTTGGGTGCCTCCGATTCCACCGCCGGTGAGGTTTTCATATCAGCTTTATCAGACTCCACAACTACCACCGACCTACCTTTTGAGAGCTTATCGCTTTCCGATATAACCCCTAGACGATCTTCCCCTCTGTCATTGTCGAGCTCAACGCCGGCATGAAGATCTCGCGGATCTTGGCCTGAATTTTGGGGATTTCCAGTGGGTGGAGGCGAAAGACGGAGAATGACGGTGGAGGGAGGTGGTGGGAGTGAAGGGAGATGGGATTTCGCCTGGTGGCCAGCGGTGGTGGTTGAGATGTTTGGTGGTGGTGGTGGTGGTGGTGGTAGCGGATGAGGGAGATGGTGGGTTAGGTTTTTTGTTTTTGAGTTAATTACATAAATGGTCACTAGGGTGCGACCACATCTGCAGACATCTGCAGCAGAAGAGGTGGACCAAATGTCTGCAGTCTGCAAGAAAAAGACTGTTTGTTTTGTTTAAAATCTGCAGAATGCTGAAATATTCTGTACTCATACAAACAAACTAATCATACAAACCATATACAAATTACTCATACAAACAAACTAATCATACAAACTAATCATACAATCCATATACCAATCAACTAAACAATTCATACAAACAACAAACCATATACAAATTACTCATACAATCCAACATCAATAAAACAATTCATACAAACAAAAAATCGTCAGAATGGATTACAAAACAATCCAACAATTCATACAAACAACAAACCAATCAACTAAACAATTCATACAAACAAAAAAATAAAAGATGCCAATTTAACCAATATCAACAATCTGGAAGCTAACATACGCAAAATCCATAAGTTCACAAAAAGATCAAGCAAGATTCAAAGGTTCACCAAATTGTCAGAATGGATTACCAGATCAAGCAAGATCAAGCAACAATCTGGAAGCAATCAAAACCCTAACAAGCAAGATTCAAAGGTTCGCAGGTCGATGGCGGTGGTGAAATCAAAACCCACCAAACAAAAACCAAATCAACAACGAATCAATGGATTACCTGAGGATGGAGGTGGAGAAAGTGAGAGAGGATGGCAGAGAATGTCGAAGGCGGTGGTGAAATCTGCGCAGCTGGTCGAAGGTCGAAGGCGGCGGCGAAGTCGAAGGCGGCGGCGAAGTCGAAGGCGGCTGTGGAAGGCGGCGGCGAAGGTCGAAGGCGGCGAAGGTCGAAGGCGGGGGTATGCGCCGGCTGGAAAACTGGAAGCGGTGAAGGTGGGGTTGTGGAAGCAGTGAAGGTGGGGTTGTGGAAGCAGTGAAGGTGGGGTTGTGGGTTGTGAAAGAAATCTGGAAGAGGTTAGAAGACTTATGTTTAGGTCTTCTTCAAAAAGAGGACGGGAAGACATTTTTAAGTGAAATGTCTTCCAAAAAACAAACAGTCTGCAAGCCCAAATGTCTGCGCGTCCTCTTCTTGGTGAAGACAGAAGAGGCTGAGAAGACCTTTTAAGAAAAAACAAACAGCCCCTAGATTAAGATATAAGTTACACACATGACCCTAAAAGGGTACTTTGGTCATTTTACCTTGATTTAACGAAAAAACTAACGGAAGTTAGCATTAATACATAAAGTCGTTACAAAATAAAAAATACAATACCTCAACCTGTTACTAAATGCGCTAATGGTACCCAAACCTGAGAAATGAGCTAAACCACAAGGACTATTTGTGTAATTAACTCTAAAAATAATAGCATCTAGATGTTTTGGTTCTTAAAACTAAAAGAATATAACTATACACTACATGTATTCGAGTTTTAGATAAAAATTAAACTTAGCTATGAAATCTTAATGATTTTTAGGTTTTGCATATCTCTGACTTTAATCTAAGAGGCTAAAATTATGTAGGCAATTATTCTTTGTTTTTATTCTTTATTTTTTTTATCATACCCATTCAAAACACATAAACATAAGTTTTTTTTAATCTTTTCGAGTGAAAAGTAAAAAAATAATAGAAATGTGAACGAACTAAAAAGAGAAGAAAATAAAGTATAAGCAAATAGAGTTAAGTTAACATATTGCAATTTCAATCAATCCTTCCACGTACATCATCTTTGTGATGAACTTTTCAAATTGATTTGACATCAATCATTAACGTTTATCCTAGCATATTCGGGGAATTACATCTATCTTTATAAATATTATAATTAAATAAGTTTTACGTCCTGAGGTTTCAAAAAAATTACTATTGAATCTGAAAGTTTAAAATGTTTTCATTTGCATTAAAAAGTTTCACTAAAATTGTCAATTGAAATTCATTTGGTTACACCTAACTAACATGGTTAACTCTTTTCTTTAAGTTTTCAACATGAGAGTTATTTTAATTAAACAAATTACAAAATAAAAAACCAACTCATGTGGGGGTTATTATATATTTAGCCTTTTTTTGATAATTGTAGTTATGATTTGACTCTATAATCATATTCTATTAGTTTGTCTTGTTAATGTATTTTGGTTTAATAATTGTGTTACTTTTGCCCGTTTTATTAATTAAGCATAGATTTCTTTGGTTTGAAACTTAATTATGATTACGATAATTGATGTTTTATGATTATTATTTATGGGCAGTTACTGTTATTCTATTAAATTATTTTTATACTTTTATGATAATTTATCTTTATTGTTATGATTTAAATAGTTTATATTATATCACTTGTTTGTTTATTTATATATAGTTTTGTTTTGTATGTTTTATAAAGTTAGAAATGAATAACTTTTAGTTAGTTATACTTATATTTTATTTTATATAATATGATGTCCAGATATGACTTTTTGATTAAATGAAAAAAAATGCTGACCATCATTCCTCGTAAATTAAAATCGTAATGGTGATTATCAAATGAGACTGGATGCTTAAAACTTATCAAGTAGACTTGATTTTTTATTTTATAATTGTTTTGACTAAAATACCTCTAATTTAGGAAACTTAACGGAAAAACTTAACGGCGTTAATTAGGAGTAGTTAAGTGGATTCAAATGGTAATTTTGTGAAACTTTTGGATACAACTAGCAAAATTTAAAATTTTAAATTCAAATGATAATTTATATGAAATCTCAAGGATGTAAAATACATTTAACTCTTAAGAAAATATTACAATATTATAACCAAGTATTAAAAGTGTTACAATGAAGTGACTTATACAGATTTTATTCAAACTGAATCACTAGATCATCAAATTAAGTTATCAATAAATTTTTTTGTGTCAATAAGGAATTAGAGGAGAAAAGACATTATTTCAATATATGTAATTATATTAAAAAAAACATGTTAAAACCTACAATTTACACAAAATATGAAAGTTGAGTAATTTAATTGAAAGAATTAATAAACTATAGTAACTTAATTGAAATACTTTAAAAATTTAGTTACTATTATACAAAACTACCTTATGTTTAACAAATAAGTTTTTAGGACGTAAAATACAGTGGTCAATAAACATGATTTCGTGAAATATATAACTTTATAAGTTTAGTATATATACTCGAAATTGTCATATGACATTCTAGTTTAGTTGCATTGATGGTTACCCCGGACATTCAAAGATTTGAGTTTAAATCATCTTAAATGAAAAAGTAGATGGCATTTAAAAATAAAAAATATTTTTTAAAATTGTTTAGAAAATTCTAATTTACTTTTTTATAGTTAAGACATATATTGAAATTTCATCCAATCATGTGGTTTTTTCTAGCGATCTAAATTAAATATGATGTTGCAAATAACAAATTATTCAACTACAAACGTTCATCTAACCTTATGAAACGGGATACCATGATCGACGCATTAAGTACCAAAGAAGCTAACAGATTCGCTTTGTCTTTTGATGGATAGATCAAATTTCACCCAAATAAAAAACTCTTGACCATTGACTGAGTAGCCAATAGCCACCTTGAATTGTCCCACAAAAAAGTCTATTATGATATATCCACTTCTCTCTCATGACTAAATATAAATAACGTGTTGTGTTATACATATTAGCTGTCCCAAATATATTAAAAACAATATACAAGAATATTAAATTATAAATAAACAATCAAACACATCTATAAATTTGAGATTGCTAATTCATTCACCAGCACCATTCATCACTTCAATGGCTGCTTCTTCTTCTTCTTCTTCTTTTCTTTTGCTTTTCTTTTGTCTATTGTTTCTTGTGTCTTCATCTTTAGCCAAAACATCACCTCGTCCAATCCTCCAAATCACCAAAGATGCAGCAACACTTCAATACATCACCCAAATCTCTCAAAGAACACCTCTCGTCCCTGTGAAACTAACCCTCGACCTCGGTGGCCCGTACATGTGGGTCAACTGCGAGCGAGGCTACACCTCAACCACATACATACCGGCTATATGCGGGTCCGCACCATGCCGACTTCTCAACACCACTTCATGCACCACCGGGACCACATGCCAACCTCCGGTCCCAGACTGCTACAACAACACATGTGGCCATGGGCCTGACAACCCCATCGCGAACACTGGCACCAGCGGTCAGCTTGGTGCCGACGTGTTCAAGATACAGTCGACAGACGGTAAGAACATTTTGTCTGTTCTTACCGTCCCTCGACTGTATTTCATATGCGGTAATAATTTCATTAACGATGGCCTTGCTAGCGGGGTCACTGGCATCGCTGGTCTTGGAAGGACTGGTGCTTCACTACCTGCTCAATTATCGTCTTATTTTCGATTCGATCAGAAATTCGCTTTATGTTTGAGCTCCTCAACAGAATCTAGTGGCGCTGTGTTCTTCGGAGATGGACCGTATATTTTGCTACCAAATGTTGATGCATCATCATCTCTTACCTACACACCCCTCATCATAAACCCCGTTACCGAAAGTGGGTTTCTAGGGGACGCCTCACCCAAGTACTTCATCGGTGTCAAGTCGATCAACGTCAATGACAAACGTGTTAGCGGATTCAATCAGTCTTTGTTGTCCATTGATAGTGAAGGCAAGGGTGGGACGTCGATCAGCACCGCGAATCCTTACACCGTGTTGGAAACAACAATCTACAAAGCTCTTGTAGCAGCATTTGTGAACGCAATGCCCAACGACGTCGAACAGGTTCCGAATGTTGCACCTTTTGGAGCGTGTTTTAACTCCAAGAACATCGGTAGCACTCGTCTGGGTCCTGCTGTACCTTCGATCGACCTTGTGTTGGATAACAAGAAAGTGTGGAGGATAAACGGTGCAAACTCCATGGTTCAGGTGAACAATAACGTTTTATGCCTTGGATTCGTCGAAGCACGAACCGATTTTGCACCTACCATTCCAGTGGTTGTCGGAGGTCATCAAATTGAAGATAATCTACTACAGTTTGACCTTGTAAGATCAAGGCTTGGGTTCAGCTCATCGCTTCTTGGAAGATCAACTACGTGTGCCAACTTCAACTTTACCTCATAGGAATTTAATTCCCTTTCTAGTAATCAATAAATGATCGGGTATATAGAATAATGAAAAGCCCGTATTAATGTATTATATATGAATGCAATAAGAATAATTTCAATGCAAACATAATCAAATAATATCTTATACTTATTTCTAATTTTAATTAGAATAAACCTCACCGATATATAATTTGCAACAGGTTCGTCTACTTTAATTTATAAATCACTAATAAATAGGTAATGAAGATATGAATTGTATTTTAGTTCCAAGTGAATTAAATACAAGAAAAAAATGAATTAATACAAAAGGGTGATAATCAACATTAATACTTGAAAGATGAAATCATGTTATCCTTGATTAATAAGAATATTATAAAGTAGATTCGCCAACAAGTTATGTTGTTAAGAGTATATGAGGCTGTCACTATTGATTATCCTAATATTGACTTTTAACAATTCTAATATTCATGTCAACTACACTACCACAACAGTGACCATCTGAAACAAAAATAAAAAAAAACACAAAAGAAATCGAAACCAATATGTCTAGAACAATATTTACCGGATAAGGATATCAATAGCTGCATTATTCTTATCACTTGTTTTTAGCAATAGTTTGTTTAGCGAGTTTCTGTTTTTTCTAATTTATTTTTTGAGTTAATTACAAATAGTCCTTGTGGTTGACGAAAGTAACAAGTTTAGGTACTAATTTTTCTGAGTAACAAGTTCGAGTTATATGGTTTTAGTTTTGTAGTAAGTTTCGGTACTAATACCAATTTTCGTTAACTTTTCTGTTAAGTAAGAGTGCAATGACCAAAACACCCTTTAAAAACCAAAGGGGCGATTTTTGTAATTAACTCTATTTTATTTATAGGGGTCATTTATGTAATTAAATTATTACACCTTTATCGCTGGCCACTTCCGTCCATCCACACACCACCATTACAGCTTCTGTCAGCCACCACCAATGACCATCGCCATTGCCATCGTCGTCGCCATCGCTAGCCAAGAGAAAACTAACTCCCACCATTGAAGACCACCGCGAGTGCTATCACCATCCCTTCGTATTCTTTTGTTGAAGAAGGGCTTTCGAAACCCTAAGTTGCAGGTTAGGGATTTCATTTCCATGGTATCCGTTCATCTCCCGTTCATCGTATATTTGTGTATTTGATACCGTGAAAGAGGACCAAGACACCAAAGGGACCTATAGTTATCGACTGTTCATCATCTTCTTCATTGATTGTGTCCTTGGGATTTGATTTACGCTGTGTTCCAGATTTTACTTAACGAGAGAAAAGAAAAGAAACACTTTTTTTCCTTTCTCTTCTTTTCTTTCTTTTCTTTTCTCTCCATTTCCTTCCATTTTGGAAGGATTGATTTTAGCCTTAATTTTTCTTCCATTTCCTTTCTTTTTCCTCCTTAAGTAATCTCGAGAACACAAATTTCTTGCTTTCCTTCCAGTTCTTTCCATTAAAAACTCTGGAACACAACTATTTTTTTTCTTTCCTTTCACTTCCTTTCTTTTCTCTCCTTAAATGAACTCGGGTGGTGGCATATGAGGTAGTCAATGGTTCTAATTTAGGAGTTCTTTTACAATTCGATTATAGATTGATTTTTGCATTTGAGATTATTGATGGCTGGGGCATCTCGTAAAGGGTTTTAATGTTATGTGGTGATGAGATGGCGGTAGCCTTCAGTGGCGGGTGGGGTGTTCTTCAACGGTGACTAGAACAAGGTTGTGGTGGTGGCATATACGTGGGGCGTGGTAGGGGTTGTCGGTGATTTGGGCGGGTGGATGGATGAGCAATGGTGTTAAATTGTAGATGAATGATGTTAGGCCGACCGTGCTAGTGGAGATGTATAGTGGTGGTGGTCGGAGATGAAGAAGACCGGATTAAGTCAATTACACAAATGGTCCCTAAACTAAATTAGAGTTAATTACATAACTGGCTATTTTAGTTATAAAAGGGTATTTTAGTCATTTTACCCTAATTTAACAGAAAAGTTAATGATCATTAGTCTTAGAACCCAAACACGTTACACAATTAAAATCATAAAACTCTAACTTGTTACTCAGAAAAGTTAGTACCCAAACCTGATATTTTCTTAAAACCACAAGGACTAATTGTGTAATTAACTATTATTTTTTATATCTATGGACGATCTTGATGAATGAAAGCATGAAAAATAGTTGCAGCTCTCTGATTACCAAAATCAACATGGTATCAAAGCGGTCACAACAATATGAAAATCATCAATTACTGTCCCATGGCAGGAGACAACAAGAAGGGTCCATTCGGTGGTGGTGCCGATGTCATTACACCAATTCACCCTTCACTTACACCCTTTCGACTACTCGAAGCAGATGTAGGTTAACAAGAGCCTCACAGAAAATAACTTCAACGATTTGATTCAAGAGATGAAAAAATTCTTATTTTCTAAGAATAAGATAGGGTTCGTGGTGGATCCATAAAGAAGCCATAGAAAACCGATAACAAATATATGAATTGGATGCAGTATGACGCCAGGATAAGGGTGGCTCATAACTATAATGGAGTAGGAGATAAGAGCAGGTGTTAAATGTACAAACACAACATCAAAAATCTAGAAAGATCTCCATGAAAGGTGTTGGATCATGATAAGGCTGGTGCAACCAAAACTACTTCACATAGTCATTTTTGGTACTACATTCAAAGGCTTCCGAAGCTGTGCAAGAGATCTTCTGAAAGTCTGAAGAACAACAGCTGAAGACCATCTTCCGAAGACAAAGTCTGAGCTTCCGAAGACAAAGTATGATGAAAGAGCTGAAGACAAAGTCTGAGCTTCCGAAGACAAAGTCTGATGAAAGAGCTGAAGACAAAGTCTGCTTCCGAAGACAAAGAAGACTCCAAGCCTCGGAAGAAGCAGTCTTCCGAAGTATAAGTGGCTTCGGAAGAAGTTATTCTTCCGAAGCACTTTATCCTTCGGAAGATATTGCTATGACCAGCAGATAAAAGTATGGTCCCTGATAGTTCGCTGCAGACCTCTGATACAGCATGGCATCTTCCTAAAGAGCCATGTTGTTAACCATACTTTAGTCTACTGTTCACCTTTTTATGATAGTACATGTTACCAACTTTAGTTGGTGACAAAAGGTAAGTCAGGGACATGTCCTGACTACCAACTCTCAGGCAAAATGTCTGAAAGACCTCACCTAGAGTCTTGTAGTATAGATGTAAGGTTAGAGGTGTCCAGCTGGTATCAAAGTATATCCGGCTATAGGTAGTATTATATATATCTTCTCCTTGTAACTCTTTAAAAAAAGCGATTTGAGTCCAAGAGTCTTGTAATCCTTTGAGTTGAGAAGCAATATATAAAAGTACCTTGAAAATTTACTTGCTGCGTTTTTTTCTTACTGCTTGCTACTTGGTATATTGTGATCAACTTTTCATAGACTACTTGCTGAGTGTTATTTCCAGTGAGTTGAGAGAAAAACCACCCATATTCGATCCTGCAATTGGTATCAGAGCACCAGGCTCTTGATTGTGAGATCTTACCATCCAAATCAACCTGTTTTTCACTCCTCACTACAAACCACTCACTCAAATGGCTGCTCTCTCCAAGGCTGATATGGAAACCGGTACCATGACCAAGTCCCCACTTATCACCCCTGAAGACTTTGACACATGGTGTATCAAAATGGAAGGCTTCATCAAGTGTCAAGATTCAAGGATGTGGGACTCCATTGTCAATGGTCCTTTCATACCAAGCACCACTTCTGCCACTGGTAATCGCATCATTCCAAAAGATGTTGATGATTACTCAGAAGAAGATAGGAAGAGAATAGAGCTAGATCAAAGGGCTATGACTTCTCTCCAAACTGCTCTCCCCAACTCCGTCTACAGACGCTTCAAGAAGTGCAAAACTGCTAAAGATTTATGGGAAGCTTTGAAGCTGATGTATGAAGGATCCAAGGAAACCCAAGAGAACAAGAAGGATCTCTTGAAGCAGCAGTTTGAGAACTTTACTTTCAAGGCTGGTGAGACCTTGACTCAACAATACTTCAGGTATGTTGAGCTAGTAGATACTCTAGAGGATATTGGAGTAGCTCTTGAGAATAGAGACATAGTTAGGAAGTTCATGTCTTCACTTCCTAAACTATGGATACATTACTGTGTTGTAATCAAGAGAACTTCAGACCTTAAGACTCTTACTCTGACAGAGTTGTATGGTATCCTAAGTGCATTCCAGATGGAGATGAACATGCAGAACTCCTCTGGTCACTCCAATAACCAACTGAGTTCAGCCCTTCATGTGGTTGAAAGGGAAAGCACAGAACCACAACATCAGTTGCTGTGTTACCCTGACAACTCACATAGCGGACCTTACATTACTCTACCTGAGACTCCAAAGTCTCAAAAGGTTCAACATAACTCCTCTCAGGATAGTTGTGCCTTTGTCTCAGGAAGTGGACACTCTAGTGATTTTCAATACTGCTTTGATGATCTTGAGTGCTTCAGTCCAGATGATGTGGAGTATATGGATATTGTCCAGCAGATGGCTCTTTTAACTTACAGAGCAAAGAAGTTCTTCAAGAGAACTGGAAGGCAATTCCCTCAAAACCCAGTCAACAGCAGGTTTGGGTTTGACAAAAGCAAAGCAAAGTGTTACAACTGCAACCAACTTGGTCACTTTGCTAGGGAATGCAAGGCTCCCAAGAACAACCCAGGAACCCCACAGGCCTCCACACATCCCACTGCTTCAAAGCATGAAGAGAAGTCAACTGAAACAGCTGCTGTGGCTCAAGAAGTTGACTGGAGCTTCATGGTACAGGATGTGACTCCTGCTCAAGCACTCATGGCCGGAACAGATGATGATCAGGTATATGAACATCTTTGTACTGCTGCCTGTATTGCTAAAGTTAAACTCTATAAGGATTACATTTTGGAAATCAGATCTGAGGTTGAGTCTTTAAATGTGCTAAAATCTGATTTTAAGAGAGCTGAATCTGACTACCAAAAGAAAATTGAGGAGTTAGAGAAAACTGTGTCTCTTTTAAAACATGAAAAGACTAATTATAAGACTCAAATTAAAGATCTGATATCCAAACTATCTGAGGTTCAAGCCTAGTTGGTCACAGCTGAGGCTCAGGCCAGGAAGCAAGCTATTGCTGAGCAAAGCTTTCAAACTATTCTTGCATCAACCTCTCATTCCAAAATGTTTTATCAAAACAAAGAAGGGTTGGGAACCAATGAAATAGCTCCACCATATTCTTATGAGTCTATTAGACTACCTAGATGTGGTACTGAAGAGCAAGAGGTTCCAACTGCTGACCCTTCTCCATTGAAACTAAAGGATGAGGCAAAAATAGTGGCCACCACAGGGGAGAAACAGGAGGATACACTCATCTCCACCTGTGAAGACCAAATCCTAACCACCAAGGCAAGAAGAAACAGAGCTAAAGCTGCTAGAAGGATTGCCAAGAAGGTTGCAGAGTCCAAGCTTAAGATCGACCCAAAGCAAAAGGGTGTCTTCATTTCTGCCGGATTTCAAGTGGTAGGTACTTCTGACTCAGGAAAGGAGTGTAATACCAACACTCCTGTCCTACTGAAGGATCAGAAGTTTAAAGGGAAAGTTGCTGATGAAGAGAAGAAACCCAAGAAACAGCAACCTGCAAGTTCCCAAAAGACTAACATTGCCTGCATAATGTGTGGTCTGCACAACCACATGGCTAAAGATTGTTACTACAATCCAGCAAGCACACATTATGCAAATAATGTTAGAAAAGAAGGAGTCAGAGAAGGTTTCTCAGTTGGACCACTTCAAAAGGTCCAAATGATGAAAAAGGGAAAGTTGGTCTCGGAAGCCAAGTTGCTTTCGGAAGAAACTACTTCTTCCGAAGGGAAAATGACTTCGGAAGCCAAACCTTCTAAGGTTCGGAAGAACAAGAAGGCTCCCTTGAAACCATCTCAGAAGAAGAATACTTCGGAAGAAAAGGTGGTAAAGGCTTCTTCCGAAAAGAAAGAAGCTTCGAAAGACGGCCATGCTGCACAAGCTTCAACAAGCTCGTCTTCAAAGATCAACCAAGGGATGGATTGGAAGATCAAGGAAGATGCTGCAGCCCAAACCTCTTCTTCGACAATGACCTCTATTGAACCCCAATGCATATCTTTTGGTTCAATTATGTCACTATCATTGGAAGAGCCCAAGACCAGCAAGGCTTGGGCTTCCAAACAAAACTAACCATCTCATCTTATGTGCAGGGACGTCCATTTGACAAGAACAACAATGTCTGGATTGTAGATAGTGGATGCTCCAGGCACATGACATGGAACAGATTTCTCCTTCAACAATTCCAGAACTTTGATGGAGGGCCTGTCCAATTTGGAGGTGAGGCCGGAGGATATATTTCGGGCAGAGGAAGTATATCCAATGGCAGAATAAACATTGACGAAGTTCACTTTGTCAAACAGCTTGAACACAATCTGTTACGTGTTTCTCAATTCTGTGACCAGAAGCATCAGATGCTTTTCACAGAACATGAGTGCATTATCCTCAAACCAGGGATGACAATTCCTCCGGAATTGGTGCTTCTTAGATCTCCCAGGAAAGGGGATATGTACAAGCTGGATATGAACAATGCTTCTCCTATGGGTGAAGTATCATGCTTTCTTTCCAAAGCTGATAGTGATGAGTCAACACTATGGCATAAACACATGTGTCATGTGAATTTCAAAACAATGAATAAATTGGCTAAAAATAACTTGGTACATGGTTTGCCTAAAAAGGAATTTTTCTGCAAAGATAACTGTGTTGCATGCCTGAAAGGGAAACAACACAGATCATCTTATAAATCCAAATGTGTTAACTCTATCACTACTCCATTACACTTATTGCACATGGATCTCTTTGGACCCACAAGTATAATGAGCATTGGAAGGAAATCATACTGCCTTGTGATAGTTGATGATTTTACAAGATTTACATGGGTATTCTTTTTAAGAAGTAAGGATGAAACTGCTGAAACTTTAAAGTCTTTTATTCTTAAAATAGAAAATCAAATTGATCACAAGGTTAAGATCATTAGAAGTGATCAAGGGATTGAGTTTAAGAACTTCATTCTTGACTCAATTTGTGACTCAAAAGGGATTGCCAGACAATACAGTGCTCCCAGAACTCCTCAACAAAACGGTGTTGCTGAGAGGAGGAACAGGACACTTATTGAGGCTGCTTGGACTATGTTAGCTGATTCAAAGCTGCCTCTAACATTCTGGGCAGAGGCAGTCAACACTGCATGCTATGTGCAGAACAGGGTTCTTGTAGTTAAGCCCCATGGAAAAACCCCTTATGAGTTATGGAACAAGAGGCCACTGTTCATTGGCTTTCTAAGGTCCTTTGGCTGCAGGTGTACCATACTTAACACAAAGGACAACTTAGCAAAGTTTGCTGAGAAGTCGGATGATGCTATCTTTATTGGATACTCTTCTAGCTCTAAAGCTTATAGAGTATACAATATCAAGAATCAACAATTTGAGAAATCATCCAATATAGTTGTTAATGAGCACACTCCTTGTGTTAGGGGGAATGGACCTGAGTATATCTTTGATTTAGAATTGTTTCCAAACTATTCTAAACCATCTTGTGAGAATGTTTCAGCTGGAACAGGTGCTCAAGAGAATGCTGATGCTGATACTGACGCAAGTCAACTGTTTGAGCTTCCCAGACCTCTTCCAAATTCTCCAAGAGCTGAAAGGCAACAAGCTTCAACCATTCACAGATCTGATAGTGTAACTATCTCCGGGAATAATGAAGCTTCAACAGGTGAATCACTTGATCCACCTCAAAGTTCTTCAGGTGATTCATTACAACACCAGGTTGAGGGAAGTAGTATTCTGAAGGAACAGGCAACTGTTAATCCTACTTCACAACCAACCATTGATGATGTTTCTCAATCATTTAATCAGTCCTCATTGAATGACTTTGAAACAGCAGTTGGACAGAGTGATCCAGTTCCTGATCAGAATATGTCTAACCTAGACTTATCTATGCAACTGGAAGTGATTCCTCGTCTTAGGATTCACAACACTCATCCAACTGAGAACATCATAGGGAATGTCTCTGAGGGTGTGAGAACAAGAGGACAAACTCATCATGGGAATGTCTGCTTGTATTCATGCTTCTTGTCTCAGATGGAACCAAAGAAGGTAGAAGATGCCTTAAAGGATAGTAGTTGGGTTGAATCGATGCAGGAGGAGCTGCTTCAATTCAGAAGAGAAAAGGTCTGGAATCTATGCCCACTACCATCTGGTCAAGTACCTATAGGCACTAAATGGGTGTTCAGGAACAAGAAAGATGATAGAGGCTTGATTATCAAGAACAAGGCAAGACTAGTAGTTCAAGGATACACCCAGGAGGAAGGAATCGATTATACTGATGTCTTTGCACCTGTTGCAAGACTTGAGGCAGTTAGGATCTTCCTTGCTTATGCTGCATCCAAGAACTTCACAGTCTACCAACTTGATGTCAAGTGTGCTTTTATATATGGGGATATAGATAGGGAAATCTACGTATGTCAACCTCCAGGATTTGAAGACCCACAACACCCCAACTATGTGTGCAAACTGGATAAAGCTCTATATGGGCTGCACCAAGCACCTAGGCTGTGGTATGAGACCTTGTCTCAGTTTCTCCTGAAGAATGGATACACTAGAGATACCATTGACAAGACTCTTTTCATCAGAAAGAGTGGAGAAGACATTTTGCGTGTACAAGTCTATGTTGATGACATCATATTTGGTTCTTCAAACGACCAAATGTGCAAGGACTTTGAAAGCATAATGAAGCAGAAGTTTGAGATGAGTTCCATGGGAAAAATGGACTTTTTCCTTGGAATTCAGGTGAAACAAATGAAGGAAGGGTTCTTCATAAGTCAATCTAAGTATGTCTCAGACATCTTAGATAGATTTGAAATGAAGGATTGTAAACCAGCTAAGACACCCATACCCAGAAACCATAATCTTTGCCCTGACCTTGAGGGGGAGGATACTGATCAACATCAGTATAGAGCAATCATTGGTTCTCTGATGTATCTCACTGCTAGTAGACCAGATATCATGTTTGCCACATGCATTTGTGCAAGATATCAGGCTGCTCCAAAGGTGTCTCACCTAGCTGCTGCAAAGAGGATCCTTAGAAACCTCAAAGGAACACCTAAATTAGGTCTCCGGTATCCAAGAAATAGTGATTTTAATCTCTATGGATACTCTGACAGTGACTATGGTGGCTGCAACATTGACAAGAAATCCACATCAGGAGGATGTTAATTTCTTGGTGGAAGGATTATTTCATGGCAATGCAAGAAACAATCCTGTGTCTCTACATCAACTGCTGAAGTTGAATACATTGCTGCTGCTAGCTGCTGTGCTCAACTGCTATGGATTCAAAATCAGATGTTAGACTATGGATTCAACTTCATGACTACTCCTATCCATATTGACAACAATAGTGCTATCTCCATTACTGAGAATCCGGTGAAGCACTCCAAGACAAAGCACATCGATATCAGGTATCATTTCATTAGAGATATTCATGAGAAACATCTGATCAAGTTGATCAAAGTTGACTCAAATGAACAATATGCTGATTTGTTCACAAAGGCATTTGATGAACAAAGATTTAAGTATCTCATATCAGCTATTGAGATGATAAATATTGATTAACTACCTCTTTTGAAAAGCTTTTTAAATGTGTAATGTCTTGTGTCAATACAATTTAAGCCCTGTTACAAAAGATCTTTAAATTATTCTAAGTGTAAATTCCTTCCGAAGAGGAACTAACTCTCGGAAGATATTCTTGAATATCTTCCGAAGCCAAAATTCCTCAATGGAAATTGTCTTCTCGGAAGAGTTTTTGGTCTCGGAAGAAGCGATTGACTTTAGATCAGATCTACTTCCGAAGCTTATAAAACTCTCCATTCAGAAAGATAACTTTACCTTCGGAAGCAATACTTTGCTTCGGAAGAGAAAGTACCTTCAAAAGACCATTTTACCTTCGGAAGCAATGCCTTGCTTCGGAAGAGAAATTGACTTCGGAAGACAATTACCTTCGGAAATGTTTTACATTCGGAAGTAAAGGTTTTTATATGTAACGGATATCTTTTGGGCCCCACTCTGTAAAAAGTAAAGATTTTGTCCATGATGGTCAGATTATTTAAAATTATCCTTGCCGCCACTGTCATTTCTCCGCCGTAAACCACCATACCACCCACAGTAACCCCAAACAGTTACCCTATGACCGCCACTACCACAATTCACCCCCTTTTAAATAATCTTGACTGATCAATTTCATCTTCTTTTACCACTTTACAGCCCTAACTATTCCCTTCACTGTCAAACCTACAATTTCACCCAAATTTCAAGCTTACCTTTTCTTCAATGGCGCTAAACCCTCAGCACAACCAAGTTGCATTACTTGATTCGTCAAGGGATGTCGACTTCACCCAAATCATCACCTTTCTTAACTAATCCACATACCTCACTGCACTAACTGTTAACCCAACCGTATACTCCAACCATATGTCCGAATTCTGGAGCAACGTCAAACTGCAGTTCTGAATGGGGTTCGAGTCCTGAGAACCCGCATTTGTGGCCAAGAGTTGGTCATCACTGAACAACTCATCAGGGAGCATCTCGAGCTTCATGATGATGGGGCTCCTACTGAGTTCCCCAAAGAAGACTTGGAAGACACTTATATCCTCATGGGATATGGAGGAGATGTCAGCAGATCAACCGTGTACAAGTTTAATTTCTCTTACCATTCGAAGTTCCTGCTGCATATTATCCTGCATTGCCTCTCCAACAAATTAGGGGGTTGGGATCAAATCCCATATGAACTAGGACGCCTAGTTCATGGGTTGGTGAGAGGTCTTCGCTTCAACTACTCACGATTTGTGTTGACCAACCTTATCGGAAATCTGAGCAGGGATACATTCTTCATGTATCCCCGATTTATTCAACACATAATCAACTGTGAGATGGAACCGAGCAAGCTTGTTTGCGCAGCTGCTCTTACTGTTCCACAAGTGAGACCTACCATCTTCAAGATACTGAGGAAGATGTCCGCCAACTTCACTGGAACAAAATTTGACGTGAGGTCGAAGTCTCAATCAAATTTAAAACCAAGTACTACTAATTAGCTAGCGGTAAGTGGGTATCGAACACAGGGAGTTTGTGGAATATGTGTTAACTTAATTTAAATTGCAATTAACTAAGTTTAACTAAAATGATAAATATGTAAGGTTCAATAATAGGTTGATTTGTAGAATTGGATTAAAACAAGAAATGAAAGTAAATTGATTTGTATAAATCAGTAATGAGAGATATGTTTCCCTTTGGTATCCGGATTTTAACAGATGATGATATTGGTGTTAATTGGGAAGAACCACATAGACATGATTCATGAGTGTGTGTTTATGTGTGATCAAAGAGGACTAAGTACTTGTATTAGCAAGGTTATCTCTCGATAATCAGTATTATTCTTGAATTACCCAACCCTTTCACTAAATCAAGATTTGCATATGGCATCAAGAACGTATGGTTAAAGTTAAGCAATCCATGAATAACCTATTACACATAATACACAATCACCATGACAAAACAATCACAAGATCAATTTCATCATCCCATGAATATAGAAACACCAACATGATCAAAGTTTAAATCCTTCAAACCAAAAGGAAACATACAAGAAGTTTAGCCACTCATAGTTTTATGCACAAGAACAAGATTCAAAAGATAATTCATAACAACCAAATACATAACAAGGATCAAATTACCACAATATTCTGTTCTTCAACACAACCAAGAGTATCAACCAAAAGCTTGGCCAAAGAAAATCTTGAATCTCAAATACCCGAATGTGTTTTTGTTCCAAGAGAATGATCCTCCACAAAATGCTTTTCCCATGTTTATAAAACAAAACAAACCACCAAAGTTCCCTCTTTCCAGCCAAAGACTCGTCACAATTCCATATATTGAGCAAAAGCACATCCACTTGTGTTTTTAAATTGTAAACCACTTTCCAGGAAATCACCCTACCGTAACTTACGGTATCCACCGTAAGTTACGGTAGCCATAAGTTTGATACGGTGGGAAGCTTCTGCCGTACGGTGGAAAAATGCATGTTTGGGGGCCACCGTAATTTACGGTGGCTACCGTAAATTACGGTGGACCCCCACTTGTTTTATTTTGTTCCTTCTTCTCATCCTTCCTTGTTCCATCCCGTCATGGTCCGTCCAACGCTACGTTTTCTCCGTATTAAGCTCCTTAATGTGCCTGAAACAAAAGCAACTGTAGTCATCTAATTCAAGATAATTACACAACCAAATATGAGAATATTACACGTTTTATCATCATAAAGGGTTGTTCCTTGAACCACCCGTCACATCCCCACACTTAACCGTTGCTTGTCCCAAGCAACATATCAAATCCATTTCAAACAAACGATCAATACAACTCAAGCATAAACATGTAATACTTTTACTAACCCTTTCGTAATACCCAAAATGATACACCCCTCGCTATGTCTCTCCTCTCGGTGACAAGTAAGCTTTAGGATCTATGAGCTAGACACACAAAAGGCAAATAAGCGGTTGCACAACTATAAACTTGTACTTAAATCGACCGTTCTCTCAGCGATTGCCAAACATGAATGCATATCAAAGGGACTTCAAGGTTGTAACTTGGCTAGGTGTATGGGTAGGAAATGGAATATATATGAGGAAGCGAAGACTTAACCTGGTCTTTCATTACATAATAACATAAACAACTAAATACCAAACCTAATACTATGAACAAAGTACTCAACTTCAATTCCTTTTTTTTTTTTTTTCGTAATTTTTTCTCTTGCTTTTTCTTTGTTTTTCTCCTTTTTTTTCACTTTTCCTTTATTCTTCTTTTTTTTTTTTATATATATATATATATATTTTTTATATATATATTTTTTTTAACAATAAAACAAACACAAAATCTTCATGCACACATCTAACATAGTATTGAAGATAAATACAATTACTAATCAACTAATAACACTATAAGACCAGGTCAAGGTAGGTAAATTTTTAAGGTAACTAGCTAAAGGGTAAAAAATGATAGACTTTTAGGCACAAAATTGGGCAACTAAATGTCCAAACCCCCGCCCCTCTCGCAACAAAGCTCATGTATATAATTTATGAGGTCCAACCTCCCAAATCCCACACTCGCACACATCCAAGACGAGGTTACCTAAATGCCCTTATTCCTTATACATTCACATCCAACTTAAAGTCTCAGATCGTATTCAAGCACAAGTTCTAATGCACCCCCCACCTATTGCCACTCTCACAAAGAAATGTGTTATGTATCTACAAGTGTGGCTTCAACTCTCACCAAGAATAAGAATGATTAAAGGTTGCCGATGCATCATTTGGATTTAATCCAAGGTGTTCAATTTCTCACAATGTTTTGCTTGAATTTTTAAAAAAAACTTCAAAATTTCTCCCCATCCCCACACTTGAGGTACATTGACCCCAATGTACGGTTTTAAGAAGATTTGATCGCTTCAACGAACCAAACGTTCATAACTCAAACCATGGATTTGATAAAAACTTTTTTTTTTTTAGAAGAAATACACCACCAACTCTCGCATAGCCCAAAACAAAAGAAAATCACTTAACTCCACCCATCCACCCATCCGTAAACATGACGAACTAACAAATATTCACAAAATGTAAAAGAAAGAACACAACCTGACTAATAATAGCGGGGCTGAGGAGGCCCGAAGATAGAAGACATCATGTCGTTCCACTCTCCGAAAGCAAACGCACCGCTACCACTTCCCTCTTGCTGCGATGCTCCTTGTTGTTGACGAGGATCTACCCATTGCGAATGATGGAACGGCGGGGTCGGATACGATACACTACCATCGTAAGGTGGTAGAGACGCATAATCCACCGGAGGTGGATCCACAACCACAGGCCGTCCTGCATGCCAGTCTGCATGCATCCTTCTTGCTTGATCATCTTCATACCGATTATTCACCTCCACCTCATGAGAATAAGCATGTGCACGATTCCATGCTTCCTGTCGGTCAAAATTATGCTTCAAGGCTCGTTCCATACTAGCACTCATCATTGTGTGCTGATCAAACAATGTTCGTTCAGAACCCGACCATGAATCAAAAATGGGTGCCGGAGGACGTTGGTTCTCAATAACTTCCTGCATGGTACCATCGTATGCCCAGTTTGGTGCGTACGATCGTTCCGTGTAATCATAAAAAGCACCACCATGTCCCCCACCTGGACCCCCTTGACCCTCATGCACATCCTCCTCATGAGGCTCATCCGCATAATCCTCATCCCCACTCGGGACTTCATCTCCACTTTCGGGCTCATCCTCTTCTCCCGGAAACAGTTCCCTTGCATCATCCTTCAACACTCTCCATCTCTGACCCTCCGATTTCAACTTGTAATATCTTTCCGACTGAGTGTAGGTCCATCCAGTACCCATCTTCCGAATCTCCAAAGGTTTATGTCTTTTAAATGCACCTTTGTCATCCGCTGTGATTGCCCTGAACTGCTTTAACAATCCCGTGATAATTCGGCAGTACGGGATGATGTTCCTCCCCACTTTGTTACGACATATCCAAAGGTGGTTCATGATTAAATACCGTATTGGAAATCGGGGCGACCCGTTAAGCAACGAGTAAAGAACTGGTACCTCTGAATACCTCACTTGCTCCTTATCTCCTCTTCGAGGAATGACATTTAAAATGCAAATGGTTAGCAGCAATTTTGCTTCAATCTTCAGATTCCTCCGGTACAAAACACCACTAAAAGTACCGGGCAAGAATATAGCTGCCAACATGTCATTCCACCTTGGATGTTTCTCTGGTTTCAGCAACAAATCATCAAGGCTGGGAATCATGTAATCACGGGCAGGTAAACTGTCATATTTGGCTAATCTTCGCAATGATTCGAATGACATCTCCACCTTTATCCCATTCACCTCACCCGTTAGCTTCATCTGTGATGGCCTATCATATCTATTACATTTCAACGTCGCCATCCATTCTTGAATTTCAGTCATAAACAGGTTTTTGTTGTCCCTGTCATAACAACTGAGTGCTGCTTCCCATCCCAAAGCGCGAAACCGGGCAAATACATTGAAAGGCCCAAACTCAACTTCTCTGACCTCTCTTTCACAAATAAATGCAGCAGCCTTGTTCTTCAACCGGTTCATTCGGTCATGAAACAACACCGGTTGCCATTTCTCCGGTTGATCCTCGAGAGGACCCGATTCCCACTTTGGTTTGTTGCCTTGATCCAAGTCCATCATCTCTTCCTCCTCACTCTCACTTTCATCAACCCCACCCAAGTATTGCCTTTTCCTTGGTTGTTCTGGTTCCTTTCCCTTTGAAGAAGAAGAACTTGCTCCGGCTCTATCTTTGGTTCTCACCATTTTTCTACACACACAAGACAGACCACACAATAAACACAATAAGTGTAATCCTTCTTCCACAATATCCCCACACTTGCTTGTTACTATGGTTGTAGATGTTAGTTAATAATGAATGTTCATATTTGATTCTAACGAAAATTGGGCATGATGCCTCTACAATGTAAAGGTTCCCCAAAATTCAAATTTAATCATCAAACTACATCTACCATAACAAGCAAGTAGTCATTTCGTCATAAATAAAACAAAATAATCCATAAAAATGATTAAACAACCATGTTATCCAACCATAAACCAAACACAAGTGCATATGTATGAACCAATGAGAAGAACAAAACATAACCTTAATCTTCACAATGTACCATCAAAAACAATGAACAAAGTAACATACCTTCAATTGATGATGATAAATTCCAAGAAAGGCAAAAACTTGAAACCCCCAAGAAAAATTTGAATCTAGGGCTTGAGATTCGACCCAGAAAACTTCGTTTTTTCACAATTTACTTCACAAAATCAGAATCTACGTGAAATTCTAGTCAAGCTAGACTTAAGAATCACGTGATTTGATGAAGAATTGAAGGTTTTATGGAAGATTGAAAGTTGTAGGTGCTGTGTTTGTCTATGGAGGAAAAGAGAGAAAGATGGAGAGTTGGTGAATGAAGTTTTGAAAGGAACCCGTGGGTTTTGAAAAGTTAAAGAAAATAATTTTTTTTTTATGCTGAAACCCGTCGACCCATACTAACCCAGGTGCCACCGTAACTTACGGTGAGCACCGTAGCTTACGGTAGGCCCTGGGCTCCAATTCTCACCGTATAGCAGTGTGTTTGTGTCGTAACCAACCCCCAATCTACCGTAATTTACGGTACCTACCGTAAATTACGGTAGCTTTGGTTTTAATTATTATTATTATTATTATTATTTTTTTTTCGTTTTTAACTCAAACTAATTTTTGGAAAAATTTAAATTAAACCTAGTAAGACATGAACGATCGATTGAGATAGAAATTACCTACCCCCTCAAAAATCACATGTTGTCCTCAACATGATCTAAAACCATTCGTTACCAAAACAAAACCAAAGTTTTGCAATCAAACCAAACAAAACAAAACAAAACAAAAACAAAACTAAATATTTACACTACCGCAAACCTGGGCCTCTTAAACATTACCGTTCTCCAGTGGATGGAGGATGTAGCTCTCCTTGTCCACTTCAAGCGATTTCAAGTCATTCCCATCTAAGTATGGTTTGAGGCGGTGACCATTTACCACTTGTTTCACATGATCCTTTGGATCTTTAATCTCCACTTCACCAAATTGACCCACTCGTGAGATCACATACGGTCCCATCCATTTGCTTTTTAACTTCCTGGGAAAAACTTGAGCTTGGAATTATATAGCCACACCTTTTGCCCTTCTGCGAAAACTCTCTTCCGTAACTTCGCATCATGAACTCGTTTAAGCTTGTCCTTGTAAGCAAATGCACATTCATATGCCTCATCTCGGATTTCTTCTAACTCACACAACTTCAACTTTCTTAACTCGCCAGCTTCATTATACTTCATGTTGACATTCTTAACTGCCCACCAAGCTCTATGAGCTATCTCCATTGGTAAATGGCAACCTTTCCCATACACCAACCGATACGGAGTTGTTCCAATTGGTGTTTTATACGCTGTTCGGTATGCCCATAGTGCATCATCCAACTTCACCGACCAATCTTTTCTGTCAACTCGAACGGTTTTCATCAAGATTTCTTTAATTTGACGATTTGACACCTCTACTTGACCGCTAGTTTGTGGATGATATGGAGTTGCAATTCTATGATTCACATTGTACCTTTTCAACAACTTCCCAAAGTTGAAATTCTTGAAATGCGATCCACCATCGCTTATAATCACCCGAGGTACCCCAAACCGTGAAAAGATGTTAGATTGCACAAACTTACATACCACCGAGTGATCATTGGTTCGTGTTGCAATTGCTTCAACCCACTTCGAGACATAGTCCACTGCAACAAGAATGTACAAATAACCACATGAGTTTGGAAAAGGGCCCATGAAGTCGATGCCCCAAACATCGAAGATATCAACCACAAGGATCGGTTGCATTGGCATCTCATCTTGTTTTGATATGCTGCCCATCTTTTGACAATTCACACAATTCTTTGCATAATCTCTTGCATCCTTGAAAATTGTAGGCCAATAAAACCCACAAGTGAGAACCTTGTAACCGGTCTTTTGACCACTAAAATGAACCCCACACTCGGATGAATGAGCATGTGCCAAAATCTCTTTAACTTCCGACTCAGGAACACATCTCCTCAAAATTTGATCCGCACCAATTTTGAACAAGTCGGGTTCATCCCATATGTATTGCTTCACTTGTGCCAAGAATTGTTGTCTCCTTTTCTTCACCCAATGTTGTGGCATCACACCCTTGGCCAAATAATTAACGAAGTGGGCATACCAAGGTGTATTAAGAATGGCTAATACGTATTCATCAGGAAATTGCTCATTGATCTCACTTGAATCTTCGACTCCATCCAATGGAATCCGAGATAAATGATCTGCAACAACATTTTCACAACCTTTCTTATCCCGGATTTCTAGATCAAACTCTTGTAATAACAAAATCCATCTTATCAATCTTGGCTTTGCATCCTTCTTAGCCATTAAATGACGAACTGCACTATGATCGGAGTACACAACCACTTTGCTCCCCCATATGTAAGATCGGAATTTATCCAAAGCATACACCACTGCAAGCATTTCTTTTTCAGTTGTGGTGTAATTCAATTGTGCTTCGGACAAGGTTTTGCTTGCATAATAAATCACAACAGGTTTCTTATCAATCCTTTGGCCCAAAACAACTCCAATTGTGTTATCACTTGCATCACACATAATTTCAAATGGCTTCGTCCAATCTGGTGGTTGCAAAATAGGAGCTTGCACTAATTGTTCCTTCAAAACATTAAAAGCTTGCAAACATTCATTAGTAAACTCAAAAGGGACATCTTTCAACAAAAGATTACACAAAGGTTTTGTGATAACACTAAAACCTTTTATGAATCTCCGGTAAAATCCCGCATGTCCCAAGAATGATCTAACCCCTTTAACATTTGTTGGAGGTGGCAAAGATGAAATGACTTTTATTTTTGCTTTGTCCACCTCCATTCCCCGGTTGGACACAACATGTCCCAAAACAATTCCCTCTTGTACCATAAAATGACTTTTCTCCCAACTTAAAACCAAGTTAGTTTCGACACATCTTTTTAAAACCTTTTCTAATTCATTAAGACATGTGTCAAAAGTTTGTCCAAAAACAGAAAAATCATCCATGAATACCTCAAGTGTGTCCCCAACCATATCAGAAAATATGCTCATCATACAACGTTGAAACGTTGCTGGAGCATTACACAATCCAAATGGCATCCTTCTAAAAGCGAAAGTGCCATATGGACATGTAAAGGTGGTCTTGTGTTGGTCATCCGGATGAATGGCCACTTGGTTGTACCCCGAATACCCATCCAAGAAACAATAAAATTTTTGACCCGCAAGTTTTTCAATGATTTGGTCAATAAAGGGTAACGGGAAATGGTCTTTTAAAGTAGCCGAATTCAATTTTCTATAATCAATACATACTCGCCACCCGGTTACCGGTCGGGTGGCGATTTGCTCACCATTTTCATCTTTGATCACCTGAATGCCTGCTTTTTTTGGTACCACTTGTGTAGGACTTACCCACGCACTATCCGAAATGGGATAGATGATCCCCGCATCCAACCACTTGATGACCTCCTTTTTCACCACTTCTCTCATGTTGGGATTTAACCTTCTTTGAGTCTCACGAGTTGGTTTTGCGTCCTCAGTAGTAATGATTTTATGCATCACTACAGAGGGACTAATACCTTTCAAATCGGCTATTGTCCATCCAATTGCGGCTTTGTTTGTTTTTAACACCTTTAGAAGTTTGTGTTCTTGAGCTTCGTCCAAGTTGGATGCTATGATGACCGGCAATGTTTCCTCTTCTCCCAAGAACACATACTTCAAGTGATCCGGTAGAATCTTTAACTCAATCTTAGGTGGACATTCTAAAGATGGCTTTGTATTGGAATTAATTTCAGCAGGTAAACTTTCAACTTGGTGAGTCCATGGTGGCCTCCCTTCCTGCACAGCCAACACATCTTGTTTTTGCTCCTCCACCCTTAATGCACAAACCTGTACCTGTTCAGAAAAATCACACAAACAAACCTCCACCGAATCTTCTTCATACTCATGAGGATCATACTCATCAAATTCATCTGCCATGAAGCATTCAGCATCATCATCAAAATAAGATTTGTTAGCAAACACATTTAAACTCATTTGGCGTTTACCAAATGCCATTTGTACTGTACCATTCCTGCAATCAATCCGTGCATGAGCCGTGTTCAAAAATGGGCGTCCCAAAATAACACTTGGGCTGTGGTTTGAATCAACCAAAGCATAATCCAAAACCAAAAAGTCAACAGGATAATAAAACTCCTTAACCTGCACAATCACATCTCGCACAATCCCCCTAGGAAGTTTATGAGACAAATCGGCTAACACCACCGTTGTCTCCACCCGTTTTAATGGACCAAAATCGTATTGGTCATATAAACTTCCCGGGAGGATACTCACCCCGGCTCCCAGATCCAATAATGCCTTAGACATTTTGAAATCACCCACTTGAATATCTATCAATGGTGCTCCCGGATCTCGGAGCTTGAGTGGGAGGTTTCCCTCCACAACTGCACTCACCCTTGCAGTTAATTTAACCCGTTTAGGCACCCTTTTCCTTCTTTTAATTGTACACAACTCTTTTAAAAATTTTGCATAAGCTGGAATTTTCTGAATTGTCTCAATTAATGGAATGTTAACTTTGACTTGTTTGAAAACTTCCATTATGTCATCTTTTTCCAATGATGAATGTGAGATCACACTCTTTTTACCCGGGTCAACCAAAGCCGACGGAAATGGTATTTGGCTTTGGTCCACCTCTTTATCATTTTGAATCACATTTTCTTTGGAAACAGGTGTCATAATAATTTTCTTATTTGCATTTTTGTTCAAAGCATTTTCTTGAAGACTTTGGTCTTCCTCATCACTTTCTAACCCGGTAATATCCTCAACCACCCCATCAATTAAAACCGGAGAAGGTGGTGTTTTATATTCTTTACCACTTCTCAACACACTAACATGATTAATAGGAACATTACGAGAAGAACTGTGAGAGGGATTTACCTTTGTGTCACTAGGAAGTTGACCTTTGTTTTTCTTGAGATTTGCTACATCCGTTGCAAGTTGACCCATTTGATTAGTTAACGATTGAATGGCCTTGTCTCGAATTTCATCTTTCTGAGCTCTAGCATCATCCAATTGATTCCTCTTTTGCATCTCCTGTTGCATGGACTTTAGCATCTCCATCACTTCATTGCCACCACTTGATGAAGATTGATTTGCTTCATTTCCTTGGTTATTTCCCGACGGTTGAAAAGGCTTTTGATATCCTTGATTGTTTCCTCCTCTAAAATTTCCTTGATAATTTTGGTATTGTTGACGAGGAACAAAATTACCTTGAGGCTTTCCTTGGAAATTTGGGTTAGATTGATTGGCCGGATTCCCATAACTAAAGTTCGGATGATTTCTCAAACCCGGATGATAAGTATTTGAATTCATGTTGTAGTTTCTTCCACCAAACCCTTGACCTTGAATAGCATTCACTTCCTCCACTTGTTCAAAAGTTACCGTGCAAGAATCCATAGTATGTCCCAACTCATTGCAATTTGTACAAACATTATAAACTTGATTTGTAGCTTGTACATTACCATCATCCACCGCATGGACTGGAGCTCGTGTAATGACCGGTCGTGCTCGTCTTGATGATTGAGCCTTCCTCTTTGATGTAACCGCCATTTGTTCCAAAAATGCCCAATCGTCCTGCTCATAATTTGTACCAAATGTACCATTTGTGATAGACATTAAATCCCGAGCATCTTCAGAATGAAGCCCCTCATGAAAAGCATTCAACAACTCCCATAACTCAATTCCATGATGGGGACAATTCTTGATCATCATGTTAAACCGCTCAAACGCTTCATGGAACATTTCACCTTGCTGTTGTTGGAAACTTCTCAAGCTTCTCCTAGCATCATTAGTCTTTTGAGCTGTGAAAAACTCTTCCAAAAACCTTTGTTGCATTTCAGCCCATGTATAAATTGAAGCGGATGGCAAAGTGTAGAACCACCTCTTTGCCTTATCCTCCAATGAAAACTGAAACAATACCAACTTGACATCATCCGCAGAAAATCCTTGACCACCAATTGTGTTACAAATTGAATCATAAGCTTCCAAATGGAAATAGGGTTCTTCTGTTGCTAATCCTTTGTACTTTGGCAAACTTTGAAGTGAATTTGTTCGAACTTCAAACGTTCTCCCTTGATTGTTTTGAGGAATAACCACTGGTGATGGATTATTTGTGATGATTGGACGAAAGTGTGCCTCAATACCCCTAGCAGCATCCCAATTATGCCTTCGTGGAACACCCAACCTAACTCTTGGTCGCTGAGGACCCATTGGTCTTTGAACTTGTGGTCCTGGAGGCATAAATTGCTGAAATGGTGGTTGAAAGTTTGCTCCCCCATGTTGTGGAAAAATCTGCTCTTGAAACTGTGGCCCATGTGGCCTCACTTGGGGTTGCAATTGTTGTGGTATAACTGGTTGCTGCACCACTTGTGGTTGTAATCTCCCATATCCTTGCATAGCTTGTCCTTGACTATAAACATAATTTCCTTGATCAGCATCTCCTTCGTACGTGTACCCTTCTTCATCATATCTCCTAAATTCATCACCATAACCACCATCAACACCAGCTCGTCCTACTCTCGATGTTTGTACAACTTGAGGTTGTTGATCTTGTGTATCCGGTTGCATTTGAAAGGTAGAGGAAGTATGAAATATGGATGGGTTGGATTGGTATGGTTGTGATGTTGGAACTGGTCTAGATGATGATGCTTGACCGGTTGTTGGGAAGAAATATGAAAAGGGCGGAATAGGTGCTGATGGGTCAAAGCTAAAGGAAGGTTCGGTTTGGGTACTTGTAGGTAATGGGGTATGAGTTGATTTAGGTTCAGGTGGTAATGTAGGATTTGGTAAAGGTTCGGATGGTGTTGGTTGACCTGTAGTAGGAGATGGTGAAGGCGAATCCATTGTTTTTTGTGATGTAACGGGTGCTATTGGCGATGTAGGTGCTATTGGTGAACTACTGATTTTGTTTTGTCGATGTAAGACTCTGTTTCTACGAGCTGCTCGTTCAATTTCTGGATCAAATACTAATGGTGATGATGAGCTTGAATTCCTAGTATGCATACACCTGAAACAAAACCTGCACACTACACACAACCAGCGTAACACCACAATAACAAAACAAAACTAATAAGCAAACACACGTTGCGCACAACTCCCCGGCAACGGCGCCAAAATTTGACGTGAGGTCGAAGTCTCAATCAAATTTAAAACCAAGTACTACTAATTAGCTAGCGGTAAGTGGGTATCGAGCACAGGGAGTTTGTGGAATATGTGTTAACTTAATTTAAATTGCAATTAACTAAGTTTAACTAAAATGATAAATATGTAAGGTTCAATAATAGGTTGATTTGTAGAATTGGATTAAAACAAGAAATGAAAGTAAATTGATTTGTATAAATCAGTAATGAGAGATATGTTTCCCTTTGGTATCCGGATTTTAACAGATGATGATATTGGTGTTAATTGGGAAGAACCACATAGACATGATTCATGAGTGTGTGTTTATGTGTGATCAAAGAGGACTAAGTACTTGTATTAGCAAGGTTATCTCTCGATAATCAGTATTATTCTTGAATTACCCAACCCTTTCACTAAATCAAGATTTGCCTATGGCATCAAGAACGTATGGTTAAAGTTAAGCAATCCATGAATAACCTATTACACATAATACACAATCACCATGACAAAACAATCACAAGATCAATTTCATCATCCCATGAATATAGAAACACCAACATGATCAAAGTTTAAATCCTTCAAACCAAAAGGAAACATACAAGAAGTTTAGCCACTCATAGTTTTATGCACAAGAACAAGATTCAAAAGATAATTCATAACAACCAAATACATAACAAGGATCAAATTACCATAATATTCTGTTCTTCAACACAACCAAGAGTATCAACCAAAAGCTTGGCCAAAGAAAATCTTGAATCTCAAATACCCGAATGTGTTTTTGTTCCAAGAGAATGATCCTCCACAAAATGCTTTTCCCATGTTTATAAAACAAAACAAACCACCAAAAGTTCCCTCTTTCCAGCCAAAGACTCGTCACAATTCCATATATTTTGCAAAAGCACATCCACTTGTGTTTTTAAATTGTAAACCACTTTCCAGGAAATCACCCTACCGTAACTTACGGTATCCACCGTAAGTTACGGTAGCCATAAGTTTGATACGGTGGGAAGCTTCTGCCGTACGGTGGAAAAATGCATGTTTGGGGGCCACCGTAATTTACGGTGGCTACCGTAAATTACGGTAGACCCCCACTTGTTTTATTTTGTTCCTTCTTCTCATCCTTCCTTGTTCCATCCCGTCATGGTCCGTCCAACGCTACGTTTTCTCCGTATTAAGCTCCTTAATGTGTCTGAAACAAAAGCAACTGTAGTCATCTAATTCAAGATAATTACACAACTAAATATGAGAATATTACACGTTTTATCATCATAAAGGGTTGTTCCTTGAACCACCCGTCAGGTACACTCCACTACCTCCAGAGATGACTGAGCGCATAGCTCCTGGTGACATCCCTGTTATCCCCACAGGTGATGAACCCACACCAGCAACATCCACCACAATGCCAAAACCTTCTCTACCCATCAAAGCTACATACCAGAGACGTCCAAAACGAACCCTTGTTCAATCTACTCTGATTGAACAAGCTCCTCCTGTTCACACCCAAAGGGCTAGAGTGGAATCATGGGCTCCCACTCAGTCCGAGGTCACACCATCCTTCACAATTGACCTCAATGTGGGTTTTGAGCCTCCTCAGTCTCAAAACCCTGAGCCCGAACCCCAAGCCTTAAGCCCACAGGGTGAGTCTCTACACTCCCCTGTGCAGCCTTCTAGGGACAGCCCCACCATAGGCTCAATGCCTGTAGACATTGATCTAGGTCCCGGGTCAGTAGGACTAACCACCCTCTCTTTCACTGACCTTTTACTCCGCACTGATGAAGAGATTACATCTCTCCATGGCCATGAAGTTGATCTACAACACCCTCTGAAAGATCAACAGAGCCAAGAGGGATCCCTTGTCTCTAGCCCCCATCAGAAGCCAATTACTGAGGTGAGTCCCACTGATGTGGAGGGGACTCATGTAGGCTCAGCTGCCACTACTCAGAGTCTCTCATTGAGCTCTCAGGACAGTGGTAACATAATTAGGACTGAGTCTACGACAACTTTGCCCATTGACATCTCTGAAAGAGATGACTCTGAGTAAAGGAAACCAGGGTGCCAAGAAGCCACATCTGGTGGTGAGAGTGAGCATACTAGGTATGTTATCTCATCTCCCCGTGATTCTTCTCATGAAGATGAGGGAAGTATGCAACTAACACTTCAGTACTTGCTTTCTAAGGTCTCCAGCCTGGAATCACAGGTGAGGATCTTAGAATCAAGGACTGCCACTCAGCAACTTGAGATTAACACTCTCAAGGCTAAACTAGTTGAGAAACAGACGGAGAGGTCTGTTAGGCATGTACCAATTCAGGTCTCAATGACTTCTTCCTCCAGCTCATCTAGCTCTCAAGATGATGCTACCAAAAAGGGGGAGAAAGTTTAGAGACAAACACTTGAGGAACCACAGACCCAATCCATTACTTCCCAACTCATCACACTACCTGAGCCAGCTCAATCTTTTCTAGAGATTGACTCAAAAATGCTTCAAGATCTCTACAGACTTTTCACAAAGTTTGTATTGAGATCATCCCTAGAACAGCCCAGCCCCGACACCACACTCATATATTTTGGGGCTGAGGAGCTTCAAAGACTGACTGCACCTTCTACCACTGTGGAAGAAGTTGGTCAACCTAAGGTCCACATGGAACCTGAGATTAGCTTCGAAGGGGAAATGGGGACTGATGGCCCAGCAACTGAAACAGATGGGACAGAACTTGCAACAGTCTCATCTTCCGAAGCTCAAGTTAAAGCTTCCGAAGCTTACATGGAAGCCTCGGAAGAACAAGAAAAGTCTTTCGAGGCCGAAATAGAAGCCGCGGAAGGCTTATTTCAGATGTCCGAGGAACTGATAATCACAGATGTTATTGCTGAAATAGCATCTGAGGTGAGCAGGGAAGACATTTCTGACATTCCTCCAACCCAAACACCAGCTGAACTTCTCTCTGAATCACAACCCTCCATCCAAGAACCACCACAGTCAAGCACCGCCAAAGACAAAGGAAAAAGAAAATTGACTGTGGAAGAGCTTCAGGAGGAGGAGAAGATTGAAAAGCTCAAAAAGAAAGGTAGGTTTCCTACTGAAAAGCTGCTAGCTGCTAGTTCTAAGGCAGCTGCAGCCAATCAGGAAGAAATCAACCAAAGGAGAAGAACAGCACTCATTGACCAGCTCATCAGTCTAGGAGCTGCCAATGAGGAGATACTCCTGCTACCACTAGAGGAGTTGGTGACTTTGGAGAGGTCAACCAGGCTAAACCAAGAAGAAGAAGCCAGGTTGGCCTTGGAGAGAGAAGAAGAAGAGCGAAGGGAGGCAGCCCTGAAGCTGAGAGAGGATAGGATCAAGTTCCTACTCTCAAGAGGCTTCAGTCTTCCTGAACTGTCTCCGCATGACGATGACATGATCCTGCTGCTCCACAACAAAGAGCAGGATCAAATGAAGAAGGAAAGGAAGAAGGCGGCTAGGGAGAAGTTGAGGGAAAAGAAGAGGAGGGAGGAAGAGAAGGGGGTCACTGCTGCCAAGAAGTCAAATGACAAAGCCTGGATGAAAGACTATCTCCGGGCTCATGGCTTCTCTGGTAGGCAGGTGGGACCTATGTCCGAAAGGACACTCCAACGGATAGTCAGTGAAATCAAAGCTGACATCCGTCTGGGGAAGAGAAGGGAGATGTACAGGAGGGTACAGGGAACGGTGTCAACCCCAGCCACTCAACCACAGCCACAACCCACACTAGAACCAATCCTTTTTCCTATTAAAACCGAACCCACTGATGAAACCTTCACCCCTCAACCCACAACTCTACCCAAACCTACCACATCACCTCAACCACCCAAACTACCCATCTTAAAACCCAAGACACAACCCAAAACCACTAAACCTAAGCCTACCCAATAAAAACCAAGACCATCCCCTCAGCCTCCTCAACATCTCTCCTTTGAGGAAATAAAGGAGTTCAAGACGAGGCTCATCAACTGCACCACTTTGAGCAGCATCTCCTGTGAGGGAGAGCTTATCAACATCACCTATGTTGATAACTCTTCAAGCTCCCTCGCCCTAGGCCAATTTCTTGAGTTGCCTAGAGACATTTTGGGCCAGTCTGCAAGACTTCTTGGTCTCAACTCCGATACCCTCAATGCTGAGGAGAAGAGGCTAAGAAGGAGACTGGTGACTCTACTGGATATAAGGAAAGAGGACAGGATTTCTAGTCAATCTCCTGGACCTAGGAATGCTATAATCCAGTGGAGGTTCGATGAACCTTCTCACAACTTTGTTGTGGAAAGGGAGAATGGTGAAACCAACAGGCTTAATGCCACATCTCTATTGCATCTCAGCAGATTCGATCTTGCTGAGCTTGCTGAGAAACCATTCTCCAATCCCTCCAACTCTGAGACTGCTGCACACATCAGAAATCATATCAGTGGTCTCCACTTAGCTAAACAAAGTAGAAGAGCCAAGATTGCAGAAGAGTTGAAGCTGAAAAGAGTGGAAGACAAGGAAAGACCAACCACCAAAGGCACAGCCTTTCTACAGATGGTGGAAGGTCCTGAATTGGAACCAATAGTTAGATGGTAATATGACTATAGTTCCCATCAACTAACTCTCTTCAGAGGGCCACAACAAAGGGTACATATAATCAAAGGAGACAGAGTGGAGGTTTTGTCTACCAAGGATCTGTACAAGATTCTCAGCACCACATCAAGAAAGAATGAAGACACTGATAAACACCTACTTTCCATGGTGCTGAGAACTTTGAGAAGAAGAGGAAAGTAAAGTTTTGGTAGCATCAGCCTAGGGGGAGTTTGTTGGATCATGATAAGGCTGGTGCAACCAAAACTACTTCACATAGTCATTTTTGGTACTACATTCAAAGGCTTCCGAAGCTGTGCAAGAGATCTTCCGAAAGTCTGAAGAACAACAGCTGAAGACCATCTTCCAAAGACAAAGTCTGAGCTTCCGAAGACAAAGTTTGATGAAAGAGCTGAAGACAAAGTCTGAGCTTCCGAAGACAAAGTCTGATGAAAGAGCTGAAGACAAAGTCTGCTTCCGAAGACAAAGAAGACTCCAAGCCTCGGAAGAAGCAATCTTCCGAAGTATAAGTGGCTTCGGAAGAAGTTATTCTTCCGAAGCACTTTATCCTTCGGAAGACATTGCTATGACCAGCAGATAAAAGTATGGTCCCTGACAGTCAGCTACAGACCTCTGATACAGCATGGCATCTTCCTAAAGAGCCATGTTGTTGACCATACTTTAGTCTACTGTTCACCTTTTTATGATAGTACATGTTACCAACTTTAGTTGGTGACAAAAGGTAAGTCAGGGACATGTCCTGACTACCAACTCTCAGGCAAAATGTCTGAAAGACCTCACCTAGAGTCTTGTAGTATAGATGTAAGGTTAGAGGTGTCCAGCTGGTATCAAAGTATATCTAGCTGTAGGTAGTATTATATATATCTTCTCCTTGTAACTCTTTAAAAAAAGCGATTTGAGTCCAAGAGTCTTGTAATCCTTTGAGTTGAGAAGCAATATATAAAAGTACCTTGAAAATTTACTTGCTGTGTTTATTTTCTTACTGCTTGCTACTTGGTATATTGTGATCAACTCTTCATAGACTACTTGCTGAGTGTTATTTCTAGTGAGTTGAGAGAAAAACCACCCATATTCGATCTTGCAAAAGGTTTGGTAAAGAAAATGAACCGAGGACGTACGAGATCAAATAATCGATCACCATGACCCGCCAAGAAGGATGCACTGTATCGGCTTATTTCACAAACTTATATTGATTATGGGATGAAATAGACACTATGTTATTAGCCTCATGATGCGAGTGTGAAGGATGCAAGTGTGATATTGGAAAAAGCTCCCAAAATTAAAAGAAAATGAGAGATTATATGAATTTTTGATGGGACTAAATGTTGAGTTCATGGTAATTACAACACAGATCCTTCCATGAAACCCATACCAACACTCGGTACCGCCTACCACTTAGTCACTGAAGATGAATAACAAAGAAACATTAAAGATGGAAAGAAGACTGTTCCAGAATCAATGACTTTCCAAGCTATGCAAAAAGGAAAACAAGACGGACAAATTTAAAAGAGATCGTGGCAAAATAATGAGAAGGCACAACTAAATACAAAGGTGAACATTGTATGTTCAATGAAAGAGACGAGCATGTTCGTGAAGGATGTTTCAAAGTTAATGGGTATCCACATTTGTGGCCTAGAAAAGGAAAGAAAGAGAGTATAAAGCCAAAAGCAGCATTTGCAGAAGCAGCATCGAGCCCTGTACCAAGCCTTAGCGATGAATAGTATGGGATGCTCCTTAATTTTTTTTGAAAAGAAAGATGAACAAAACGAGAAGAACGACAACCTTCCAGCAACAAATATGGCAGGTAGACTTGATGAGAATAATAACTGGAACGTGGATCCACGGGCAACCAAGTCCGTAACCCACATATGGAGATTGCTTGATAATTTCAGAACCAATATCATTTTCCAACACAAGGTTGATTGAAGGTACATTAGTTTTGAAATATTTGATTTAAAATCATGGGATCAGTCTCCATCATCTCCCAAAATAGACCATTGACATTACCAAACCAAACCTACAACTGTCAAGCATGATTCTCTGGTTCTAGCTAATTGCCAGCCATTCCTTTTCAATGTAACTGATTGTATTTTCCTTATTTAGTTCCTTGTATAGGCTATTTATACTTCTGTACGTAGGCTTGTTAATACACACAATAATACAAGGCAATTCAGTCCTCTTGAATTTCTCTGATTATCATTGATAACATGGTATCAGAGCAGTGTTCTTGATCCAAAAGAAGCATTAAAGCTCATCGTCTACCAAAATCAGAAGCCATGTCAGAAGAAGAAGATACAAACAGCCTTGCCATCCAAATAGCCAACCTCCTAAAAAATGGAGTCCAAATCCCAATCCAGAACCCAAAACCAAATCCCTCCGATAGCCTAAAAATTAGCCTCAAACTCACAAGCCAAAACTATCCTCTATGGGCTCGGATGATACGAGTCGCCATACAGGGGAAATCGAAAGCTCTCTTGAACCATCTCACCAAAGACCCACCAGAGCCCATCGATAAACAATGGTACTGTAATGCTAGCTCATGGATCTATAGATCGGGAGGCTTGGTTATCGCACCGAAGAATGGGACACCCATCTAGTGGTTACTTACATTGGTTATTTCCTGAATTATTTCCAGCAAATAAGTCTTGAATTTGGAGACATGTTTTTTGGCTAAGAGTCATAGGCACACTTTCAAATCAAATGATACTAAGGTTGATTATCCATTTTTATTAATTCATTTGGATGTGTGGGGGCCAGCAAAAGTGGAAGGGGGTAAAATTTTCGTTATTTCGTAACATTCATTGATGATTGCACCCGCATGACATGGATATTTCTCTTAACAAAATAAACCCAAAGTTTTTTCAAAATTCACAATTTTTTGTGCCATGGTCAAAACCCAATTCAAAAGCAATATACAAATTCTTAGGTCTGATAATGGGGCAGAATTTGTAAATACGTCCATGAAACAATTTTGCCAAGAAAAAGGAATAATTCATCAAACCTCATGTGCTCATACCCCAGAACAAAACGGGGTATCTGAATGAAAAAACCGGTTCCTTTTAGAAATAACTCGTGCACTCATGATTGAATCCCAAGTTTCGATGTCTTTTTGGCCCGAAGCTCTTGTCACAGCAACCTACCTTGTGAACCGTCTCCCAACGAGAACTCTTGACTTTAAAACCCCACTCCAAGCCCTGTCTAAATTCCATAAACCTCCATCTTCCCTTACTCTTGAAGCTTGTGTCTCTTTGGTTGTTCTGTATTTGTTCACATACCTAAAACAGATCGCTCCAAACTTGACGCATGTGCTGAGAAATGTGTGTTTGTCGGCTATGGAGTCAATCAAAAAGGGTATCGATGTTACAGTCCAAACAAACGCCAAATGTACACCATAATGAACTGTGACTTTTTTGAAACCGAATACTTCTATAATACCCAACACAATGGTCAGGGGAAAAGGCGTATGATGACACATTGAGTTAGATAAAATGGATACCACCGCCTAACGAAATTACTCACAGAGATCCAACTACGTCACAATCCACCAGTCCTGAATCCACCAGCCCTGAAGCCGGTACCACTAATAATGATCATGCCAATCTGACATCAGAGGTAAGTAATTCTCAAACTCAAGAGGATGACAATTCTCCTATTAACTCTGATTCAGCTACTAACTGTGAAACTCATGAGCATGTTGAAACCCAAACTCATGAGCATGTTGAAACCCCTGATCTACCTAACCATGCAGCAGAACATGAGTCATCACAGGTTGAACAAGGCAAATACGTTCTACCCCCAAGATCCACTAGAGGAGTCCCTCCAAAAAGATACTCTCCCGAGAAAGAAGCTCAAAGTTCTCGGTATCCTATAGCAAATGTGGCAGTCAGAAATTTATCACCAGAAGCCCAGGCATTCGCTACAACTCTATGTTCTGAAGAGATTCCAACTACACTAAAGAAAAATGACACATGGGAAAAATGTACGCTCCCTCCTGGAAAAAAACCAGTAAGATGTCGTTAGGTTTTCAATATAAAATATAAACCGGATGGAACCTTTGAGAGATACAAATCCCAGCTTGTAGCAAAGGGGTACACTCAAACATACGGAATTGACTATTCCGAGACGTTTTCTCCCGTGGCCAAAATTGACACAATCAGAGTTCTATTTTCTATAGCTGCAAATAAAGACTGGCCTCTTCTTCAGTTTGACGTGAAAAATGCATTCTTACATGGAGAGCTTAAAGAAGAAGTCTATATGGAAACTCCTCCTGGATTCATGGAAAATTCCAATCCTAAAGAAGTGTGTCGTTTGAAGAAATCTTTATATGGATTAAAACAGTCTCCTCGAGCATGGTTCGGCAGATTCACTCTAGCCATGAACAAATATGGCTTCAAATAGAGTAACTCAGATCATACCCTGTTCCTTAAACGGAGGAATGGACTCGTTGAATGCTTAATTATTTATGTTGATGATATGATAATCACAGGTAATGATGAGGAAGAGATGACAAGATTAAAAGCAAACTTATTCAAAGAATTTGAAATGAAGGATCTAGGAAGACTTAAATACTTCCTTGGAATTGAAGTCCTAAGTTCAAGACAAGGGATTTTTATCTCTCAAAAGAAATACGTCCTTGATCTACTTGTAGAAACAGGGATGATCGATTGCAAACCTGTAGATACTCCTATGATGGTGAACCAAAAGCTTTATATAGATGAAAATAAGAAGCTGGCCGATAAGGAAAGATATGAAGGGATAGTAGGGAAACTAATCTATCTCTCACATACCCGACCTGACATTGCCTATGCAGTAGGGGTTGTAAGTCAATTCATGCACCAACCTCAAGTAACCTATATAGAAGCCGTGTGGAGAATTATCAGATACCTTAAAGGTACACCTGGTCATGGAGTTCTGTTCAAACCGAATGGGCACCTAGAAACCTAAGTGTATACTGATACGGACTGGGCCAGAGATAAAGGAAATAGAAGATCAACATCCGGTTACTTTACCCTCTTTGTAGGGAATCTTGTCACTTGGAGAAGCAAGAAACAAAAAGTGGTGGCACTTTCAAGCGCTGAAGCGGAATTTCGAGGAATAGCACGAGGTCTAGCAAAGATACTCTGGATACGAAAACTCTTGACAGAAATCGGGTATCCTCCAACTCAACCCAACAGAATTATGTGTGATAACAAGGCAGCTATTCAAATTTCAGAGAATCCAGTCCAACATGATCGCACCAAACATGTTGAGGTAGATCGACACTTCATCAAAGAAAAACTTGAAACATGGATTATTGAACTTCCATTTATCCGATCAGAAGATCAACTCGCAGATATATTAACAAAGGCGGTCAATGGAAAATTTTTAATCATTGCCTTGACAAGTTGAGCATCGAAAACCCCACTACTCAACTTGAGGGGGAACGTTGAAATATTTGATTTAAAATCATGGGATCAGTCTCCATCATCTCCCAAAATAAACCATTGACATTACAAAACCAAACCTACAACTGTCAAGCATGATTCTCTGGTTCTAGCTAATTGCTAGCCATTCCTTTTCAATGTAATTGATTGTATTTTCCTTATTTAGTTTCTTGTATGGGCTATTTATACTTCTGTACGTAGGCTTGTTAATACACACAATAATACAAAGCAATTCAGTCCTCTTCCATTTCACTGATTATCATTGACAACATGGTATCAGAGTAGTGTTCTTGATCCAAAAGAACCATTGAAGCTCATCATCTACCAAAATCAGAACCATTGATCCACACTTTCTTGTTTTCCAACTCAAGGTCGATTGAAGGTACATTAGGACCTAGGCGAGTGCTACCAATGTTCTTCGAGTTAAAACATGCTCCAAAAGGTAGTTACTACCACTAGCAAGAACAACCATGCCATGCCAGTGACTCCACTAGCAAGACCATCGTTAATGAAATTACTACCACATACGAAATACAGGCAAGTGACGGTAAGAACAAACACAATGTTCATACCGTCTGGCCCCAATCAGACCAACACCACTGCCCGTGTTCGCAATGGTATTTTCTGGGAGATGTCCGCAAGTGTTGTTGTAGCAACCTGGGCTAGAGGTTGGCATGTGGTTTCTATGGCGAATGAAGTGGTGTTTAGAAGTCGGCATGGTGCAGACCCGCAAATGGCTGGATTGTATGTGGTTGAGGTGTATCCTCGCTCACAGTTAACCCTCATGTACGGGCCACCAAGGTCGAGGGTTAGTTTGACAGGGGAGAGAGGTGTTCTTTGAGAGATTTGGGTGATGTATTGAAGTGTTGTGGCATCTTTCGTAACTCGGAGGATTGGACGAGGAGATGTTTTGGCAAACGATGAAGATACAATTAATGATAGACAAAAGAAAACCAAATGGAATGAAAAAGATGCAGCCATTGAAGAGATGAATGATGCTTGTGAGTGAAGCGATCTGTAATTTATGGATGTTTTTTGTTTGTTTGTCTATGGCATGATATTTGTTTAAATGTTTTATATTATTATTTATTACAACTAATGTGTAATGAAACATATTAATTAGTCATGAGATTGAAATGGATACATTATAATAAAATTTTTTGTGGGACAAAGGTGGCTATTGGCTACTTGGTCTTTGGTCAAGACAATTTTATTTGGATTTCAAATTTGATTTATTTATAGAAAGACAAAGGGAATTAGTTAGCTTCTTTTGTACTTAATTTGTGGTATCAAAAGACTTAGGCTCATGGTATATTTTTTTTCATAAGGTTAGAAGTTCAAGTAATAGAATTAGATAGAATGTTTGTATTCGTATAATTTTTTATTTGCAATATAATATTTATTTTAGATCGCTAGAAAAAAATCCATATGATTGGCTGAAATTTCAATATAATATATGTTTTAAGTTTTAACTATTAAAAATAAAAATAGAATTTTCTTATTAAAAAATAAGTTTTTACTCGGAAATACCACCTAATCTTTCAATTGTAACGATTTAAACTCACATCTTTATAGAACCAGCGTAATAATTGATGCCACTAAAGTAGAAGGTCATATGTTACCCAGTAAATTATGCTTAAAGATTATTGTGTATTAGGGGGCACGGAGTCGATACGTAAAAAAAGTCGGGAGTTACCCCGGAAAAACCTGAGCTGGCTGGGAGCACCACACCCCCGGTTCCAATATGCTACTAAGCGGTGATTTTTCACCGGAATTTAGCGACCACACCACCCCAAAAATCTGACCAGTGAAAATTGAATGATGAATGAGAAAAACTAGGACGACACAATCTAAAATGGTGAAAAAGAAAAAATATGATGTGACTTTAATGCGTCATACAAGAAAAAAACAGTAAAGTTGTCATTGACTATATATTTATACATATTAAAAACTTATGTTTAAAAATATCTAATACGACAACCTTAGAAAACGATAGATGTAATTCCTCGAATACGCTAGGATAAGTACACGTCAAAGATCCATGTCATCAATTTCAAATGTTCAAAACAGAGTTGATGTACATGCATGAAAGGATAAGTTAAGGGTCCTGCTGGGGACACCGCAGGTGTTTTTGGGGAGAAACCGGATCAAAAGGTCACGGTTTGACCAAACCGTGACACTTTGGGGAGAAACCGGATCAAAAGGTCACGGTTTGGCCAAACTGTGACCTTTTGAGTTATTTTTTTGAATCAAAAGGTCACGGTTTGGCCAAAAGGTCACGGTTTGAGGTATTTTTGAGATTTTTTAGTAGTGAAATAAATTAAATAGTATTTCTTGAGAATTGAAATACATTAAAATTTTATTTCTTGAAAGCTAAAATACATTAATTCATATTTCTTGAGAATTGAAATACATTAAAGTTACTTTTTGAAAACTAAAATACATTAATTTATATTTTTTGTGAACTAGAATAAACTAAAATATACGGCGGAAACAATTCACCATGCAGCGGCGCCACCGACGACGGAGATCCAACGCCATTAATTAGGTCATGAAAACATCATTAATTTCTGAAACTAAACTGTTTGATAAAATACAACTGGTGATCGATGGGGTATATACCGATTATTGGTTGATGGGAGAAATATGTGCAGTGTAGAGAAGATGATGATGACGTCGGAAACACGTGATTGTAATGGATAAGAGGATTAAAGTGTTGAAGATTGAAGTCCATTAAAGAACTGAAAAATAATATTTTAGGGTTTGTTTTTTTCCGGTGAATGACTCCGGCGCCGGCGCCGGCGTACGAAAATAACTGATGGTTTTTGGAGGTGTGTTTAGGTACATGCGGGACTAGGGTTGTTAATATAAGGCCTCGGGATAAAGCAGATTCTTCATGGATCCTTAATAGATTACGGTGGATCAATTATGTTGGTTGCTTAGGGTACACAGGATCAATTATGCGGGACTAGGGTTTTTTTTGTTTTGAAAAGAAAGTAGCTGTTATCTTAATCGGGTCCACCTATTCGTTAATATTTGTGTTGTCATGCGTTATGTTATTGAATAAATCAATTTTTGAGGACTACGAGTCATATATACTTAATAAAAATTGATGTTTATAAGTTAGTTTTTAAGTGTTAGTTTGTTTGTTATATATGTATGTAATACTAAAAATTTAAATAAAAGAAAATTTGAATCCTATAAAAATATTAGAAGTTACAAATTGAATAAAATATCTTACATTTATATCATAAAAAAATTAAAAAAATTAAATATTATACCCAATATGTCACGGTTTGACCACCAAAACCAAGAAACTCACTCCCAATAATTAACTTAATCCCGAGGTGCAGAACTTTTTCTGAAGCCCAATATGTCACGGTTTGACCAAATCGTGACCTTTAGGCTTTTTGTCACGGTTTGGCCAATATGTCACGGTTTGGCCAATACGTCATGGTTTGAATCAGTTTTTTTTAAATTACCTACGGTGCGCCTAAAATTCCCGTGAGTTAAAAACGGGAATTTTAGGCGCACCGTAGGTAATTAGAAAAAAAACCGATTCAAACCGTGACATATTGGCCAAATCGTGACATATTGAAGCCTAAAGGTCACGGTTTGGTCAAATCGTGACATATTGGGCTTCAGAAAAAGTTCTACACCTCGGGATTGGGTTAATTATTGGGAGTGAGTTTCTTGATTTTGGTGGTGTATATGTCACGGTTTGGCCAAACCGTGACATATTGGGTATAATATTTAATTTTTTTAATTTTTTTATAATATAAATGTAAGATATTTTATTCAATTTGTAACTTCTAATATTTTTATAGGATTCAAATTTTCTTTTATTTAAATTTTTAGTATTACATACATATATAACAAACAAACTAACACTTATAAACTAACTAATAAACATCAATTTTTATTAACTATATATGACTCACAGTCCTCAAAAATTGATTTATTCAATAACATAACGCATGACAACATAAATATTAACAGATAGGTGGACTCGATTAAGATAACATCTACTTTCTTTTTAAAAAAAAAGGTGACATGACAACACAAATATTAAAAGCTCCGAGTACTATGCTATCTATCCTGTGTACCCTAAGCAACCAACATAATTGATTCACCGTAATCTATTAAGGATCCATGAAGATTCTGCTTTATCCCGAGGCCTTATATTAACAACCCTAGTCCCGCATGTACCTAAACACACCTCCAAAAACCATCAGTTATTTTCGTACGCCGGCGTCGGAGTCGTTCACCGGAAAAAAACAAACCCTAAAATATTATTCTTCAGTTCTTTAATGGACTTATATCTTCAACACTTTAATCCTCTTAACCATTACAATCACGTGTTTCTGACGTCATCATCATCTTCTCTACACTGCACATATTTCTCCCATCAACCACTAATCGGTATATACCCCATCGATCACCAGTTATATTTTCTCAAACTGTTTAGTTTTAGAAATTAATGATTATTGGTACACATGTCACCAGTTCTAGTCTAGTGAACTTAAATGTAATTGAACTTCTTCTTGCAACACATATGTAATGTCTAATCAATATAATAAAAAACTCTTCTAATTATGTTTGTTGGTTGTTTAATGTTATATCTATTATATTATTTATAGTTACATGCATATACGACAATGTTATATAGGTTTACAGTTGTTAGACATAGTTCTGAACCATTGAAGGTTCAAGAATGTGTTTAACTAAGTATCCTGATTCAGTAATACGACTGGACCATGCGAATGGGCCAATCGCACGACTGAACCAGGTGATTGAGTCAATCGTACGATTGAGTCATAAGACTGACTCAGTCGTCCGAATGAACCAATCATATGAATCAATCGCACGACTGAGCCAGTCGCTTGGCTCAGTCGTACGAATGAGAGCTGTAACCTATAAATACCACTTAATTCGTGAAAAATCGCAACACTTTGAATATTTGCAACCCTAGTCGACCCAGAGCGCCCTGTTCGTCCCTTCCAAGTTCATAAAACGTTTCAGATCATTCCTAGTTCGTTCTTAACATTTTCTAATCATTAGGTTTGATCTTGTTAACGTTTTCCCTGATTGGATCGCCAATCAAATAGGATTCCGCACTATTTGATCCGGTATATCGAAGAATCAGTTAGTACTCCGTCCGTACACGGTCCTAACAAGTGGTATCAGAGCTTTGGCTCTTGATTCTTTGTAGATTCAATCGTTTTTTGTGAAAAAGTTTACGTTTTTAGCGAAAAGATCTGTTCTTTCTGCTCAAAAATCAAGCTTTTACGTGTGCATGTTCTGAAAATTCAATCTTTTTCGAGTTACAGCCGTCTAGGGTGTAAAAACTTGCGTTTTAGGTCAAAGTTTGTGAAAACCCTCGATTTCAGCAGTCTCAGTCGCACGATTATCTCAATCGTACGACTGAAGTCCAGTCACCCAGTTCAATCGTACGATTGAGCTCAGTCGCTTGTTCAATCGCCCGGTTGAGTCAGTCGGTCTGTCCAGTCGCTCAAGTGTCACAATCGCCTGTCCTGTCGTACGATTGAGTTCAATCGCACACTGCTTGTGTCAGTCGCCTCTCAGTCGTACACTCCAGTCGCCCAAACAGTTCACTCTTCAAGTTTAAACTAAGACAAAATGGACTCCGAAAATTTTGGATTCTCAGCCAGAAAGGACTCTAGGATTCATAACCTTCTGTTACTAGAAAATGAAATTGGAAACCATAATAAACCACCTAAACTACTGTCTATTGATGAATTTCCTCAGTGGAAACAAAGATTTGAAATTCATCTAAATGGTGTGGATACAAATTTGTGGAACTCGATTGAGACTGGATATAATATGCCTGTTGGTGCTGATGGAATACCGTTGACTTTAAGTGGACTAAGTGATTTACAAAAGGTTGCCTATAATGCTGAAAAGAAGGCTTATGCAATGTTGACACAGTCGATTCCAAAGACATCTTTCATCAATACTCAGAGCACAAACAGAGAAAAAAGTTATGGGATGCTCTTGAGAAGAGATACGATAGCAATTCAACACTTAAGTCACTGAAGGCTAAAGCGTTGAAGAAAGAGTTTTACAACTTCTCGTCTATTGGGAATGAAAGCTTGGATGAGATCATTGATCGCTTCTACCATCTGATGAGTGAACTTCACACTCATGGGGTTAAGACGTCTAAAGAAGATAAAGTTACAAGCTTGGCTGAGGGTCTACCAGAGAAGTGGGATTCCTTTATTTCCACTTTACACAATAACTCAGTTTTGGAGACTTTAGATATTAATGACTTCATTCTGAAACTGAGAGAGGAAGAGGTTCGACACAAGTATAGAACGAAGAAAGGAGCTTACACTCAAGATCCATCACTCTACAATGTTACTCCTACTTCTACCTCTACTTCCAAAGCCTCCAGTGCTCCTCTGCAAACTGCTTTTGTGTCAAATGCATCACCATCAGCTGATCAAGGCTCATCATCTGCTAGTGAGTCACATGGTGCATCTGGGGTTCTACAAAGTCCTATAGTTACCCAATCAATGAAGTTAATGACTGAAAATTTGGGAAAAGTAACTGTAGAGGTTGCAAAGGAACACATGGATCTGTTTTGAAAAGCATTTAATCGATGTGATAAAAATTAATATGGATTTTCAGCGCGCTGACCTCTATACAAAAGCCTTTGATAAACCCAAATTTTTATATCTGTTAGAGGTCAACGGTGTTAAAAAGAAAAGTGATGTTATCTCAGAAGACACAGACGCGTAGTCCGACACATGTCTATTTTTTTAATTTTCTAGTTTTATTTCATTTAATTTCCTTGTCGATTAAAATCCAGAAACACAAAAAGATTTTCTGTTTTCGTATTTTAGGGGGAGATTAGGTTATGTTCAGTAATTATTTATTTAAAAAAAAAGAGGGGGGGGGGAGGTTACTTAAGCTGAAAAGGCAAAGACAGATATACTGGAAATGTGACTCAATGAAATGGAAAGTGATAGTACACAGGTGTCACGTTACTTGGAACACCAAAAGGATTTTATGTTTTGCAAGGTTAATTAAATCACAGAAAATTACAAATCAGAGAAGTCTAGGTTTAACATATTGGGAAAATGATAGTACGCTTGGTTGGTACTGTAACTACCCAAAGAAAGTAGATCTAGGGTGGTGCCAGTGCATTGTACGATGTGTCGGTAGATTCAACACAATAGATAAGTAGACATCATCAGTGATTTGGCTTAAACTTAAATAATTCAACAAGTTGTGGGTTTTTCATGGTATCCCTGGTCTGCACAATCAATAAATTTCCAACAAGGAGTGAGGAGCAAGCAAATGCCATAAATATGAGCAAAGACCTGAAAAACAGAGCAAAAGATGACAAATGTCACTGAAAACAATGTATATTCTAATATACTGCTCTAAGAAGAAAATAGGTATTGCGCCTCTCTGCTGTGCGATGGCACTGACCTGAGGCTTAGCATAACCTATCCGTTCTAAGAATTCATTGCTGTTTGCGCCTCTCTGCTGTGCGATGGCACTGACCTGAGGCTTAGCATCTCTTTGAAAATTCTTAGAACCAAATCTTCTAAGTCCCAAGACCGCTCAAAAATCTCCTGAGGAAGATTGATTACCATATACCTGTGGAACACACAAATACTTGTTGACCTAATTCATCTAATTAATCACTGATGCGTGTCGAAAGTCTGTGTATGGATTTAAATGGACAAGTATACTGACAATCGTCGTGGCTGCATTGCCTGATGCTCAAAATCAATGGGTGTTACTTATCATGTCAAGCATGATTCCCAGTTAGATCTTAGAAGTCTTAGATAAGTAAATAACTGCGATATGTAATTCATGCAAGGGTTTAAAGTTATATACAGATAAAAGATTCTAAGTAATGTTGTTTATGCCTGTCTGATTCTATATGAGTTTGTTCTTGATATGATGTCAATGTTCATAGGCTACACTAACCTGACCTAACAAAAATCACAATAAGATGTTTTATTTTGTTCGTAGTTTTAACATTTTCAAGTTATTTGTATAATGTGTCAATGTCGGACTGTGCAAAATGTTCTCTGTAAACGTCACCAAATGAGCTTAACGTTTATTTAAACAAATTGTTTCTGAAAGGTTAAAAGGATCACGTCTGAGGTGATCGGGTGGATAAATGGATCATGTCTGAGGTGATCGGGTGGATAAATGGGTCATGTCTGAGATGATCAGGTGGATAAATGGATCACATATGAGGTGATCAAAATGTCGTTTTATTTTAAATGGTCATGTCTGAGATGATCAACCTACTCATAATGTTTATCTACTGGTAAATGGAACTAAGGGTCGTAATGGTAAAATGGTCAAAAGATGAAAAGTATGGCCCAGTCGCACGACTGAACCATAAGTATGATCCAGTCGTACGATTAGAACACACGAATGAGTCAAATCGTACGAATGGACAATGTGAATGAGTCCAAGCACACGATTAAAGGTGACCGACTGTCACAGTCGTTCGAGTGAATCTCAATCGTACGATTGGAACTGAACATTTGAGTGAATCGTACGACTGAGACTCAGTCTCATGACTCACTCATGCGACTAGACTCAATCGTACGACTGACCTATGCGACTCGACTCAGTCGCCTGACTGGGATTTGACCTAGTATATATACAGGTCGAAAGCCTCAGTCGCTCATTCTCTCAAATCGCCTCTCTATACGTACGACTTAAAGAACCGCTGCCAAAATTGAGTTTGACTCACTTTTACCATATACTAGTGTGCTCTGACGTTTGCTTTCGATCATACAGGTACTGCACAAGAGATATCATCGAACAAACCATGTCAAATCATCAAAATGGGCAAACATTTTGACCTAACAGTAACCGAACTTTAAGCCGACTAATAAACCATTTAAACTGAGGTTAAAGATCAAAATAATGGTAAAAGATACTTAGTCGGTTGGTTCTGAGTGTAATGAGCATAATCTTGATGTTTAACACTTAGTATTGCTCCAAACAAGAATTTGAATGGACAAACAGTCAAATAGACGACTGGTCATGCTGATGAACTTCAATCGTATGACTGAACTGTCCGATTGGCTCAATCATACGACTAAGATGGATGAATGACTCAATTGTACGACTGAACCTTGCGAATGAGTTCAGACGCACGATTGAGATACACGTATGAGAAGTCATGCAACTGAGTCCAATCGCATGACTCAGTCGTACGCATGAACTCAATCGTTTGACTAAATCTCAGTTGCACGGTTTAATCGTATGACTGAAACTCAGTCGTTTGTTCAGTCGCACGATTAAACCAAAGTTTAAAGTTCCTTGACTGATATTAACTATCCTCAACATGCAATAACGTTTATCAACAATGTGTAACAGATGGCGAGTCGTTGGACTATCAGCACAAAGCATAACATTTGTCCTCATCTGGATCTGACCTCCCGGAACGCGGTGGAGTTCTCGGGCATCATTACTTTCTTACGGAGATCGAGGATCTTCCGAGCTATTTCTACTCCATGTACACCATATCGTTCAGTCCAGCAGGTTTTTTAGGAAAGCGCTGTGGTGGACAGATCCACAGAGCCCTACCGTATCAGGAGCACCATTTTTGGTCAGGCCATAGAGATCTCTGAGGAAGATCTCCGGACAGTCTTAGAGTTTGGGGATGATGGTGACTACCCCACACGACTACACCCTCTGATAGTTCGAGGGTGCTTTCTGCGGGCGAAGTACTTTGGGGATATCAACGCAGGTATGCTCAATAAGAGCAACCTGTACCCCCAATTCAAGTACTTAGCCCACGTGCTGCTAAGGTGCATTGCCTCGAGGAAGGGAGGCTTTGATGAGCTGTCTGAGCAGATACAGAACGCCTATGTGTCATTGGTGCTGAACCACCCGTTCAGCTTCTCGCGGATGATCATCACTTATTTAATGGAGAACATCGAAGTGAAGGGCAAAGAGAGCTTCTGCATGTACCCTCGCTTCATGCAGATGATCATTGACAAGAAGCTCCCTATGCTGCCAAAGGAGAAGGAGGATGCAGTGGTGCTTGAGGTGATGGATGATACCACCTTAGGCAGGATGAAGGTGTACAGGGGGAAGTAGGTAAAACCCCCTGTCAGGCGACTATTTGGGCATCTGGCCCGCGATGATTATGTGGCGCCAGCAAAAAGGAAGTGGCGCCACGAGGACAGTGATTCGGATGTGGAGCAAGTTGCTCTGCCTTCCGATGACTCTGATGATGATCATGATGCTGATCAGGGAGGAGATGGCCAGGGAGAACCCGAAACAGCTCCGATACACGCTGATTTTCATATGCAGGAGGAGGAGGAGTCTGATGAAGAGCCACTTACCCGGACTGTGGGTAGTCGGGTAGTGGCTAGGGAACGAGGATTGAGGGCGGTTAGTGGACGCCCGGGAGAGTCTGGGAGTTCTACTGCAGACCCATCTTATACCCCAGACACTCCCATCAGCTAAGGGGGAGCATCAGGATCCAAGGGATCCAGGCTAAAGAGAATGGCTCAGCCCCACGGGAAGAAGCCGAAACGCCGAAGGCTTACTCTGCTTACTTCCACCACCACCACCCAAACCACCCAAACCACCCAAGCTACCACAACCACCACTACACCCATTCCACCACCTGTCATCTCCACCCAACCAATTACCATAGTACATCTCACTCTACCATTCACTCACATTCCACCTCCAATATTCACCACCACCACAGCCACCACCACTAGCCATCGAGCTGGCCAGTCATCAGCTACTACAGGTTCACCCCTCCCTCCCAGTGGAGTGGAGGAACAACTAGCAGCACTCAACAGGATGGTGCTAAAGCTGCTAGCTGCTGATGAAGAAAAGACAACAAGGCTGCTTCAGCTTGAGGAGCAAAATGCTTCTCAAGCAACTCAGATTGCCCAACTCCAGGAACGGAATGTCCTGTCGATTCAAAAGATAGAGGAGTTGGAGTCTGTAAATAAGAAAATTATGCTGAAGCTGAAGGGGTCCAAATCTGATCCCTTGAAGCTAAAGGAAGGAGACGATGATGATGGTGATGATGATGATGATGAGGATGATGAGAATGATGAGGATGATGACGATAGTGGTGATGATCAAGCCAAGGAGGGGCAAGATGATGATGATGATGATTCTGCATCAAATACTGCTGATTCTGGTCGGGAACAACGTTCAAAAAGAAGACAAGATCATGGATCTACAGCAGCTCCTCCATCATCACCGACTACAGAAACTCACGAGCAGATCCAAGACAAAAGTATTGATTAGACGTTTTATTCTTAAACTTTTGTACTTGATTCATCTTTTGATGTATATGAAACTCTTGTAAATATTTCATGATTAATGTTTAATTAACTTGAGTTTATACTAATGATTGCTACTCTACATGTTGATATTAAATAGATAAGGGCTTTCAGCAAGATGAGCATGATGTTGCTCCCCTCCAACAGATCAAGTCTCAACTCACAATGATTCTTGATCTGCAGGGGATCGTCAGAAGGTCAGTGAGTTATACTCCTGAAGAAGGAGAAATAATTCACGACCTTACTGATGAGCAGCTTGCTGAAATATTTTGTTTGAATCCAGACGAAATTGTTAAGGATGCTCCAATTTTTGATGATGCTAATGATGACGAGCTCAGCGATGTTGAAGAAATCGAAATTGAAGACATCACAAATCAGCACTACCCAGAATACACCGAACGAGAGGGAAACGTGTTTCCAGATTTGGTAAACACCCTCGACGGTGACATTCTGGGTAAACTCAGTGATAAGGAGAAAGGAGCAGAGGCCTCAATAAGCCAAGCCCAAGCCTCGGACGATGAGGTTGATATTCGAAAGGCTGAATGGGCGGCTTGCTTCGCCGAGGTCCGAGCCCAACGTGCTACAGTAACTCAGAGTACCTACACCAAGCTATACAAAGTAAAAAAGAACATGAAGGTGTCAGGGAAGATCATTGCTTGGGCTTATTTTGATGACCTTGGTGTGTATGCGGTGAAAAGGGAGAGGGGAATCTAGTACTTCAGATTCCCTCATGATCTGAAGACTCTCCCCGGTTTTGTGCTCAACCAGTTGGCCCGACTAAAGCTTCTTTATGCTGATCCTAAGAAGATGCCTGGCTGGTTTGAGGCTGCCCTGAAAAGGGAGTACAGGACTAGATGGGTAAACTTCAAGCCTCAGCAGGCTACGAGGTACCTCAGAAGGTCTGAAGTGAGTCCCATCACTGGTCAACCGAAGATAGTCCTGAATGGCGACCTCCGCACACAATGTCCCGAATTCCACTGAGGGAGATGCCACAGGACTTTACCCCACACTTTAAGTGGTGGTACTATGACTGGCGCTCGGGAGAGGCCGTCATCGTGTTGGAAAGGGAAGGGACAATGGACACAATAAGGGTGTTTGACCCCATGTGGCTTATCAACTTGTCAGCGTCAGATGTTTATATGCTGTACAAGTGGCCATTGTTTTTTGACGCACAGGATATAGTGCAAGCACTACAGTTTCAGCATATCGTACGTCTATGCTTTGCACTTAATATCCATGCTGGGGTTTCTAAAGAGGAGAGACCGAAGAGATTTGAAGAGTTCAAGAAAGAAGTCAAAGTCTAGATAGAACTAGGTCCAAGGGGGAGTTTGTTGGTACACATGTCCCCAGTTCTAGTCTAGTGAGCTTAAATGTAATAGAACTTCTTCTTGTAACACATATGTAATGTCTAATCAATATAATGAAAAACTATTCTAATATGTTTGTTGGTTGTTTAATGTTATATCTATTATATTATTTATTGTTACACGCATATATGACAATGTTATATAGGTTTACAGTTGTTAGACATAGTTCTGAACCGTTGAAGGTTCAAGAATGTGTTTAACTAAGTATCTTGATTCAGTCATACGACTGGACCATGCGAATGGGCCAATCGTACGACTGAACCAGGTGATTGAGTCAATCGTACGATTGAGTCATAAGACTGACTCAGTCGTCCGAATGAACCAATCGTATGACTCAGTCGCACGACTGAGCCAGTCGCTTGGCTCAGTCGTACGAATGAGAGCTGTAACCTATAAATACCGCTTAATTCGTGGAAAAATGCAACACTTTGAATATGTGCAACCCTAGTCGACCCAGAGCGCCCTGTTCGTCCCTTCCAAGTTCATAAAACGTTTCAGATCATTTCTAGTTCGTTCTTAACGTTTTCTAATCGTTAGGTTTGATCTTGTTAACGTTTTCCCTGATTGGATCGCCAATCAAATAGGATTCCGCACTATTTGATCCGGTATAACGAAGAATTAGTTAGTACTCCGTCCGTACACGGTCCTAACAATGATGTTTTCATATGATTTTCATACCTAATTAATGGCGTTGGATCTCCGTCGTCGGTGGCGCCGCTGCATGGTGAATTGTTTCCGCCGTATACTTTAGTTTATTCTAGTTCATAAAAAATATAAATTAATGTATTTTAGTTTTCAAAAAGTAACTTTAATGTATTTTAATTCCCAAGAAATATAAATTAATGTATTTTAGCTTTCAAGAAATAAAATTTTAATGTATTTCAATTCTCAAGAAATACCATTTAATTTATTTCACTACTAAAAAAAAATCTCAAAAATACCTCAAACCGTGACCTTTTGGCCAAACCGTGACCTTTTGGCCAAACCGTGACCTTTTGATTCAAAAAAATATCTCAAAAGGTCACGGTTTAGCCAAACCGTGACCTTTTGATCTGGTTTCTCCCCAAAAACACATCCGGTGTCCCCAGCAGGACCCGTTAAAAATGCAATATATTAAGCTTTTCTCTACTATGTTTTTACTTATTTAATTCGTTCATCACTAATATTTTTTGCTTTACACTCCAAAAATTAAGAAAAAACTTATGTGTATACATTTAAATAGGTATGATAGAAAAAAATTAAAGATAGTAAAAATTCAATTAAAACCGAGACAAATTACCTACATACCTTTAACCTTTTAGATTGAAGTTAGAGATATGTTAAAAGCAAAAAAAACATGGAGATTTCATATCTGAGTCCAATGTTAGTCGAAAACTCGAATACTCTGCTACATTGCGCTTCATTCCCAACCACCAATAATCCTTCTTCATTGCTTGATACATTTTCATATCAACGGGATGAATTGAGTATCGAGTCTTATGAACCTCATCCATGATCTTTCCATGTAGTCTCCATAACGAGGAATCCACATCCGCCCTGATCGGGTCCTGACACCTAGAGTGTTTCCCCCCAAGTCAATGACTAGACCTTTTATCCTTTTAGAGTTAATCTGATCTTCTTTTAAAGCTTCTTCCTGAAATTCCTTGACTTGCTTCATCACATCAGAGGTCATAACCAGCTGATAAGCTTCACCCGAATCGACTCGGGTCTCTCCTTTCGGCTAAAGGCCTCCGCCACCATGTTAGCCTTGCCCGGAGGTAATGGATCTCACAATCATAATCCTTGATAAGCTCTAACCATCTCCTTTGCCTCATGTTCAAATCCTATTGCTCGAAGAAGTACGTCAAGCTTTTGTGGTCAGTGTAGATGGTGCACTTCGTCCCGTACAAGTAGTGCCTCCAAATCTTCAATGCAAATACCACAGCCGCCAACTCCAAATCAAGTAGGGTAGTTTGCCTTATGGATCGTCAATTTTCAGGACGCATAGGCTATAACTTTCCCTCATTGCATCAGCACGTAACCCAATGCCGAATAAGAAGCATCTGAATAGACCACCAAGTCTTCGCTCCCTTCAGGCAACGTCAAGACATGAGCTTGAGTCAATCTCGTCTTTAGCTCTTCGAAAGCATTCTCATGCTCTAAACCCCATACGAACTTCATATCTTTATGGGTCAACTTGATCAATGGAGAAGCTATCTTGGAGAAGTCTTGGATGAATCTTCTGTAATAGCCCACCAAACCAAAGCAACTACAGATCTTGGATGACGTCTTTAGGGAATTCCATTGCATCACCGCTCCAACCTTCATTGGGTCTACCATGATCCCTTCAGGATTAACAACATGACCCAAAATCTAAATCACTCACAACCAGAACGCGCATTTGGAGAACTTGGCATATGGCTTCTCCCTTCGAAGCGCCTCCAGTACTTCCTGAATGTGACCGGCATGTTCTTCCTCACTCTTCGAATAAATTAGTATATCATCAATGACCACAATCACTGATTTATCTAACATCACTAAGAAACCTGATTTATTAAGTCCATAAAAGCAGCTGGCATATTAGTTAAACCAAAGGACATCATAAGGAATTCATAGTGTCCATAACACGTATGAAAAGCCGTTTTAGGAATGTCTTGCTCTTTCTCCTTCAGCTGATGATAACCAGATCGAAGATCTATTCTCGAAAACCAACAAACACCTTGGAGCTGATTAAACAAGTCATCAATCCTCGGTAACGAATACTAATTCTTCACCGTCAACTTGTTCAGCTCTCGATAGTCGATGCACATCCTCATACTACAACCCTTCTTCTATACAAATAAGACCGAACCACCCAATGGAGAGATACTCGATTGAATGAAACCTTTATCTAAAAACTCTTGCAGCCGAGTCATCAATTCCTTCATCTCAGAGGGAGCTAGATGATACGACGCCTTAGCAACAGGTTGGGTACCAGGTATCAGATTGATATAGAACTCAATCTCGCGGTCAGGTGGTATATCTGATAGATCTTCCAGGAATACGTCTGGGAAATCACACACGACCAGTATGTCCGACAATCATGAAACTGTCGCATCCACATCCTTGACATAGGCCAGATATGCACCACATCCACGCCTCATACATTTCTTCACCACCACCATCGAAATTACTTTCGGAACCGTGCAAACTCTGCCGCCATAAATAATCACCAAACTCCCATCCGGCGCAATCAATCGAATCATCTTCTTGTGACACATGATATTTTCCTCGTAAGCTACTAGCCAATCCATCCTTAGGAATACATCAAATCCACCTAAGGTCATCAAAAACAGTCTAGCAGGAAACCTATGACCTTCTAATTGTATCGTACAATCCTCTAAGGAATCAGATATCCTAGTGGACTTACCAATATTAGTTTCTATGACAAAGGGCTCATCAATCTTTCTACCCCTAGCAGGCAACTTATCATAGAATACAAAAGATATGGAGCTCCTGCTAGCACCAAAATCAAATAATACAGAAGCACCATCACAAACTAGAAATGTACCTGATACAACATCAGGGTCCACCCTGGCTTCCTCCTGGTTCATGGTAAAGGCTCTCACCCTGGCCTTCTACACTTCCTTCCCTTTCTTAGCATCTTTTCCGACTTTCGAGCTCTCAGCCCTCAGCTTCTTGCACTCCCGACCCATATGACCTGTTTCTCCACAGTTATAGCACCTCATCACCCCACAATCCTTTGCCATATGCCCTTCCTTCCCGTACTTGAAACATATGTTTGATCCCCACTTACATTCCCCCACATGATCCTTCCCACACTTACCACACACCATCACCACCATATCGGCTGCAACCGCCTTGCGACCCTCTATCTTCACCTTTTTGCCCTTGGTGGTGAAACCACCACTGCCAAAATATTTCCCGCTTCAGTTTCTATCATTACCACCTTTCTTGCTCGCCTTGACCATTGTCACCTCTTTCCTCTCATCATACAGTCTCCCTGCCAGATCAACCATCGACTTAAACGTACCTAGTCGAGCGGTGATCAAGTGTCTGTGAATATCTGCTGGCAGACCTTGGATGTATCTCTTTATCTTTCATGACCCCGGTGTCACATGCTCTAGCACCAGCCTCGCCATCTCATTGAACTTGGTCGTATATTGCTGGTGTGTCATGTTTCCCGCCTCCAACTGCAGGAACTCTCTCTTGATCTTGTCGAGTTCCATGTGAGGACAAAACTCCTTAATCACCAGCTTCTTTAGTTCACTCTACCTCATTTTTCCAATCGCCCTGCTACACTTGGCCTAGACAATGTTATTCCTCCAGCATAAGACTGAATCCACAAATGAGTAGGTAGCAAACTTCACCTTCTTGTCTCCCTGCACTTACTGATATCCAACACAGCCTCCATTTCCCTCACCCATCGGTGAGCGGCAACAGCATTTCCATTTCCATCAAAAGTCGAGGGCTTGCATCTCTTGAATGCCCCATAGTTGAACCCATTTGTAGTTTCCTGCCCAGCTTCCTCCTCCTTATTATCACTAGAAACAACCATCTCAAACTCTGGTTGCTCCTATTCTCCTCTCTCTTCACCCCCTCTCTCGGTAGTTTTCCTCTTCTCCTTCTTTTCCTTCTTCTCATCCCCCCTCACGGCTTTAATAACCTCAGTCACCACAGACGGCAGAATCGTTTGCATGAATTGATGAACCTCCTCAACTGCAGCCTCCTTCGCTGAGGCCTTGAGATTAGCGCTCTCATCCCTACCTTCCTGGTGATAAAGCTCGGGCTGTTCAGGCAGCCCTAGCCCTATTCCTCGTGACACGCGGTGCAGCACCACGTCCACCATGTACTCGACCTCGAGAAGCCTTCGAAGATCTACCACCAGCCATCTCTAAACTCTATAAGATTCAAACACCAACACGGTCATTCAAGTTAATAGTTCAGGTTATGTCAAGTATAACAAGTCCCTAATTACAGTTGCCAGTTGTGATTAACTACTTACTTTACTCTTCACTCGTCAAGAATTTCCTATCCTAACTACATCAGTATTCAAATCTACCAGAAACACATATAATTCACATAACACGCACACATGATTCCTTTTTACAATCAATTTTACATGAAACATTTATATAAACATTTACTTGCAGGCATGTAGCTACTAGGACTGGCATCCCTTTCCCTTTCTTGTCACATTCTCAATTTAAGTTTTAGGTTTTTGAAAATATCTTATCTAATTCTCTTAAACTTTGGCTCTGATACCAACTTGTAAGGCCCCGTTCCTGGAACTCTTACAGTTGGTCATTAATAGCGTAAAACATTTGAAACAAATCATTTTACAACAGAATTTAAACTTTTATTAATAATTAAAACTCGTGTCGAGTATCATACAATTCCAATTACATATCAAAAATCATATCAATACAATTGTATTCCCAAAAATATTGATGCTAGACTTGAAGTATCCTAGTAGCTCCTACGTCCATGCCTGTACCTCCTAAGCATCAACAAATACCTGCTAACTATTATGCATACAAAAGTCAGTAATACTGAGTGAGTTCTAGTTTAGTAATAAAATACTTTTACATATATTTCAAAACCTTTACATTTAGTGCGTGATCATTCATCGATACTACATATCATCATATTCAATTAATATCATCATATTCAATTATTATCATTCATTTCGTTCATTTCGTACATTTTGAACTTTTATAGTTATCTTTCACTTTCATCTAGACCAATGTCATATGCTATACTCCAAACATTATGCACGAAGCTGGTACTGGGTCGAAGTCTATAACTGGACCCCTAACCTTCATTTTTAATCCAGAAACTTATATCTAAGCTTTCTACATGATTTCATCCATAAAAACGTGAATTTTGTATGGATTTTTACCACTATTCAAAACCCCAAAAAAATAGAATACGGGTATGATCTAAAGAGACGTTTGGATGATGATTCTTAGATGGATTCTTGCTCTTTTCTTGTTGGTTGATGCTCAAAAATGCATATCTTCAATCCTTTGATCTATAAAGACTCAAATCTTCACTTTTCTTTACTTTCTCTCTCTACTATCTCTCTAGAAAGTTGGTTGTTTGAGTTGATTTGTGTGTATATACCGGGTGTTCACGGGACCTTAAACTCGTCTAACACGTAACCCGTAAGGCTAATTTGGTCCACAATCCATTTTACTCTTATTTATATTAAATAACCCCCAACTAAACTCATTATTGTTTATTAGCTCGCTTCGACTTTTTCCCGAGTGTTACATGGCCGAAGGTTGACTGGTCGGAAGTTGGCTGGCTGAAGGTTAACTGGACAGAGAGAGCAAATGTTTTTCCCACCGGAGAGAGCGAACGTTACCGACGTGGTAGAGATACCCATGGCTAGCAGTGGTAGTGATGGTTATGGGTGGATTTTGGTGGTTGACCAACAAGGCTGAAAAGAAGCTTTCTCCGCTTGTCCAGCCAGTTAGCAGCTAAGGATTTTGAATTTCTTAAGGCATGGTGGTAGAGGATTGTGATGGTGAATAGTTTCTTGATTAGAGAGTAAGAAAAAAGAAGCTGTCATTATTTGGAGATAACTACAACTAATAAAATGACTATATTGCCCTTATCTTATCTCAGCCAATGAAATAACATCTTTAACATTTTATATTAAATCAAAGGTTATGGTTGAGTTAACAGGTTCTCACAAATACTTAGGGTTCTCACCAGATCACATTCCTATATATACATACATACATACATGCATACATGCATGCATACATACATGCATGCATGCATGCATACATACATGCATGCATGCATGCATACATACATGCATGCATGCATGCATCCATGCATGCATGCATGCATCCATGCATGCATGCATGCATGCATCCATGCATGCATGCATGCATGCATGCATCCATGCATGCATGCATGCATGCATGCATCCATGCATGCATGCATCCATGCATGCATCCATGCATGCATGCATGCATCCATGCATGCATGCATGCATCCATGCATGCATGCATGCATGCATCCATGCATGCATCCATGCATGCATGCATGCATGCATCCATGCATGCATGCATGCATCCATGCATGCATGCATGCATCCATGCATGCATGCATGCATCCATGCATGCATGCATGCATCCATGCATGCATGCATGCATCCATGCATGCATGCATGCATCCATGCATGCATGCATGCATCCATGCATGCATGCATGCATCCATGCATGCATCCATGCATGCATACATACGTGCATACATACATGCATACATACGTGCATACATACATGCATCCATGCATACATGCATACGTGCATCCATACATACATGCATACATGTTAGTGCTTCTTTAGAGATTGACATTTTGTCTTTATGTGTCTTTTTGTCTTATCTTTTGTAATAGTATAGGGACTAGTATTGTAATTAGTTAGTTCCTTTTTGTGTTTATTGATAGTATATATAGCATAGACTTGTGTAGGTTAGATCGAGAATCTGCTTACACTTCTTTGTAATTGTCTTTGCTTTTTATCAATAAACTCATTGAATTTTGTTGATATTGTGTTTAGATTTGATTACTTTGATTGTGTTTTTCATTGAATTATTAACTAATATCATCACAGATCTATACATTTGATCCTATAAAATGGTATCAGAGCTTGGTTGAGTGATTTGAGTTTTGTCAAACTTTGAAAACTCAAAATTCACTTAATTCTGTGATTGATGAGCAATTCAATTGAAATATTGTGGTTTTCAGTTATGTTTAATCATCATAAACATGAATTGAACCACAATTAGCAGTTGAATTCATCAAATTTCAGAGAATTAGTCGAAATTTGGTTCGAAAAGTGTTCAACTTTGTCGAACTGAAATTTGGAAGATTCACTGATTGTTTGTTGATAATCAAGAAAATTGAACATAGAAGACTGTTAATCGGCATTAAACCTACTTAATTGGAAGAATTCGATCCAATTCATCAAGTTTTGATCGATTTTAGAAAAATTGAGTTTGTTACATTCATAAGAACATGATGAATGTGACGCATGAGGGTTGAGAATCATTGAAAATTGCTCAAGTGTTTAGACGTTTGAGCACTGTTCAGACGTTTTACCACTGTTTAGGCGGTTTTCAAGCAGACGTTTTTCCACTGTTGAGGAGTCTTGCTACTGTTTGAGCTAAAGTAATTCTAGGCGGTTCATAACTGTTTAGGCGCTTCATAACTGTTTGGACGGTTGAAACTTCCAGACGTCTGAAAACTGTTCAGACGTTTTGCAACTGTTCAGACGTTTCTGCTCTAGACGGTTGTTGAAAATTTTTCTAAGGAAATCCCTTAGATGGTTCTAGTGAAAACTCTGAAGTTTCTCAACTGTAGAGATGTTTCCTTACTGTTCAGGCGCATCTTCACTTAATACTTAGAAATTTTAAAAAATATATATAAAAAATATAAAACTAAAAATCAACAAAAATATAAAGATGGTGAAATAAGAAGACTCAGAAAATAGAGTTCCTAAACTGAAAAACAGAGCTGATTTCAAAAATTGGTCACTTAGATTAAAACACCATTTGAATGCTATTGACACAGATCTTTGGAAATCAATTGAAAAAGGACCATACATTCCAATAACTACTGATGGGCCTGATAGGGGTTTTGTATATACTAAAGATTTTCAAGAACCATACCCTGAAGATGGTTTACAAGGAGATGATTTGAAAAGAGTCAAGAATGATATTAAAGCATACTCCTTGATGTGTAAAGGACTACCTTTGGAAGTTCTTGCAAGGCTAGATGGATATCAGACTGGATATACCATGTATAAAGCCTTAAAGACCATCTGTGAAGGAGGAAAAGAGATCCAAAACCTCAAGAAACAAAAGCTAAAAAGGCAGTTAGAACTGTTTCAACATATGTCTGGTGAAACAGTAAATCAGATGATGAACAGATTTGTTCAGCTTACTACTGAAATGTCAACAGTTGGAATCAAGCCTGATCTTGAAGATCTAAATCTTAGACTACTCAATGCTTTACCCTCCTCATTGAAACAAACTGCAACTTTGCTAAAGCATACTGAGAAGTTTCCAATGGATTTAGATTTGCTTATTGCCAAGATAGAGTCTGTTGAAATTGATGAAAGCTCAAGGAACAATGACAGAGCAACATCAATGTCACAATATCAGTTTGTTGCATCTCCAACAAACTCTGTTAAGAATACTTTCATGGCAAAGAGTGAGAAGCTTCCAGAAGAAGAAGGAGACTTATTTTTTGGAGCAGGATTCTTTACTGATTCATCATTTACTAGTGTGCCTGCCTATACCTCACAGTCTCATCCTTAATCTCCTCCTAAATCTTAGAGTACAAATGTTCAAACAGAGACTCCATCAACTAACTCTGCTAAATCTAGTAAAGTTAAAGATGTGATAAACATCCTATTAGAGGATGAAGAGTCTAAAACTGCTTTTACTGCTTTTATGGCTAGTTTTTAAGCATATCAAGGTAGCCATTTAACTCAATTAGATCTTGTTTTGCAGGATTTGTTTGAGATGGGTCCTGAAGATGTTGAGGAGATGGACTTGAATTGGTAGATGGTGATGATTGCATAAAGAATACAAAAACACTCTTATGTCAACAGGAAGTACAAGCCCAGTGCTAACAAGATTGTTGGATTTGACAAGTCAAAGTCAAGGTGTTTTAACTGCAATAGTTATGGACATTTCTCCAGAGAATGCAAAGCTCCAAGGAACAATGGAGGAAATGCTCAATCAAGTTCTGGCAATCAAAGATTTCAACAAGCTCAGAAGACTTTTCAAAAGCCTTATCAAAGTCTTCCTATGCCTGAGCTTAAAGAGGAATCAAAACCAACTGAAGAGCCAAATAAAGCTCTTGTAGTCAGCTTTAAAGATGGTTATGATTGGAATGCATATGCTGAACAATTCACTAATGTTTTAACCTCTAGTTTGTCTCTTGTTGCAGAAATCCAGGGGGAGGACTGGTCAGAGAATTATGATCCAAAGGTGGAAGGTGAGAATGAAGAGGATAACTATGATTGGAGTGACAAATCTGATCCTAAGGAGGATACAGATGAAGTAGCTTTAATGGCACAATCTGATCAACCCAAGGTTGACACTTCATCCTCAAAACCTGAAACCTCATCTCCAAAATTTCTTGAAATACCTTCTGAAGTGAGGAAAAAACTGTGCACTAAATCATGCTTCGAACATGTTGAATATTATCGAACCTATTCATACAAAATTTGTGAGAAATTGAAACAAGAAGAATAAATGTACAACAAATTAAAATCTGATCATAAAACAGCAGATCAAAAGATCATCTCTCTTCAAACATCATGGAACAAAACAATAAAGGAATTAGAAATTATGTCTAAACAATTGGAAGGGATGGCAAAAAATCATGAATAGGAGAAGATAGCACATGCTGCTACATAAATGGATCTTGCTGAAGTGAAAAGTTCAAAACTGATAGTTGAGAAACTAGTGAATGAGAGAAAAGATAAACAGAAAGCAGGTTTAGGATTCACTCATGAACCTATGCCTGAATCAATTACAAACACTTTACCAGAGAACTTTAGTACTCATGACCATTCTCCTGAGAGTAAGGCTAAACTCAAAGCCTTTCAAAACAAAACAAAAATTCTGAAGAAGAAAAAGATAATGTGAAAGTTTTGTTGAAAATGATAAAGAAAAGATCAACAATGGTCATCCAATCAAGATAAAATCATATGAACCTAAACAGAGAAAACAAAACACTTCTGATCAAATTCATCCTGTATTAGAAGAAGTGAAAGTTAAAAGTAAAGATAAAGCTAAACTTCAAGAAGAAACATCAGAAGATTCCAACTCTGTTAATCTAAAACAAAAAGTTAATGAAAAAGAATCTTCATCTGAAGATGTTCAATCTGAAAATGAACCAAGTTCATCAAAAGTAAAAATTAAGAGAAGAAGAAAGAAATTATCAAAAACCAAAACTGAACAAAATAAAAGTTCATAAAATCTGAGTAATCCAACAAATCAGACAGCTAAACTCAAACCGATAAAATTTGTGTCAGCTGGTTTGTTAAACATGAACTCTTTTCATCAAAACAAAATAAGTCTTGTGAACAAATCTCACTCTGATCTGAAAACAGGTTCAGACTCTAAGACTTCCACTATTACAAAAAGATTTGTTCCTAAGGAATTAAAGAAGGATGTTTATGATAAAAAGATGAAAAATAATTTATCACGAAAGCCAAAATTGCAAAATCAGACACAGCAATTTAACTTTTTGACGCCAACATTTAAAAATGAATCACATATAGCGTCAACTTCAAAAGTTAACAAACAGTTGTTTAGAACTCCACAGAAGTACTGTGACATATGTGATATGAAAAATCACAATACTGCTAAGTGCTATTTCAACAAGTACTGTCACATATGTGACATGAGAAATCATTCTACAACAGATTATTATTTTAACAGATATTGTACTTATTATGATGAGAAAACTCATAATACTAAAAATTATTATTTTAGAAAGAGCTCACCTACTAGAGGATTTGCCAATTCAAACATGAGCAAAGGTTATGTTAATCCTCAGTATATGAGAGATAAATCTGATGGATTTTAACAATTAACTAACCAACCTTCTTTAGGTCTGAGATCTTTTCAAAAGAATAATTTTATGAGGCCTAAACAAGCTGTGCAAGAACAATTCATACCAAGATCAGTGAGAATGACTTATAAAATGTTGGTCATCAATACTCTTCAAAAATTGATTAATCAAGTGGTATAAATGTTCACAGAAATAATCCTAACAATGTTCATAATAAGATTGGTAAATTCATCAAGAATAAACCTGATTTAAATAATCTACATTTCAAACAATTTTCCATTGTTGATAAATATGGAAAACCCAAGACCATTTCGGCTTGGGTAGATATCTCAACTTAGTTTTCTTGTTGTGCAGGTATGCCCGAGAAGACCTCTTAATACATGGTATGTGGATAGCGAGTGTAGCAGGTACATGACAGGCAATCCTGCCTTGTTACAAGATTTTAAGTTAAAGGATGGAACGCACGTCACCTTTGGTGGTGATGCTGGTGGCAAAATAACAGGAAGAGGAACAATGTCAAATGGGATAATCAGTTTTGATAAAGTCAACTTCTGTTCACAGTTGAACTTTAATCTTTTAAGTGTATCCCAAATATGTGATAGAGCATACTCTGTTCTATTTGATGATTCTTTCTGTTATGTTTTAAAGCCAGGTTTTTAGATTAGCAAGGATTAGGTAATTGTTAAAGCTGAAAGGGATAGAGATGTATACAAGCTGGATATGTCTTAAGTCGATCCTTCTACAGAAACAAATTGCCTAATTGCAAAAGCTTCAAATGATGAAAGCCAGCTTTGGCATAGACGTCTTGGACATTCCAACTTCAAGAACATGAACAAGCTTGTAGCGGGAAATCATGTTATTGGACTTCCATCCAAGAAGTTTGCAACAACTGATCTCTGCTCAGCATGTTTAAAGGGAAAACAACACAGAGTGTCTTATAAGTACAAGCTCATAAACTCAAATTCCAAACCTCTACAGATATTGCACATGGACCTATTTGGACCAACAAACGTCAAGAGTATTGGAAGAAAGTCATATAATTTAGTTATCATTGATGACTATACAAGATTTTCATGGGTTTTCTTTTTACATGCTAAATCTAAAACGGCTGAATTTCTAAAAGAATTCATCATTAAAGTTGAAAATCAACTTGAGCACAAAGTAAAAATAATAAGAAGTGATAATGGAACGGAATTAAAAAATGCTAACATTGAAATGTTTTGTGCAGAGAAAGGGATAGCTCATCAGTTTAGTGCTCCCAGAACTCCTTAACAAAATGGAGTTGCTGAAAGGAAAAATAGAACACTGATTGAAGCTGCTTGTTCTATGTTAGCTGATGCAAAGATTCCTATCACTTTCTGGGATGAAGCTATATCAACTGCGTGTTTTGTTTAGAATAGAACATTAATTGTGAAAGATAAAATAAAAACTCCTTATGAGTTAATGTTTGGCAGGAAACCAAATATAAACTTTCTAAAATCATTTGGTTGTCCGGTTATGATTCTTAATTCAAGCGACCAGTTAGGAAAATTTGAAGCAAAATCTGATAATGGGTTTTTCATTGGATACTCATCTGTGTCAAAAGCCTATCGAGTTTATAACTCTAGGACAAATATAATTTGTGAAACATTTAACGTTAAATTTTTGGAAAACTCCTTTCCATCAGTTTCAAATGGTCTTGCTTGATTGTTTGATTTAGATTCATTATCCAACTCTATTTAATTTAACTTGTTTAATCAATCAAACTTTCTTGACTCTACAGGTAAGAAGAGCTCTAGAGGAGATCTTGGATCTTTCAGTGAAGATTCAGATTCTGACGACCCAGATGATTCAAGCCCAGATTACCTATTCTTTTTATTTGTCAAGGATTCAACAGTAAGATTCAATGACAATGATCAAGCTAATCAAGCTTCAGATCATTCAGTTTCATATGATCAAGAGGGATCACAACTAATTCCTAATGATGGTAATGAGTTTGTGCAACCTGAGACAGGAACATCATCCATCTCTGGTGATGCAGTTGATACTGGTAACTTTGATTACTTTATCAACTCACCGACTCAAGTTCCAAACCTCAATCCATATTCTTCTAATCAGCTACATCAGCTCTCCAACCTAAATCAAACAAATCTGGATGTTAATTTTCAAGGTGATAAGATTCCAACATCTTGTATTCATAAGAATCATCTAACATCATAGATTATTGGTCCATTGAATGAGAGAACAACAAGGAGTAAATCAGAACAAGCAAACTTGTGTTTATACTCTTGTTTTCTTTCTCAAATTGTTCCTAAAAACGTTACCAAAGTGTTAAAGGACAATGGTTGGACTGAAGAAATGCAAGAAGAATTACTTCAATTCTTTAAACAAGAAGTGTGGAATTTGGTGGAATTACCTGAAGGAGAAAATGCCATAGGCACTAAATGGTTGTTTAGAAACAAAACTGATGATCGCGGGATAGTTATAAGGAACAAGGCAAGACTAGTTGCACAAGGATACACACAGGAAGAAGGAATTGACTATGATGAAGTATTTGCTCCAGTTGCAAGACTCGAATCCATTCGTGTTTTCTGGCTTATGCATCATTCATGAAATTCAAGGTGTATCAAATGGATGTCAAAGGTGCTTTCTTGTACGGTCCCATCACTAATGATGTGTATGTGAAGCAACCTCCGGGCTTTAAGGATGCAGAATTTCCATATCGAGTGTACAAGCTTAGCAAAGCTTTGTATGGACTTCATCAAGCTCCTAGAATTTGGTATGAAACATTATCACAACACTTAATCCAACATGGATACACAAGAGGGAAAATTGTTCCAACTTTATTTATAAAAAAGGATAATGATGATCTCTTATGTGTGCAAGTGTATGTAGATGATATCATATTCGGTTCTACCAGTTCAAAATTATGCAATGAATTTGAAGAAATCATGAAGGCTCGTTTCCAGATGAGTTCTATGGGAGAAATGAATTTCTTCCTTGGATAGCAAGTTCAACAATCTGCAGATGGTATATTCATAAATCAAGAGAAGTTTGTTGAAAAACTCTTGAAGAAATTCAAACTGCATGATTGTCAGTCTATAAGAACTCCAGCTAGCGTAAACACTAAGATTGAGCCTGATCCTAAAGGAAAATCAGTAGACCAAACTCTATACAGATCTATGATTGGTTCTTTGATGTATCTTACTACATCAAGACCAGACATAATGTATGCTGTTTGTATCTGTGCCAGGTATCAATCAGACCCGAAGGAATCTCACTTAATTGATGTCAAGAGAATATTTAGGTATCTCAAAGGCAAACCAACTTTAGGGCTTTGGTATCCTTACGAGGGTAACTTTGAGTTACTTGGATATATAGATAGTGATTATGGTGGATGCTGTCAAGATAGAAAATCTACAACGGGTGGTTGTCAATTTCTTGCTCCCCGATCAGTCTCATGGCAATGTAAGAAACAAACAAATGTCTCTGTTTCAACTGCAGAAGCTGAGTACATAGCTGTATCAGCAGGATGTTCTCAAATCCTTTGGTTGCAAAACCAACTGCTGGATTATGGGTTCAATTTTCTTAGAACACCTATTTACATTGATAACACTGCTGCTATGTTCATTACAGCTAATCCAATCCAACATTCTAAAACAAAACATATCGAAATTCGATATCATTTTCTAAGAGATAATTCTGAAAAAGGTTTAATCATTTTGATTTAAATTGTAACTGAACAACAGTTGGCAGATCTATTTACTAAAGCTTTCCTACCAGGAAGGTTTGAGTACTTAGTGGAGTCAATTGGCCTCATTAACCATGTGTAAACCTAGTTTCTTGGTTCTTAATTTAGTTCTTTGAATCATTACATGATTAGCACCTCCCTAAACCAAAAGGTCTTCATAAGTGCACCTTTCATAGTTATTTGCCTGATTGTTTTTGTGTGTGTGTGTTTTCTTTTATAGAAAAACAAAATACAAAAGTAGAAAACTCAAAAAATTAAAGATAAAACAATATAAAACAAAAAAACTCCAAAAATAGTGTTCTTTTTTATTTCTATATTATTTTTAGGAATGAATCTGTGTTTGCCTCATGTGAGAAATGATAGTACATTAGTGAGATCAGTTGCATACTTCACTCGCTAATAAAGTCTGGCATGATCAGATATGATGTGTAGACAATATCATGCTAGTATACTGAAAAGTAAATTCTTATGATTAAACTAAATCTATATGCTTGTATGTGTATTCATCTAAGTACTTTTGAGTTGTATTAGCTTATTAGATTGTTTGCTTGCTAAGTTACAATACTCACACCTGATGTTGATGTGACTAATCATGAGATCTATTACAAGCATCATTTCACTTCTCTATTGTGAGTCATCATAGACCTGAAGTGCTGAGATATCCTCTGTTGTAAGTCATTACAGACCTGGATATTCTCCTTTGATGCAAAAGATGCCAATGTGCACAACCAATTGAAATGGATGGTTAGATTTGATCATATGGTTATCCATGATCATTCTCTATTATATTAAGTAACATGAGCTCTGGTTATGAATATTTGTCAGGTAATAAGTTGAGAATGTGTTCTTACCTACATTTCTTGATGATAGTTGATCCTCTAAGTCTTGGTATGAGTCACATCATGTCATATCTAATTCTACTATAATCAATCCAAGAATTAAACAAGTAAGTGAGCTGATATTTTTGTCAAAAACACTCATTTTCTTTGCTTAGATCTTGTGTCTCCTTTGCTGTGATATCACTGACCTGGAACACACGTGATCAGGATTTATTCATTGTCTATGACTATTCGCATATTTTTTATTTTAATGTACTGATCTTCTCTGATATGATCTCACTGCAGACAATGATTCTGTCACACCCCGGGACCAGAGAGGCGGGACGTAACGATTAGTAACCAACAACCAAAATGCAGCGGAAACTAAATGGTTTATTACAATACAACTCACAATATTTACTTTAGAATATTGGCTTTGTTTCAATTCATAAGGTGTCTCAATCTACAATCTATAGGTATCATGATCAATCTATTGGTTAATATTTCTTGAGGCTTCAGTAATTAAGGCTTATAGGCTCAACTTTTGTCTTCAACATCTACCCTTACTTCTTTTTTCGGATTTAGATATCTTCTATAGCTCAACTATTCTCCCTAGCTATACCTGAAGACATGCTCAAAAATATTTTGTGTCAACATAAAGTTGGTGAGTTCAAGTGCTTAAAGTTTAAAAACGAAAGTCTCTTTAGAATCCATTAGTTGACTTTCAAAACATAAGTGCTTAAAGTCTTCAAACAAAAGGGACTCTGGAAGTCCATAATTTAAAATTTAGTATCAGTTATCACTGTTGTGGGGTCACAATCAACACTGCACTTAGTCCCGGCTGGCCTCTTCTAAAGTTAAGTTGTAGCGGTTAATCCTAAAGTGGAGAACTGAGCCTCAAAACAGTGAACCATACCTGCCTGGATGGTTCACCATAGTTTCTTAACAAAACCTGTCACATGCCACAAACGACCCCTCAGGATCTCAGTAGGGTACCTCCCTGTAGCGGGAGCCACTGTGTGTGGGGGATTCCCCAAATAGATCTATCCACATAAAACAAGCGGTTCACAAAAGAATTAATGATTATGATACAAGTATCAGTAGGTATCAACATCACCACAACATATAGCATCATAATATAGCACAGAAACCGTTTAACTTAAATAGAGCATGCTTCATCCCAAAACAGTAGTAAAAATGGGAATGCTTGAACTCACTTTGTATCCTTCCATAGATTCTGAGCTCGATAAAGAAAAAGTGAAGGTCATCAACAATGCAATCCTAATTAGAACATATGAGATTCATGTTTAGAATTAGTACGATGTTATTACATGCGTGTGGTTGAGCTCTTTAGTTAACTTAAAGTTGGTGATTACTATCCTTAATGCATCTTAGCTTCTTGTGCCATTATTAATTGTTATGTACTAACTCGTGCATAACAGGTTAATTAATGCCTTTATTCAAGAAATGATTCTTTACATAATGAATGTAGCAATAAGTGGTTGATATCAAAGATTCCAAATCTTAATGAATAACTTTGTTGATGGTATAAGTAATCTATAACATTCCAATTGATGTTTATAATGCTTACGCTTTTATCATAATGTTAATTTGATTGATTGATGCCAGAATAATCTGAATGTCGATAATAATTGTTGATATATTGAATAAAAGGGGTGATACAATAATATTTATTCCAATAATAATGAGATGATGGATTGTTATAGTGTTTATAAATCTTTTGCCTTGAATAAATACGTGGAGATGTCGGTTAACCAAAGGTATCTATTGTACAAATATATATATACGCATGAATATACTTTGTATGCATTTTACATCCCGAAGTATTGTAAAGATTTTGTATGACATGAGATCAAATAACTTCTTATATGTTTTTAATATATTTGCTTCTGTGATAACATTACCAAATTTGTTTAACATTGTGAGATTGGTCACGTCCCTTCAATTTACATATTCCTCCTTGACGATTTATAAACTAGTTGGATCCAAGCTCAACTCACACAATTATTAATAATTAGCATGTTTATAGGCATACAAATGTCTTAGTAGGTTATTATACCTATCGGTTCGCATCGCACTCTTGAACATTCGTATCGACTCGCCTTGCGTTGAACATTCGTTGATCATGTTTGACCAGCTTTGACCGATGTTTAACCTAACCAAAACGTACCAAAATCATTTATAAACACTAAAACTGCATAGACTTTTACCTAAACGCAACCAAAATCGCAAAGCACGTTACCAAACAGCCCCGTCACAGCACTTACCACCATTAGTCACCGCATGCAACCACCATCCATCATGGATCCTCACTGGTCGCCACCGGCAGCCCTAGAGCTGTTGTACATCTTGCCGGTGAACGGCTCCAAACCACCACATCTCAAATATCTTGCTTGAATCCAATGTGTAACCTCTAGAACAACATCAAACAACTCTAATTTACCTCAAACAGCAGCAACCACCACGAACCACCACCGGTTATCACCAAATAACACCATTACCGCGACACCACCTTCTTTCGTCTACCGCAACCATTACAACCGACATCCAACACCACAACCATCACATGCACAACTATTAACCACAACCAACAGCCTTTGTAACCATCGCAGCAGCCTAACACCATTGCCACAGCCACCTTGGGTAGCCTTGGGTGCCCTAAATCGACCACAACCATCAACACCTTCAGTTTGCCTCACCCTTAAAACCAACATCACCATCACAGTCGTACACCCCATCGCGATGACCCACCAAACTACCCGAAACCGAGCAATCATCAGGTGTAGAACCTGGTTGAAACCGAAAATGGTTCACGAATCTTACCTAAGTCGCCAGAAAAACAAGAAGAACAAGATAGAGAGCGGAACCCTAGCCGCCGCTACCTTCATCCGCTGATAACTTTTAAACTACCACAAGTTAGGGAACGCCGCTACCACCATTGCAAAGAACTCGTCGAGAGGAAGAAGACCATGTGCGGTACTCGCCGTCACTCGCTGGCTCCGGTGACTGGAACCCTCGCCGGAACCCTAGCCGCCGCCTTCTTCTCCCCTCCATATCTACACCACCATTGCAAATCAGAAGAAACTAACACCACCATTGGATTCAGGAGATTGGAATTAGTAGGGTAGGGTCAAGTCCTCGCCGACCGCCGCCCGTCGTCGTGCTCCGCCGTCCGCCGCCGTGCTCCGCTGTGGAGCCTCCCGCTTCGGCGATGGCGGCTGGTGCAGTTCTTGGGAGCATTTTTGTTGTTTTAGGGTTTGTAAAATGAGGAAATAAGGGAAATGTTGTTTAAATACCTTGGGTTTTTAGGTGGGTTTGTCTTCAATATCGCGTATGCGCACCGTGATCTTCGTTATCGCGTGTCAACCGGTCTTTTGGATCAAATCTAATTAGAAGACCTATAATAGATATATCTAATTACTTCTGCTTGAAATAAAACAATTCGATATATTTATCATCAAATTCTCGGGTTTGACCTAATCTCCGGCCGGTACACGCCTCGGTCGCGTCTCGAAACACATTTTCTCTAGATAAATGTGTCCTTCTCTAATTTAGAAAATTATAATAAATATAATAATTAGACAAATATTTATGAAGTTACGGGCTCGGTTGACGTATCAGATTAAATGCCGGTGAAAACCGGTATTCGCGTTTCACTCACGTATCTCAGTTGCTTATGCACGTTTGATGTAGAATCTTTTAGCAAGAATTATTTATGATATTTGTTATGATTAACAATGATTTTGATAGGATGACAAGCAATTATAAGGAAATTCTAACGGAACTCAGACGTTAGTACGCGTTAGATTACCGGACTTTACTCGGTATAGGTTTCGAATCTGTTTTTAGTTTGGATCTTTCTATAGTTACTTCAAGTCACATAATAATTCATTATATCATGATTACTCATTTAATTAGTTGGTAAACATGTACTTGGGCCTTAAATAGGTCTTGTTTATAAGTTCGGGCCCTTATTGGGCTTATTGGGCCTAAAATGCTAGTTTCATTTCCAAGTTTTCTTCGGTAAGCCCAACTCAATCCATCCCTTTATTGAGATTTATAATATTTTAAAGTTTTCTCATTGGGCAATATCTCAGTGGTCTTACAGATTCTATTGTAATTATTAGATTTTCATTCTGCTTTCATTTTGATTTTATACATGTTTCTATGTGTGCAGACAATTTAACAATGATAAGTGTGATCTTCTTATGTTACCTTGGGAAACATCTTTGTTTTTCAAAAACCTAAAAGTTAGGGGGAGTAATAAAAAGAAGAATTGTCTTAGAAAATCAAAATAAAAATGTTGAATTAAAAGGATGTTGCTTTATGTTCAAAGTATGTGTGTGGTTGATAATGTAAAATTTTGATTATGATAAAATGAACCTATAAAAATTAGCAAGTGGAAAAGCTTTTTGCAAATGTTGAAAACAAGAAAATTTGTTTAGTTTGAGACTAAAATGAAGGGATTTTTTTTTTGAAAATTTAAATTAAAATAAAAAGGGGTTAAAAGGATATAAGTGAAAATTGAGGGTCCAAGATGTAATTTTGAGAGAAAAATTCTAAATCTTGAAAATTGTTTGAATATTAGTACATGAACAATGCTAATACATCCAAACAGTGTTTGGATGAAAGATGAGAAAAATGCAAGTGTTTTGAATATCATACGTCTAAACAGTGACCATAAGTCTGTTTTGTAGATGTATGAAGATTTTTCAGAATTGTACAAGTGTTTAGACGGTTCTCATGATCCCATGCGTCTGAACAGTTGTCAAACGTCTGAAAATTTGAAAAATTTGTACGTATTTAGACAGTTCTCTTGATATCAAGCGTCTGATCAGTTGTCAACCGTCTAAGAAATCAGTCAAATTGGTAAAGTGTTAGACGGTTCGCCAATCTTATGCGTCTATACAGTACAAGATGGTTTGTGTAGAATGACCAAGTGTTGGACGTTTCTATAGATTCATGCAGCTAAACAGTGCTCATATGGCTGAACAGTCCATCCGGCTGAACAGTTCAGAACCGTCTGAACCGTTCTCAAGCGGCTGAACAGTTGTCATGTGTCTAGACCCAAACGTCTAAACAGTGCTCATCCGTCCTAAATTTTACACTTAGTATATAAAGCACACTTCATATTTTTCATTCATTCACAACACAGACTCAAAATCTCTTAAACCCTGTCGATCCATATTCACCTATTTCATCAAAAATTGTCATCTGTTCTTGAATCATTCATATTAGAAAGATTATATCAGTGATTTTCGAATGTAAGTTCAGAGTATAATCTTCAAATTCCAAATCTTAGAATCAAACTAGGTCAGATGGTTCTCGATTGTTCGGACGGTTTGAACCCTCAAAGTTGGAAAATTTGAAAATAATGAATTAATCTGAACAAAAGACATGAAATTGATCAAACATTATTGATATACATTGAATTTCGAACAATTGGACAATTGAAAGTGGTTTTTTCATGAACTTTGATTTCAGGGTGTTCGTCCTTATTCAAATGAAGAAGATGAACAATTTAAAAATTGAAACATATTTTTAAATAAAAATTAATTAATAATTCAAAAGAACTAAATTGAAAATTAACTTTGATCAATGTTAGTTGAACTAATATGTTTTAAATCATCATAAAACAAGTGTAAACAACATCATTTTGACAGAATTGATATAATTCTATACAGTGAGTAATTTATCTTGATAAATAAAACCAAAGTGTTTTAAAACATAATAGTTCATGTACATAAATTCAAAGTTTAACTATAATCAAATCATTCAAATTCATCATTTTAACTAACTTGTTTGTGTTTGCTGCAGATGGCAGAGTTGAAGTTTGATCCCAAACATAATGAAGCTGCTTTCTTAGATGAGGAATGTAGAGAAGCAAATGGATATGAAGAGATAATCAGATTTTTGCTAAGGACCAAATATGTCTATGTAATGTGTGCTAGACCAATGATACATGCTAGATTGATTAAAATATTTTAGAGAACAACAGAAGTTGAAATTGATGATGTCGGTCACAAAGTGGTGAGAGCTTTTATTTCAAATGACAGAATGATTGAAGTTTCAGAACAAGCAATTCGTACAGCTCTCAGACTTGGAGAAAATGATGCTGAAGACTTAGCTGAATATACATTCAATGAGTGTAGGGAAGTATTTTTGCAAATGGGTCGTCCAGATAACTTCTCAAAGAAGCAATTTTACAAAGCTAGAGTGTATAATCACTGGAAACTCTTATGTTACATTTTTCAGCATTGTATATCCAAAAGGAGTGCAGGATGGGATTCCTTTCCTGTTGATATTGCATCTCCAATCATTGCATTAGCCACAAACAGGAGGTTTAACATGGTTAAATGGATAATGAATGGATTCATTTATAATCTAGAAAAGGGAAGGTGACATAAATATCTGATGTATCCTAGATTTCTTCAGATGTTGATTAATGAAGAGAATCCTGACTTCTATGTTGATGGTATAGAAGGAGATAAATTATAATTAGAGCACATGTCAGAAGTTGTGTACAAAAGACTTGCTGTGATTTCAGGTGCTCCAAATATTCCTCTGTTTGACTATATTAGGAATGTTGCTATGGACAATATAGATATCAATCAACAACATTTCCACCTGTCAGAAGATGAGCCTATAGATCCAAGAGATCTAATTGAAGATGTTGTGGAAGAGTTGATTGATGAATCTGATGAAGAAGATGAAGATGATGATGATGCTACTGATAGTTCATCTGAAGGAGATAATGATAGTGATGATGATGATGGTGCTGATAGTGCAGATGAAGCACATCAACAGTCAGTAGTGATAGAACTGTATCTGAGCATGTGGTTGAGCATGTTTCTGAGACCCATGACTTGGGTGAGGAACTTCTACTGGTGCAATGCCTAAGGAAACTCAAACTGAAGCTCAAGATGAAGAGTTAGTTGTTCATGAGCATGCAGAGACCACAATGCATTTTGAAGAGTCACAAAATCAAACTTTTGATTTTGAGTTTGTGGAAGCAATGCTTTCAGAGCCAGTGTTCCAAAGTGCTGCTCAAGAAGAAACAGAAGATATACCAGTTATAACAGCACACAATGTGTCTATACAAACTGAAGAAATATTGGATGTAGATGAGCTTGATAAGTTAAAAGATGAAAACAAGGCTTAAGAGAAAATAATAAATGAATTGAAAGAGGAAAATGAAAATCTGAAAGAGATGATATTTCTCTTAAAAATGAGATGGAAAAGTTGAAGGAAGCAAATGAAAAATTAAAAGAAGAAAATAAGAATAAAGATGAAAATTAAAGAAGACGTGATCAAAAATTTTGAAGTAATGATAAAGGATTATGATTTGCTTGAAGAAAAACATAAAAAATTGCTTAAAGAAACTGAAAAGTTAAAAGAAGAGTTAAGTAAATCAAAGGAATTTCAGAAACCAATCTCTCCAGAAGTTGAAATTATGTCTGAGATAGTTCCTATTGATATTGATAAAAGTGTTGAAATGGAGAATGGAAAAAGGAAATTAGATGACATAGAAGCTCAAGTTTTACCTGAGTCATCTTCAAAAGTACAAAGGACTGAACAAATTGTTGAAGAAGAGATGCAAGCAGCTCAAGAATCATACATTCAAGAGATAATTGGTGCCTTAGAGGATATTGAAGAAGAGTATGGTGATGAGTGGTATGATGAAGTTCTTGATAATGAAGATATTGAAGAAGAATTTGAAACTCATTCTTCATTTGAGCAAGTGCAAGAGCATGATGATTTCCCTCAAGACTTTGAAGATAGATACAATTATCTTGTGAGGATGAAGTATAACAGGGTATTTTTGGATGGGCTTACAGTATCTCAGATCAATGATGAGTATGACAAATGTATAGCAGCTGAGTCTATTGCTCCAATTGACCTAAATGAGATTATTATGGAGCATGGTGAATGGAACCGAGCTCAAGAGAGCATAAATGTTGAAGAAGTTCCAAGTTTAAAGCTGCACCATCCAGACCGAGATGAAATGAGCATTCCTACTTTAAGGTCTTGGTTGCAGGCTAGGAACTATCCATGGAAGAGATTGAAACGACTTCAATCTGTTTCATTGAGAAATCTTGTTAGAAGCTTCCAACAAACAGAGAAGCAATCAAACAAATGATCATTCTAGATACTGATAATACTTAGTATTTAGATATCACTAAAAGAACAAGAATCTTAAAGCCACAGGAGATAAGTCAAATGGCACAGAAGACAAGTGCACATGAAAGAAGACAAGAGCTAATTAAGATTTTTCCAAGTTCAGAAAAGCAAGTGTACAAAGCTTCTTCTGAACAGAGGCAAATCTTTGATAATGCTAGATCAACAGGAGACTTGGTGAGAAATATTTTACAGAGAGGACAATCTGTAGTTGAATTTTTAAATGCAATGATTGCTCCTGACTTCATAAACCAAGTTAAAATCATAGCATGGAAATATGATGACATCTTTGATGCTTTCTTGATTAAACGAGTAAATGTTGTTTGTGATGTTTATCACTTTTACTCGAGTATCAGTAAACTTCCTGTTCAAGATCTGAAAGAATTAAACAAACTTCCCTTGATTAATCCATCTGGAGCAAAAAGAGGAGAAATGTTTGTAGAGCTTTTAAGTAGAGGTCTAGCTAGAACAAGTAATTTCCTTCAGACTCACTGTGATCAAGAAGACAAGGAATACTTTTCTATGCTAAAAAAGAACAAGAAGATCAGGGGGTTACATGATGTTCTAGGTAGGTTGGACTCACCTAGATTAGATTAGCTTATTTTGTCGTATATGTAATAGGTCTAATGTTAGATGTTTTACATATATGTAAGTATTGATTAGTTAGAATTTATCTTTGTTTCGCACTGACCCAGCGAAACTACGAGCGAATCTATAGATTCGTCAGCTGATATAGGTCACCCGACGAATCTGTTGTTCGCCACCGGGTGAACTTATAATTCAGGTCAGGGTAGTTTCGCTCACCAGCGAAACTACCAACGAATTTAGCTCTGTTTATATATTTGCAATTCTTGTAGCTTTGTGTACAAGTTTTGCAGAACCTTAATCGAAATACACCTTTTGCATTACGGTTTTGATAGCATCTTCTGGGCTGGAAGTACATTTGTTACGTATCATTGAGCCTTTGTTTGTTTGTATTGTTTGAGTTTGGATCTTATGGCTTCATTTTGAAACTCTTTTATATATTTTGCTTTGTTGATTCAATTTCTGTGGGATATCACTGTGATTATCAATCATTAGTACTGAAATCGATCACCAATGGACCAACAATATGGTATCAGAGCCTTTGTGCTCTTGATTTGTTGAGTTTTTGGTTTTTTAGAGGGTTTAAGAATAAAGTTACTGTTCCATTCATTATTGATCAACAAAGTGTGTTTTGCTTTCAAAAAACCTTAGAAAAACTTTTGTTCCTGTTATAGGGAGATATCCCAATCATCCAATCACTAATTCATAGTGATTTGGGTGAGTTTAGATTGTTTTTCTGACCGAACAGAGTGTTTTTGTTCGTCGGGCGAATCTATCAGATTATCCAGCAAATCTAGCAAATTCCCAGTGTGTTGGGTATTCTACCTTGGAAGAAATTAAAGATTTCAATAGTATTGAAGTTGAAGACTTGAAGCACGAAATCAACAAAAATATTAGTCTAGGGTTTATATTGTAATTATTTGTAATGCTAGACAAGTATATATTTTAGCACATATCATCCTTGTAAGGGGTGACTAATTCACCACTTGTTAGGGTGAATTAGGTTTTATCACCAACAACAATATATCATCATCCCTCATGGATGATGATTTCAACAATATATCATCATTCTTATGAATGATGATTTCAACAATATATCAAAAAAAAACAACAAGCATTATACATGTATGTGTTTGTCATCATTGTGTTCTTCATCATGTTCATCATATTTATATATTTTAGCATCTAATCATTCGATTCTTGTTATCATCAATATGAATCCTAAGATCCAAGCTCATGTTCACGTTCAAATCATGAACACACAATTGGTATCAGAGCTGGAGTTGTGGATTCATATTGATTGTGATGAGTTTTCATGTTTAGTCTGCTGAAATTATTGAAGATTTGAAGAAAACAATTCAACAATAAAAAAAGGCTGAACGGCAGAAGAGAATTCGAAGGAGAACTTGCGAGAAAGAAAATTGGAAGAAGAGAAGGAAGAAAGGGAAGAAGTAGAAAAGAGATTGGAAAAAGGAGAAGTTCCTTGTCGACAGAATGCTTGGAACAAAGGCTGTGGTAATTAAAAAAATAATTAAAGAAAACAAATTGGAAGAAGAAAGGAAGAAGGAGAAAAAGATTTGGAAAAAGAAAGAACTTGCTTGCGGCAGAATGGAGAAAAGGAATTAACGAACGGCAGAAAAGAATTCGAAGAAGGAATTTACGGCTGAAATTGTTATCTTTGGTTGAAACATTAGGGTTTGCAACCTAGGGTTGCAAATGGGCTCAAGAACACAATTGGGTTTGTTCTTTGGACTCCATTATTAAATAAAAACGATAGTTGGAATTGGGCTGAAGTGTTGAAGATTGGGCTTATGATCAACAAAACAAATTTGGGCCTCGTATTTGGGCTCTCAACAACAAAAACAAGTGACATTGAGTTACATAATATAGTTGTTCCAAAGTTCTGAAGACCATGCTTTCGCATCAACGACATATTTCTCGACTTTGGATAACTATTCAACAAAAACAAGATCAAGCTTCAAGTCACATTGGAAATCTACAATTTAGGGGGAGTATTGTTGGGTATTCTACCTTGGAAGAAATTGAAGATTTCAATAGTATTGAAGTTGAAGACTTGAAGCACGAAATCAACAAAATATTAGTCTAGGGTTTATATTGTAATTATTTGTAATGCTAGACTAGTATATATTTTAGCACATATCATCCTTGTAAGGGGTGACTAATTCACCACTTGTTAGGGTGAGTTAGGTTTTATCACCAACAACAATATATCATCATCCCTCATGGATAATGATTTCAACAATATATCATCATTCTTATGAATGATGATTTCAACAATATATCAAAAAAACAACAAGCAGTACACATGTATGTGTTTATCATCATTGTGTTCTTCATCATGTTCATCATATTTATATATTTTAGCATCTAATCATTCGATTTTTGTTATCATCAATATGAATCCTAAGATCCAAGCTCATGTTCACGTTCAAATCATGAACACACAATTGGTATCAGAGCTGGAGTTGTGGATTCATATTGATTGTGATGAGTTTTGATGTTTAGTCTGCTGAAATTATTGAAGATTTGAAGAAAACAATTCAACAATAAAAAAGGCTGAACGGCAGAAGAGAATTCGAAGGAGAAACTTGCGAGAAAGAAAATTGGAAAAAGAGAAGGAAGAAGGGAAGAAGTAGAAAAGAGATTGGAAAAGAGGAGAAGTTCCTTGTCGGCAGAATGCTTGGAACAAAGGCTGTGGTAATTAAAAAAATAATTAAAGAAAACAAATTGGAAGAAGAAAGGAAGAAGGAGAAAAAGATTTGGAAAAAAGAAGGAACTTGCTTGCGGCAGAATGGAGAAAGGAATTAACGAACGCAGAAAAGAATTCGAAGAAGGAATTTACGGCTGAAATTGTTTTCTTTGGTTGAAACATTAGGGTTTGCAACCTAGGGTTGCAAATGGGCTCAAGAACTCAATTGGGTTTGTTCTTTGGACTCCATTATTAAACAAAAAAGATAGTTGGAATTGGGCTCAAGTGTTGAAGATTGGGCTTATGATCAACAAAACAAATTTGGGCCTCGTATTTGGGCTCTCAACAACAAAAACAAGTGACATTGAGTTACATAATATAGTTGTTCCAAAGTTCTGAAGACCACGCTTCCGCATCAACGACATATTTCTCGACTTTGGATAACTATTCAACAAAAACGAGATCAAGCTTCAAGTCACATTGGAAATCTACAATTTAGGGGGAGTATTGTTGGGTATTCTACTTGGAAGAAATTGAAGATTTCAATAGTATTGAAGTTGAAGACTTGAAGCATGAAATCAACAAAATATTAGTCTAGGGTTTATATTGTAATTATTTGTAGTGCTAGACTAGTATATATTTTAGCACATATCATCCTTGTAAGGGGTGACTAATTCACCACTTGTTAGGGTGAATTAGGTTTTATCACCAACAACAATATATCATCATCCCTCATGGATCATGATTTCAACAATATATCATCATTCTTATGAATGATGATGTGACACCTCACAATATCAAGCAAAGAACATTGTGGGTCTACTTTCACATTAGTGTGACAGCTCAGATGATACTGATGGATTTGATGAACAAAGTTTTAGAAACATTCAAGATATTCCCAAATCAGAAAGGAAACCTAAGATTCTTCTTGTTGAAGATCATGTGGTGAATGTGATGTTGTGTAGCATCTGTTACCGGTAGGTCTGTCAATTTACACTAAGCTCGTTAACTCAATGTGTGTATTAACGATCCTCACATATGTTCATAGTCTATTTATCGTGTTAACCGAATTATCATCGTGTACTCACTATCCTTACTTACTTATTATGTTCGTTTTAGTTGAATTTCCCGTACACACGTTCGTGTTAATAATAATAATAATAATAATAATAATAATAATAATAATAATAATAATAATAATAATAATAATAATAATAATAATAATAATAATGATGATGATGATGATGATGATGATGATGATGATGATGATAATGATAATAATAATAATAATCATAATAATAATAACAAATAATAAAAATAAATAAGTTCAGGGGGGTATGTTGTCATTTCCGAAACTTCAAAAGAAGTTTAATAACACGAAATAACAAATATTAAACCACAGGGACCATTTGTGTAATTTCCAAATTTTCAAAACCAATCCCCGCCCATTTCCCTTTCGATTTTCCGGCCAAATTCCGGCCGAAGTCCGGCAACACTCCGGCGACCACCAAAAACACATAAAAACCCAATTTTTACAGCCCAAATTACACCAAACCGCTTCGTGGACAAGAATCGAACTCAATGCACACACAAAACGTGTAGAAACGGTCGATTAACGGCTATAACCTTTTTCACTTTATTTTCCGAACGTTCAACGGCTAGATAACCCACTCCCACACCACTTTAATCAAATTAATACATCATGAACGATCCTATATAAATCCCCAATCTAATACAATCTGAACTCGCACCTAAAACACATACAAACATCGAATTCAATCTTTTCCCTCTGTCGCGACCTGCAACTAATCGAACCCCACTCTCCGAGCCTTCTAACCTAGAATTAGCAGAGGGCTTTCACTCATTAGCACAATTTGAAGCTGCCTGTGCGATTAATTTGATTAATATCATCAATTGGGTATCGAATCAATTTCAACCTAGTCGCGGCTGTTCTTCGAGTGTTCTAAGCACCATCTCAACACAAAACAGTAATTAAACGCATATACATACTCGATTTATCATGGGGAACAAAAGCCCCACGAAATTATACATTAACAGGATCAAATTGAGGGTCAATTTGATCCAAATCGAATTAGGGTGTATATCAATTTGGGGAAACTGGGAAACCATACTTAAAAGAAATAAAACCGAATAAACACCGCGGCTGAGGCCTTTGGTTCACTGATATGCTGGTGTGTGTGTAAGCTGGAGGTCCCGGGTTCGAACCCGGTTACCTGCAATTATTTTTTTTTAAAGCTTTTTAAGCTTCTAAAAATTTTGGAAAAATCCTTAAAAATTATAAAAATAAATTTTATAAACTGTCCTTATTTTAAATCTTCCATAATTATTTTCTATAAATTTATTTTGTTTAAAGCCTTAAAAATCTTTATAAAATATTTTCTATAAATATTATAAATAATCATTTTTATAAAAATGGACTCTAAATTGTGTTTAATTACGAAATAATCACAAAATTTTAGAAAATTACACATAATATAATTTCATAATTATTTACAAATGTAATGATAGGATATATTTTTATACGTTAACTAATAAATTATTATTAAACGATTACAAAGAATACATACATAACATATTTAAATGATATAATTTTTTCGAATAAATCAAAATACAAGAAAATATATTGTTATCCAAATCCCACAATTCAATTTAAATCCTAATAGCATTAGGTATAAAATCAAACTCAATATATATATATAATCGTGTACGTAAACCTGAATCCAACCAAATATATCTATTGGCGTTGAATACATTTTAAAGTCTTAGTTACAATAAATAATAGGTATTGAACGTGTTTGATCGTGCATTGCCTTATTCTGTGAAGTCTTTGTGCATTACATCAATTCAAGGTGAGTTTCGTGGCCCCTTTTTATGCTTATACAAGTTTTCAATGTTTTCAATCAATGGGGGAAAAGTATGCTCACCCGTTTTCAATGCTGTACATCATATATTCAATTTTCATACTTCGACTCAACGTGATACTGTTTTGCATACATACATGGTGTTATTCTATGGATTCTTACAACCATTAATTCCCGGTATGGGAACCCACGGTTAGGTATTGGTAGTACTACTGGGTTGACACCCCCACCCATCGACGATTGGTTAACTTGCGAGTTACCAACACCGCTGCCAGCAATCAGGCCATGGGTGAATATATTCCGTCTAATTTATATGCATAACATCATTAGGTTTGGTTGTCTAAAGCACATGTTATGTGGTTTTGCTTGCTTATAACAGTATGATTCCACATCAAATTCTATACAGCATCAACTACATATTTTCAATTTAAACCTGCGGAACTCACCAACATTATGTGTTGACATTTTTGAGCATATCTTTTCAGGTAAACATAATCAAAGAGGATAGCTAGAGCTGATGCCTTAGCAGAGACCCTCAGGAATTCAATAGTTTTGCATTAGTAATGTATATCATTTGTTTTCATTTGTGAACTCTGTGTATTGGATTTAGAATCAATAAGACTATGATAGTCGTGGAGCTGACTAACCACGACACAAGTCACCATTGTGTCGGGCGAAGTCATGACACGAGGATTTTGCATGTATTATGTCTCTGTAAACAAACCAAGTGTTATGACGATCCCGTCCGTCGCATCCTCGTGTTTCCGCTCTAAGCGAGGGTGTGACAGATGATTTCAACAATATATCAAAAAAAACAACAAGCATTATACATGTATGTGTTTATCATCATTGTGTTCTTCATCATGTTCATCATATTTGTATATTTTAGCATCTAATCATTTGATTCTTGTTATCATCAATATGAATCCTAAGATCCAAGCTCATGTTCACGTTCAAATCATGAACACACATAGTGAGTCTATCACCCTAAGTGTTTGTCAGATTTTTCCCTATGGTTCTAACGAATCTGGACTTATTGAACGAAAGTTCACCTTACTTGCCAAATTACTCAAGCGAAGATGCTGGTGAATTTACCACTAGAATGAAAGTTCTACTAGTTCTGCGAACTTGTTGAGTAAACTAGAGCTTTAATAATACTGATTCGAGCGAATCTGTTGCTAGTTTGTCAAGCGAAAATACAGGCGAATTTACGGGTGAACTTACCAGTGAATTTATAGAAAGTCAGTGAATTTAGTGATTTGAGCTGATTTATAAACCACTTGAAAATGATGACTTCAACAAATATTTCCATGACTAATTTTGGAGAGTATTCAACCTAACAGGCCATCGAGGCTTGTAAATGGTGAGAATTTTGAGGACTGGAAAAGATATTTGAGGGCTTTCTTCTTCTACACCGATCACAGTCAGTGGGAATCAATCATAAATGGACCTCATAAACCAACAACCACTGTTGGTGCTGCCACCTTACCAAACAATGACCCAAGTACTTATACTGAGACTGACATTAAGTTACTTGACCGGGACAAGAAAGCTCTTGGAGCTTTGACTCTTTGTTTGCATCAGGACATTTATAGCAGATTTGCCGAACACACAACTGCTAAGGATCTGTATGATGCATTGTGTGAGTTTTATGATGGTAATGAAGATCTGAAGAAGGACAAGAAAGCTCAAGCCGAGAAGGAGTTCAATTCATTTGTGGGATACATGCATGAGAACCTCACTGATATAACGAACTGTTTCTAATCAGTTTCAAGCACTCTCAAGAAGTATGATGATCAATTAGAAAACCATGAGCAAGTTACTAAGCTACTAGATTCACTTCCTCCAGAGTGGAGTATCCAAATCAAGTTGCTCAAGCAAGAAAGGAACTTTGCTGATTACAAGCTCATGGATGTAATCAACAAACTTAAGTCATTTGATCTTGATCTCAAGAGAAGAGAATATAACCAGGGAATGATGCCGGGGATAATTCAACCTCAGAATGCTGCATTGATTTCATCCGCTGCAAACTCTTAGTATTATGGTGCAGCCTGTGGAGGTTATGGAGTATCAGCTGGTCATGTCAGTTCAGATAAGTCAGTTGGTGGTACATCATATGTGGGTGCAAGCTCAAAGGCATCAGTCAATACTCAGATTCCATCTGACACTATGGCATTGTTCGGGTTGTTTGTTCAAAGCTATAAAGCTCTGGTTGCAGGTGAATTGAAAGGTAAAGGTATGACTGTTGAAGAGATGTATCAGGTGGATCCTGATGATCTTGAGGAGACTGACATTCTGTGGCAAATGGCAATGCTAACTCTTCGTGCTAGAAGGTTCATGGAGAGAACCGGCAGAAGAAATTTTGGGAATCAGGGTCAGAACAATAAGATTGGGTATGATAAGTCTAAGCTCAGATGTTTCAACTGCAAACAGCTAGGTCCTTTCAAGAAAGAATGTCCCTCTCCAGTTGTCACAGAACCAGTCAATTCTGGCAACTCTAAGGTCATTCCAATCATGAAAAAGGTGGAAGAGGTCAAGCCAAAGAAAGGAACTGCTCTATTCACAAACTTTGACTGGAGTGCTGAAATTGAAGAATCAAAGGAAGAAATAAACCATGCTTTAATTGTAGAGGTAGTGGAGGTGCCTGATATTGATAATGACTATATTGATTGTTTTGATCCTTTTAGAGAATTCAGAGATGAAGCTTGTGATGATATTAATAATGGTGATTCAAGTGGAGAAGCTCGTGTTGGTATGGTTCAAGAGAATGATGACGATGTTGCTGATGACAAAGCTGGTGAAGACAAAAAGATAAAGGAAAGTGAAGCTGAAGTTCAAGAGGGAGATAATTTGGTTCAGGATGAAGTCGTTCATGAAGGTCTAGTTTGTAAAACTGTGGGTGTCAAGGATAAAGTTGGGGAGGTGTCAGGGAAAGTTGATGAGGAACAGGTTGCTACTGTGGAAACTGGGAGAGCTGCTGATGACTTAAAGACTGCAGATGCTGAAGCTAATAAAGAAGGGAAATCAGAACCAAACATGGAAGAAGTGATTCAAGAAGCCAAGCAAGCAGCTGTGGAGGAATACAAAAAAACCATTCCCGCATGCCAATGTGATCGTGCTCTCGCGGTAGAAAAACTGGTAATAGGTCTTCCTTATGAAATTGTAGAAGATATGTGTTCCTTTGCTTGTAAAATACGTTTGATTGGCATATACAAAGCTAATAGATTGTTAATGAATAATGAAAATGAATTAAAAAGGCTAAACAAGGAACTTAAAGTGAATGAATCAAAATATTTTGTTAAATTAAGAGAAGCTTTAAAAGAAAATGAACATTTGAAAAGAACTCTTTTGGAAAAGAACTATGAAGTCAATTACTTGACTGAACAAGTCACACTTGCTGAGTTTGAAACAAGAAAGCTTAAAAATAAGTTGGAAAAATGGACTCTTTCGGGAATGAAACGGGAGGAGTTACGCAAAAGACAAAGGGGGCTAAAATCAAGACCGGGTTGGGTCATGAGGATAATGTACGTGTACATCCTCCACCTAATACTTTCTGTTATTCTCCTACACCCACTCCTCATCCTTCTAATGAGTTAATACAAGAGATTATATAGAATGATACTAAGAGTCTCTTTGCAGGTTTAGTTGGAGTAAGCCATAAGGAGGTGCGAGAGGAATATGATTATGGTGGCAGTAGTGGTCTTGGCAGCTATAGTAACTCTAGTTTAAATTCCAAGAAGTCTTTTGTAGATAATAGTTTAAGTAGATTTGTCATGTCAAGTACTGCTTTAAATTCAGACAATGGTACATGTAATAGTAATTCAGGATGTTCTGTTTCTGACTGTGATGATTCAAATGATAATGTTGCTAATGATGTTTGTGTGGATGATACATCTAAACTTTCAGGTCATGTCTCTGAAAGTCAAACAAAAACAAACTGCTTTAAAAATTTCTTCTCACATCCAGTTCCATCTTTTACATCGATAAGGATTTCAAAACCAAAAGATAAAGAAATGTCTTCTTCTATTGAGAACAACAAGGATAAAATTGAGCAAAAATCAATTAAAGTGGAAGTCATCACAGGGAAGTCAAAAGAGCCATATGACTCTTACTGTGATTCAGATTTGAAATTGTCTGATTGTGATGAAAAATATCTATTGATAGAATTCCTTCATCAAACTGTTCCAAAACATGGTTGAGATCTCATTGTTTCAGATGTGGAAAGGATGATCACTTGGTAAAGCAATGTCCTGAATCAGTTGGTAGTAGTATGCAGACAAAACTTTTAGGAAATAGATTGACAAATTTTGTGAATGGTTTCTTTTGCAGGAGATCTATTACTCCAAGACCTAAGGACACTAAGACTTGGGTCCCAATTTCCAAAGTCTAATTAATTTTTTCTCAAATGTCAGGAATCATCCAGAGCCGCTGTAAATAGTATTTGGCATGTAGATAGTGAATGTTCCAGACATATGACCGGATTGAAGGATCTGTTGACAAATTACAGAATCATCGATGGAGGATATGTGGCTTTTGCTGGAGACAAGAAGGGTGGAAAGATGATTGGCCAAGGAGATGTCTTAAATGGTTCACTGACCTTAGAGAAAGTTAACTATGTTCCTGAGTTGGCGTTCAATCTTCTTAGTGTATCACAAATCTATGATAAGGATATTCCAGTGCTATTTCTTGCAAACAAATGCCTATTCATGAAGCCAGAGTTTTCTATCCCTGAGGAGTTGGTGATTATGCGAGCTCCAAGGCGAAATGATACATATTTGCTTAATATGGGATCAAATGAATCAACTTCTACCTTCACTTGTCTTTTGTCTAAAGCTTCTTCTCACGAATCTTTTCAGTGGCATAGACGTTTAGGGCATATTAACTTTAAAATCTTAAATAAGTTGGTTAAGAACAATTTAATAAGGGGACTACCACTGAAAGATTTTTCAGTGGTAGAGAAGTGCATGGCTTGTGCTAAAGGAAAACAACACAAAAAGCTGCACAAAATTAAAATTCAAAACTCAATTTCTTATCCCCTTGAATTGTTACATACTTACTTATTTGGCCCTATAAGTGTCAAGTCAATTGCTAAGAAATCTTATTGTTTGGTTGTCACAGATGACTATTCAAGATACTCATGGGTGAGATTTCTTGCACACAAAAAGGAAACAGCTAAAGAGTTGATGAAGTTAATTCCATTGATTGAGGTTCTGGGGAAGAGAAAGGTTCAAGCCATCAGAAGTGATAACGGAACTGAGTTCCGAAACCATATCTTCAATTCTTTCTATAAGCACAGAGGTATTCTCAGACAGTTCAGCGCTGCAAGGACACCACAACAAAATGGTGTTGCCCAAAGGAAAAACCAAACACTCGTGGAGGCAGCCAGGACTATGCTGATTGAGTCAAAGCTTCCAATTATCTTCTGGGCAGAAGCAGTAAATTATGCAGCTTACGTTCTAAATGGGGTACTAATTTTCAAAAACAAGATGAAGACAGCGTATCTGTTTCGTGGTATTAAACCATTGATTGATTTTCTGCGCCCATTTGGATGCTCTTGTACTCTGCTGAATACCCAAGATCAGAAGACAAAGTTTGGAGCAGTTTCTGATGAATGCTTCTTTGTGGGGTACTCGGAGACACAAAAGGCGTATCGTGTGTAAAACAAATGGATGCGGATTGTGCAAGAGTCATATTATGTTGATTGCCAAGAATCTAACTCCACAAGCATTGGAAGCGAGCCAGCATGGTTTTTCGATTCTACTACCGTCTTCAAATCATTCAATCTTCCATGTTCTGATGATGACGACATCACTCCTCACACATTTGTCAATCCCATTCCACCACAACCACAACCAGCTGTCACTCCATTACCTCACGTATCATTTGATATTCCATCCTCTCCACCACCACCACCTAATCCCGTATCTACACCCAACCCAATCTCTCCATCAGATGTTCCATCCTCATCAAATTCCAATCCAATTACCATTACCAACCCAATTCCACTTTCCGATTCCATCTCCCAGACAAGCTCATCCATTCCATCTCAACCATCCAATCCCACATCTACACCCCAATCCAATCTACCAACACTTAACATAAACTTTAAGACCTTGAAAGGCCATCCACATGATTACATCATTGGATCAATTACTGATGGTATGAGGACTCGAAGTCAGAGTGGGTTGATTAATGAGTGTCTCTATTCTGCTTTCTTATCTCAAATCGTTCCAAATAATTATAAACAAGCACTTGAAGATCCAAGTTGGGTCGAGTCTATGCAAATGGAGTTGCAACAATTCAGGAAACTGAAGGTTTGGGAATTAGTTGACCTACCTCTAAACAAATGCCCCATTGGTACCAAATGGGTGTTCAGGAACAAGCCTGACGATCGTGGTATAGTTATTAGAAACAAGGCTCGTTTAGTCGTTCATGGTTTTGCTCAGGAGGAAGGGATAGACTACACTGAAGTGTTTGCTCCAGTTGCACGCATTGAAGCCATCAGAATCTTTCTGGCACACGCAGCTCACAAAAACTTCAAAGTTTTTCAGATGGATGTTAAGTGTGCCTTTCTATATGGAGACATTGATAAGGATATCTACATATGTCAACCACCGGGTTTTGAGGATCCAGACCATCCAGACAAAGTGTACAAGTTAGACAAATCATTGTATGGGTTGCATCAAGCTCCCCGTATCTGGTATGAAACCCTGACACAGTATCTGCTCAGCAAAGGTTTCTCTCGCAGGACTATAGGTTTCTCTCGCAGGACTATAGATATGACACTGTTCAAGAAAGAGGTTGATGGTGAAATGCTGATAGTTCAGGTGTATGTTGATGATATTATCTTTGGATCGACAAATGAGAAGCTGTGTAGAGAATTTGAGGAAATGATGAAGGATTGATTTGAATAAGCATGATGGGGGAGATGTGCTTCTTCTTAGGCTTGCAGGTGGAACAGAAATCTGATGGCATTCTTATTCACCAAGAGAAGTACATCAAAGAAATCCTCACGAAGTTCCGCATGGACAACTCAGACACAGAACTAACCCCTTTCACTGCTCAAACATGCTTGACGCCTAATGATAATGGGAAGTCCGTGGATGCTCATCGTTACCGCTCGATGATCGGATCTCTCATGTATCTAACTGCTAGTCGTCCAGACATTACATTCGTAGTGTGCTACTGTGCTCGTTTCTAGGCTAACCCTAAAGAATCACATGAAAAAGCTGTTAAACACATTTTTCTTTACCTTAAGGGTTCCTCCCGCTTGGGGCTTTGGTACCCAAAAGGTGGGAACTTTGATTTACATGCTTATTTTGATAGATATGATGGTTGCAGGATAAATAGAAAATCAGTCACTAGTGGATGTCAATATCTGGGTGATTGTAAGGCCCCGTTCCCGGGACGCTTACAGTTGGTCATTCATTGCACATCAAACATATAGTTTACATTTACTAAGTAAAATAATGTAGCGGAATTGATAAAAAGGGGCATTCTCATTTCATTATAAAAGCTTTTGCAAAATAATACATCGTTGATTAACTACAAAAATCATATTTTTTGTTTTACATAACGATGCAGTGTTTGCAGCGGAAGCATATGAAACCTAGAGGAGTCCTTAAGTAATCCCGTTTATCTGAATCCTCGACAAACACTTGCATGCAACATAATGTGTTGCCACATTAGGTACAAAGGAACACCATCCCAAAAGAGCTGAGTAGCAGCCTCGTGCCATCCTCAGCAACACTACCTGCCAACTGAAAACACATAAAAGTCAGCGTTGCTGAGTGAGTTCTAGTTTTATAATAACATACTTTATTATCATTAAAACCATTCTTCTCTTTCGCGTGATCATACATCATACATACACATAGATAATATCTTTATTATCTCTTTCGTTCGTTCATTCATTCGTTCGTTTCATCTTATCTTGCACATTGGATATCTTTTGTACCAATACCATATGCTATACCCCAATCAGTCTTAGCTACTGGGCCGAAGTCATTAAATGAACAGCAAGCGTATGCCACAGTATATGGTCAATCATAAAGAAGGACCCGTTTATCCTTATCCAATGCTAGCAAGACATCTTTCGTTAGTTCTTTAATGCATGTATCCATCATCATATTTCTTTTTCATTCATTCATTACGTCTTAACTTGCACATTGGATATCTTTCGTACCAATATCGTATGCTATACCTCAATCAATCTTAGCTACTGGGCCAAAGTCATTAAATGAACAGCAAGCGTATGCCACAGTACTAGAGGTAAGCGGTAGAGGCACTATACGTATGGTCAATCACAAAGAAGGACCCGTTTATCCTTATCCAATGCTTGCAAGCTTCTTTGTTCGTTCATTAATGCATACTCTCATTCATTATGTTCCTCTTTTATTATCTTTCACTTTACGTTACATAATACTTGTCATGCATTCATAAACAATACATGTAAAGATACGGAAAGATAAACATACATCGAAGCAAGGAACATCGGCATTTACCAATCATCAGTATTCGCCATCTATCACGGCAACATCATACTTAACATACATACATCATGCATATACATGCAATACTGTCGTCATCGTGCCCATCGTAACTTCTAAGCCTCGACGGTTATCACACATGTACCTACGGGAGCTATCACATCACTACTTACCCTCACTCTTTTCCCGAAGGTCAACAGCTAATCTACCTCTCTCCTCGTACACAACAGCCCTACTTGGGCGATTGGCACCATTCAGTCGCATGGCCTCCATGCGACTGGACCATGCGATTGGACACCTATGCGAATGAACATCCAGTCGTGCGAATGGGTTTCCTATTGTGCGATTGGATACTAGGCGATTGGACATCATGCGAATGGGACTAGTGCGAATGGACACTTATGCGAATGGACACTCAGTCGTGCGATTGAACTCTAGGCGACTGAGCACCTATGCAACTGGGCTTCCAGACGTGTGATTGAACCTCAGTCGTGCGACTGAGTCTCAGTCGTCCCTCAGTCGGCCGATTGGCCCTTAGTCATCTAGCCCTAACTGGGCAGCGACTGGAGTTCATCACGAACTGCATCCGCGACTCACGACCTCCAAGTCCTTCCAAACTCGTTTTAAGCCCAAATTGGCCCTCCTAAACCTTAGGGATTCATACTAGGACATCATACGGGCACATGTAAGTCCAAAATCGTACCTTAAACACATTATACAAGATTTCACCCAAATGGGTCAAACATACACTTTTTCAATGACGGGTTTATATGTGTTCCAGCCCCAAAATAGTTTGAAAACAAGTAAATGAGGGTCATAGAACTCACCTAAACTATCCCGTTGAGTAGAGTTTCGAGTCGACTCACTACACGTCGATTTTGCACTCTTGAACTCGCTTGAACCAAGCTTTCCCTTCCTCTTTTCCTTTTTCCCTTCTTTCTCTCTGGTTTCGCAAGTGTGGGGAGAGGGTAAGGGCTGTCCTCTCCCATAAATACTACAGTCCAGTTGCCAGAGCTTCCATGCGACTGAACCTTCAGCCGCATGAGCTCCATGCGATTGGACGCTCCAGTCGTGCGACTATCATGCGTGTGGAGCTCCAGTCGTGCGATTGGAGCTTCAGTTGCATGACTTCCATGCGTATGGACCTCCAGTCGTCTGACATTCCAAACAGAAATTTCCGGGTGTTACAAGTCCACCCCCTTTAAACGGGTTTCGTCCCCGAAACCTGTTGTTCCTTAAACCTTTGCGGGCAATATTGTCTCATCTCCTTTCCAGTCTCTCACCTGGAATCCGATCGCTCTACATCGCTTATAAGCTCATGAATTCTGGTCTATCTTTGACTATCTCCGTCGGCAACCCATGCATACTGATCAATGTCCATTCGACCAGGACCTGCAGTCTCAATATGCCATGTAGAGTGCAGTTACTATAATTAAAAGAAACATCACAATATCTGAGCAAAGGCTCGGCGTCATAATCATTGAGCTTCAGAGCATCACTGAGAACCCTCAGCTTTAATGCTTGAAGAACAAGGCCTTCAACTTGTGTAAAGTTGCTGCTTACCCCAGGCCTTTGTTTGATGTTCTTTACGTACGAATAATGACCCTCTTGCAAACCAAACGACTGATGAGAAAGGATCTCATTAATCGTGTTATGTGTTGTTCCAAATATAACTGCACCGAGATCAGTTTTCCTCAGGTTCCTTGCAGGTACACTACGATAGATAAACAAATAGGCTTGTTGGTAGCCCAAACCAAATTTATCTTTTTCTTTTGCTTCCGATCTCCCATTCTACCTATTTGCTACAACATCGAAACTATGCGTACATTGCCGCTCGATAAACTAACCACAGGCCGAAACTGTTTATCAGACAACGGGTTGCACAACCTTCTCAATTGTATCACACAATCCTCTAGGGCATCAGGTAACCTAGTGAATCTACAAGTAGTAATCTCTAAATTGAAGGGTTCGCAGATGTTTCCTCTCGTACCATGCAACAGAAGGCAGTAGGAACGAACTACTACTAGCGTCGCATTCAAGGCATAAGGGCTTAAACTTAAATTTACCAGAAACGTACCTGACATCAAGCCGAAGTCCGCTTTAGCCTCCTCTTGCTTCATCGTGTTGGCGCTGCGTTTGCCCTCTGTCCTTTTCCCCCAGTTTTCTTCACTCCCGAACCTTCCGCCCTTGGCTTCTCACAGTTCCTACTCATATGGCCAATTTCTCCGCAATGGAAGCACCTCACGGTTCCACATTCTCTAGCCACATGACCACGCTTTCCATACTTGTAGCAAGTCTTTGATCACCTTTTGCATTCTCCCGAGTGCTCCATCCCGCAATTTACACACCTATCTGACCCCGCGCCAGGTGCGACCACATGACCGTCATCCCCCCGTGCGTGCTTATTATTCGTTGGGACACCACCCCATCTAATTCTCTTCCTCCTCAAATTCCGTCCTCCATCACCTCTCTCATCATCTTCAGCCACCACCACCACCGTTCTTTCAACATAGAACCTTCCCGCCAAATCAACTGCCAACCTAAACGTGCTTGGTCGGGCAGCAATCATGTGCCTACGGATATCCACCTGCAAGCCGTGAATGTACCTCTTAATTTTCTGTGAAAGAGGTGTCACCTGTTCCGGCACAAGTCATGCCGTCTCGTTGAACTTGGTGGTGTACTGCTGATGTGTCATTGCCCCCGTTTCCAACTGCCGGAACTCCCTTTCAACCTTATCCATCTCATGGTGGGGACAGAACTCCTCAATCACCAACCTTTTCAACTCTGGCCATCTCATCCTCCCGGTAGCCCGGCTTTCCTCAACTCGGACTATGTTGGTCCACCAGCACAAAGCTAAGTCCACAAAAGAGTGGGCGGCAAACTTCATTTTCTGAGCCTCCCAGCACCCGCTGACATTCAGCATGACTTCCATTTCCCTCACCCATCGGTGAGCAGCAGCAGCAGTGCCATTACCCTCAAAAGCATGGGGCTTGCATCGTGAAATGCGTCGTAGTTACAGCCTCGTGCCGCCTCCGGCGCAGGCTCCTCCCCCTCTTCTACCTCTTCGTCATCGAAGAAAACCGTTCCAGTCTCGGGCTGTCTTCTTTCACCTGAAGGTCTATGCAGGATCGTATGTTGGTCACTCAACAAGTGGTTTTTCTCTCAAACTCACCTTGAACGACACTCAGAAAGAGTCTATGAAGAGTTGATCACAATATAACAAGTAACAAGCACAAGATGTAAATTTTCAAGGTACTTTTATATATTTCTTCTCAACTCAAAGGATTACAAGACTCTTGGACTCAATCTCACTCTTCCTAATGAGTTACAAAGAGAAGATATATATAATACTACCTACAGCCGGATATACTTTGATACCAGCTGGAAACCTCTAACCAAACATCTATACTACAAGACTATAGGTGAGGTATTTGGTAGTCAGGACATGTCCCTGACTTACTTTTTGTCACCAACTAGAGTTGGTAACATGTACTATCATAAAAAGGTATATAGTAGAATAAAGTATGGTCAATAACATGGTTCTTTTAGGAAGAAGCCATGCTGTATCAGAGGTCTTGCAGCGGACTGTCAGAGACCATACTTATGTCTACTGGACATAGCAATGTCTTCCGAAGGATAAGTTTCTTCGGAAGAATAACTTCTTTTGAAGCCACTTATACTTCGGAAGACTGCTTCTTCCGAGGCTTGGAGTCTTCTTTGTCTTCGGAAGGATACTTGGTCTTCAGTTCTTTCTTCAGACTTTGTCTTCGGAAATCTTCAGACTTTGTCTTCGGAAGTCGACTTCAGACTTCGGAAGATCTCATAATTAGCTTCGGAAGCCTTTTGAATGTAGCACCAAAATGACTATGTGAAGTGGTTTTGGTTGCACCAGCCTTATAATGACCCAACAAACTCCCCCTAGGCTGTTGCTACCAAAACTTCACTTCTCCCTACTTCTCAAAACTTTCAGCACCAAGGAGAGTAGATATTTATCTGTGTCCTTGTTATTCCCTGATGTGGTGCTGAGAAGTTTGTACAAATCCTTGGTAGACAGAACATCCAGTCTGTCACATTGGATTATGTGTACCCTTTATTGTGGCCCTCTGAAAAGAGTTAGTTGATGGGAACTATAGTCATATTCCTATCTAACTATAGGTTCCAATTCTGGACCCTCCACCATCTGTAGAAAGGCTGCGCCTTTAGTAGTGGGTCTTTCCTTGTCTTCCTGTCTTTTCAACTTCAACTTTTCTTTGATCTTGGCTTTTACAGTTAGCTCAGCTAGATGAAGACTACTGAGATAATTTCTGATGATAACTGCAGTCTCTGAGTTGGAGGGGTTGGAGAATGGCTTCTCTGCAAGCTCAGCAGTGTTAAATTTGTTGAGATGCAATAGAGAAGTGGCATTAAGCCGGTTGGTTTCACCATTCTCCCTTTCCACAACAAAGTTGTGAGAAGGTTCATCGAACCTCCACTGGATTATAACTTTCCTAGGTCCAGGAGACTGACTAGGAATCCTATCCTCCTTCCTTGTATCTAGCAGAGTCGCCAGTTTCCTTCTTAGTCTCTTCTCTTCAGCATTGAGAGTATCAGAGTTGAGACCGAGAAGTCTTACGGCCTGGCCCAAAGTACTTCTAGGCAACTAAAGAAATTGACCTAGAGTGAGGGAGCTTGAAGAGTTATCAACATAGGTGATGTTGATAAGGTCTCCCTCATAGGAGATGCTGCTCATAGTAGTGCAGTTGGTGAGCCTTGCCTTGAGCTCCTTTATTTCCTCAAGAGAGAGATGTTTGGAAGGCTGAGGGGATGATCTTGGTTTCTGTTGGGTAGGTTTAGGTTTAGTGGTTCTAGGTTGTGTTTTGGGTTTAAGGATAGGAAGTTTAGGTGGTTGAGGTGATGAGGTAGGTTTGGGTAGAGTTGTAGGTTCAGGGGTGTAGGTTTCATCTGAGGGTTCGGTTTTGATGGGAAATAGGATTGGTTCTTCTGGTGTGGGTTGTGGTTGAGTGGTTGGCTGTGGTTGAGTGGCTGGGGTGAAGACCATTCCCTGTCCCCTCCTATACATCTCCTTCTTTTTCCCCATACGGATGTCAGCTTTTATTTCGCTGACAATCCGTTGGAGTGTCCTTTCGGACATAGGTCCCACCTGCCTACCAAAGAAGCCGTGAGCCCGGAGATAGTCTTTCAACCAGGCTTTATCACTGAGCTTCTTGGTGGCAGTGACCCTCTCTACCTCCCCCCTCCGCTTCTTCTCCTTCATCTTCTCCCTTGCAGCTTTCTTCCTTTCCTTCTCCATTTGATCCTGCTCTTTATTGTGGAGCAGCATGATCATATCATCATCATGTGGAGACAATTTAGGAAGACTGAAGCCTCTTGAGAGCAGGAATTTAATCCTAGCCTCTCTCAGCTGCAGGGCTGCTTTCCTTTGTTCTTCTTCTTCTCTTCCCAAGGCCAACCTGGCTTCTTCTTCTTGCCTTAGCCTGGTTGTCCTCCCCAAAATCACCAACTCCTCTAGTGGTAGCAGGAGTACTTCCTCATTGGCAGCTCCTAAGTTGATGAGCTGATCAATGAGTGCTGTCCTTCTCTTGGTGTTGATTTCCTCCTGATTGGCTGCAGCTGCCTTAGAACTAGCAGCTAGCAGCTTCTCCGCAGGAAACCTACCTTTCTTCTTGAGCTTCTAAATCCTTTCCTCCTCCTGAAGCTCTACCGCAGTCATTTTCTTTTTGCCTTTGTCTTTAGCAGAACTTGTCTATGGTGGTTCTTGGATAGAGGGTTCGGATTGAGAGAGAGGATCAGCTAGTGTTTGGGATGGAGGTAGATTAGAAGTGTCCTCCATGCTCATCTCAGATGCTATTTCAGCAATAATATCTGTGATGATCAGTTCCTCGGACATTTGGAACAAACCTTCCGCAGCTTCCATCTCGGCTTCGGAAGACTTGTCTTGTTCTTCCGAAGTTTCAACTTTAGCTTCGTAAGTTTCAGCCTGAGCTTCAGAAGAAGAGGCTGATGCAAGTTCTGTCCCAACTGTTTCAGTTGCTGGGCCATCAGTCCCCTATTCCCCTTCGAAGTTAATCTCAGGTTCCATGTGGACCTTAGGTTGACCAACTTCTTCCACAGTGGTAGGAGGTGCAGTCAGTCTTTGCAGCTCCTCAGCCCCAAAGTATATGAGTGTGGTGTCGGGACTGGGCTGTTCTAAGGAGGATCTCAATACAAACTTTGTGAAGAGTCTGTAGAGATCATGAAGCATCTGTGAGTCAATCTTTAGAGTTGATTGAAATGACTCATGTAGGGTGATGAGTTGGGAAGTAGACGACTGGATCAGTGGTTCCCCAGATGTTTGTCTCTGATCTTTCTCCCCCTTTTTGGTAGCATCATCTTTAGAGCTAGATGAGCTAGAGGAAGAAGCCAATGAGACCTGAATAGGTACATGCCTAACAGACCTCTCCGTCTGTTTCTCAGCTAGTTGAGCCTTGAGATTGTCAATCTCAAGTTGCTGAGTGGCTGTCCTTGTTTCTAAGATCCTTACCTGAGATTCCAGGTTTGAGACCTTAGAGAGCAAGTACTGGAGTGTGAGTTTCATACTTCCCTCTTCTTCATGTGAAGAATCATGGGGAGATGAGATAACATACCTAGTATGTTCAGTCTCACCACCAGATGTGGCTTCTTGGCACCCTGGATACCTTTGCTCAAATTCATCTCTTTCAGAGATGTCAATGGGCAAAGTTGCTGTAGACTCAGTCTGATTGATGTTACCACTGTCCTGAGAGCTCAATAAGAGACTCTGAGTAGTGGCAGCTGAGCCTACATGAGTCCCCTCCACATCAGTGGGACTCACCTCAGTAGTTGGCTGCTGATGGGGGCTAGAGATAAGGGATCTCTCTTGGCTCTGTTGATCCTTGAGAGGGTGTTGTAGATCAACTTTATGGCCATGGAGAGATGTAATCTCTTCATCAGTTCGGAGTAATAGGTCAGTGAAAGATAAAGAGGTTAAACCTACTGACCCGGGACCTAGATCAATGTTGCCAGTCATTGAGCTTCTAGTGGGGCTGTCCCTTGAAGGCTGCACAGGAGAGTGTAAAGACTCACCCTGTGGGCTAAAGGCTTGAGGTTCGGGCTCTTGGGTTTGAGACTGAGGAGGCTCAAAACCCAAATTGAGGTCAAATGAGAAGGATGGTGTGACCTCGGACTGAGTGGGAGCCCATGTTTCCACTCTAGCTCTTTTGGTTGGAACTGGAGGAGCTTGTTCAATCAGAGTAGATTGAACAAGGGTTCGTTTGGGACATCGCTAATATGTAATTTTAATGGGTGGAGAAGGTATGGGAATTTTTGTGGTGGAGGTTGCTGGTGTGGGTTCATCACCTGTGGGGTTAACAGGGATGTCACCAGGAGCTATGCGCTCAATCATCTCTGGAGGTAAAGGAGTGTACCGTCCAGTAAAGTTGATGGACACCTTCTTCAATGTCTTGAAGATGGTAGACCGCACTTGGGGAACAGTAAGAGCAGCTGCACAGACAAGCTTGCTCGGTTCCAACTCGCAGTTGATAATGTGTTGAATGTATCGGGGATACATGAAGAATGTGTCCCTTCTCAGATTTCTAATCAAATTGTTCAACACAAATCTTGAGTAGTTGAAGCGCAGACCTCTCACCAACCCGTGAACTAGGCATCCTAGTTCATATGGGATTTGATCCCATCCCCCAGACTTGTTGGGTAGGCAGTGCAGAATGATGTGCAGCAGGAACTTCCGATGATATGAGAAGTTGAACTTATAGATGGTTGACCTTCTTACATCCCCACCATATCCCATAAGGATGTAGGTGCTATCCAAGTCTTCTTTGGGAAACTCAGTAGGAGCCCCATCATCATTGAGCTCTAGATGCTCCCTAATGAGTTGTTCAGTTATGATCAACTCCTGTCCACAAATGCGGGTTCTCAGGACGCGAACCCCATTTAGGACTTCAGCTTGACCGTTACTCCAGAATTCAGTCATGTGGTTGGAGTAAACGGTAGGGTTAATAGTAAGCGCCGTGAGGTAGGTTGATTGAGTAAGAAAGGTGATTATTTGGGTGAAGTCGGCATCTCTTGACGAATCAAGTAATGCGACCTGGTTGTGCTGAGGGTTTAGCGCCATTGTAGAGAAAGTAAGCTTGAATTTGGGTGAAATTTTAGGTTTGACAGTGAAGGGAATAGTTAGGGCAGTAAATTGGTAAAAGAAGATGAAATTGAACAGTCTGGATTATTTAAAGGGGATGAATTGTGGTAGTGGTGGTAATAGGGTAACTGTTTGGGGGTAATGGTGGTTTTTCGGCTATGAAGTGACAATGGCGGCAAGGGATAATTTTAAATAATCTGACCATCATCATCAAATTTTTTTACCTTTTACAGAGTGGGGCCCAAAAAGATATTCGTTACACAGTAAAATCTCTATTTCCGAATATAAAACATTTCCGAAGGTAATTATCTTCCGAAGGCAATCTTCTCTTCCGAAGCAAGGCATTGCTTCTGAAGGTAAAAATTGCTTTCCAAATGAAGAGTTTAATGAGCTTCGGAAGTAGATCTGATGCAAAATCAAGCGCTTCTTCCGAGACTAAAAACTCTTCCGAGAAGAAAATTTCATTGAGGAATTTGGCTTCGGAAGATATTTAAGAATATCTTCCGAGAGTTAATTCCTCTTCAGAAGGAATTTACACTTGGAATATAAAAAGATCTTTTGTAAGAGGGCTTAAATTGTATAGACACAAGACATTACACATTAAAAAGTTTTCAAAAGAGGTAGTTAATCAATGTTTATCATCCCAATAGCTGATATGAGATACTTAAATCTTTGTTCATCAAAACATTTTGTGAACAAATTAGCATATTGTTCATTTGAGTCAACTTTGATTAACTTTATCAGATTTTTCTCATGAATATCTCTAATGAAATGATACCTGTTGTCAATGTGCTTTGTCTTGGAGTGCTTCACTGGATTTTCAGTAATGGAGATAGCACTGTTGTTGTCAATATGGATAGGAGTAGTCATGAAGTTGAATCCATAGTCCAACATCTGATTTTGAATCCATAGCAGTTGAGCACAGCAGCTAGCAGCAACAATGTATTCAGCTTCAGCAGGTGATGTAGAGACACAGGATTGTTTCTTGCATTGCCATGAGATAATCCTTCCACCCAGAAATTGACATCCTCCTGATGTTGATTTCTTGTCAATGTGGCAGCCACCATAATCACTGTTAGAGTATCCATAGAGATTGAAATCACTGTTTTTTGGATACCAGAGACCTAGTTTAGGTGCTCCTTTGAGGTATCTGAGGATTCTCTTAACAGCAGCCAAATGAGACACCTTGGGAGTAGCCTGATATCTTGCACAAATGCATGTGGCAAACATGATATCAGGTCTACTAGCAGTGAGATACATCAGAGAACCAATAATTGCTCTATACTAATGTTGATCAGTATCCTCCCCCTCAAGGTCAGGGCAAAGATTATGGTTTCTGGGTATGGGTGTCTTGGCTGGTTTACAGTCCTTCATTTCAAATCTATCTAAGATGTCTGAGACATACTTAGATTGATTTATGAAGAACCCTTCCTTCATCTGTTTCACCTGAATTCCAAGGAAAAAGTCCATTTTTCCCATGGAACTCATTTCAAATTTCTGCTTCATAATGCTCTCAAAGTCCTTACACATTTGGTCATTTGAAGAACCAAATATGATGTCATCAACATAGACTTGAACAACAAAATGTCCTCTTTAATCTTCCTAATGAAGAGAGTCTTATCAATGGTACCTCTGGTGTAGCCATTCTTCAGGAGAAACTGGGACAAGGTCTCATACCACAGCCTAGGTGCTTGGTGCAGCCCATATAGAGCTTTATCAAGTTTGCACACATATTTAGGGTGCAGTGGGTCTTCAAATCCTGGAGGTTGACATACATAGATTTCCCTATCTATATCCCCATATAGAAAAGCACACTTGACATCAAGTTGGTAGACAGTGACGTTCTTGGATGCAGCATAAGCAAGGAAGATCCTAACTGCCTCAAGTCTTGCAACTGGTGCAAAGACATCAGTATAATCGATTCCTTCCTCTTGGGTGTATCCTTGAACTACTAATCTTGCCTTGTTCTTGATAATCAAGCCTCTGTCAACTTTCTTGTTTCTGAATACCCATTTAGTGCTTATGGGTACTTGACCAGATGGTAGTGGGCATAGATTCCAGACCTTTTGTCATTTGAATTGAAGCAGCTCCTCCTGCATCGATTCAACCAAACTACTATCTTTCAAGGCATCTTCCACCTTCTTGGGTTCCATCTGAGATAGGAAGCACGAGTACAAGCAGACATTCCCATGATGAGTTTACCCTCTTGTTCTCACACCTTCAGAGACATTCCCTATGATGTTATCAGTTGGATGAGTGTTGTGAATCCTAAGACGAGGAATCACTTCCAGTTGCAGAGATAAGTCCAGGTTGGACATATTCTGATCAGGAACTAGATCACTCTGTCCAGCTACTGTTTCAAAATCATTCAATGAGGATTGATTGAATGATTGAGAAACATCATCAATGGTTGGTTGTGAGGTAGTATTAACTGTTGCCTGTTCCTTCAGAATACTACTTATTTCAACCTGGTGTTGTAATGGATCACCTGAAGAGATTTGAGGTTCATCAAGTGATTCACTTGTTGAAGCTTCATTATTCCTTGAGATAGTTACACTATCAGATCTGTGAATGGTTAAAGCTTGTTGTCTATCACTTCTTGGAGAATTTGGAAGAGGTCTGGGTAGCTCAAACAGTTGATTAGCATCATCATCAGCATGACCTTGAGCACCTGTTCCATCTGAGACATTCTCATAAGATGGTTTAGAATAGTTTGGAAACAATTCTAAGTCAAAGATATAAACAGGTCCATTTCCCCTAACATAAGGAGTGTGCTCATTTACAACTATATTGGATGACTCCTCAAATTGTTGATTCTTAATGTTGTATACTCTATAAGCTTTGGAGCTAGAGGAGTATCCAACAAAGATAGCATCATCTGACTTCTCAGCAAACTTTGCCAAGTTGTCTCTTGTGTTAAGTATGGTACACCTACAGCCAAAGGACCTTAGAAAGCCAATGAACGGTGGCCTCTTGTTCCATAACTCATAAGGGGTTTTTCCATGGGGCTTAACTACAAGAACCCTGTTCTACACATAGCATGCAGTGCTAACTGCCTCTGCCCAGAATGTTAGAGGTAGTTTTGAATCAGCTAACATGGTTCGAGCAGCCTCAATAAGTGTCCTGTTCCTCCTCTCAGCAACACCATTTTGTTGAGGAGTTCTGGGAGCACTATATTTTCTGGCAATCCCTTTTGAGTCACAGAATGAGTCAAGAACAAAGTTCTTAAACTCAGTCCCTTGATCACTTCTAATGATCTTAACCTTGTGATCAAATTGATTTTCTATTTTGAGAATAAAAAATTTTAACGTTTCAGCAGTTTCATCTTTACTTCTTAAAAAGAATACCCATGTAAATCTTGTAAAATCATCAACAATCACAAGGCAGTATGATTTCCTTCCAATGCTCATTATAATTGTAGGACCAAAGAGATCCATGTGCAATAAGTGTAATGGAGTAATGATAGAGTAAACACATTTGGACTTATGAGATGTCCTGTGTTGTTTCCCTTTCAAGCATGCAACACAGTTATCTTTGCAGAAAAATTCCTTTTTAGGCAAACCATGTACCAAGTTATTTTTAGCCAATTTATTCATTGTCTTAAAATTTACATGACACATACGTTTATGCCATAGTGTTGACTCATCACTATCAGCTTTGGAAAGAAAGTATGATACTTCACCAATAGGAGAAGCTTTATTCGTATCTAGCTTGTACATATCCCCTTTCCTGGGAGATCTAAGAAGCACCAATTCTGGAGGAATTGTCATCCCTGGTTTGAGGATAATGCACTCATGTTCTGTGAAAGGCATTTGATGCTTCCGATCACAGAACTGAGAAACACTTAACAGATTGTGTTCAAGCTGTTTGACAAAGTGAACTTTGTCAATGTTTATTCTCCCATTGGATATATTTCCTCTGCCTGAAATATATCCTCCGGTCTCACCTCCAAATTGGACAAGCCCTCCATCATAGTTCTGGAATTGCTGAAGGAGAGATCTGTTCCCTGTTATATGCCTGGAGCATCCACTATCTACAATCCAGACATTGTTGTTCTTGTCAAATGGATGTCCCTACACATAAGATGAGATGGTTAGTTTTGTTTGGAAGCCTAAGCCTTACTGGTCTTGGGCTCTTCCAAAGATAATGATATAATTGAACCAAAAGATATGCATTGGGGTTCAATAGAGGTCGTTGAAGAAGAGGTTTGGGCTGCACATCTTCCTTGATCTTCCAGTCCATCCTTTGGTTGATCTTGAAGGATGAGCTTGTTGAGGCTTTTGCAGCATGGTCTTCTTCCGCAGCTTCTTTCTTTTCAGAGGAAGCCTTCACCACCTGTTCTTCCGAAGCAGTCTTCTTCTGGGATGGTTTAAAGGGAGCTCTCTTGTTCTTCCGAACCTTAGAGACTTTGGCTTCCGAAGCCATTTTCCTTTCGGAAGAAATACTTTCTTCAGAAAGCAACTTGGCTTCCAAGACAAACCTTCCCTTTTTCATCACTTGGACCATTTGAAATGGTCCAAATGTGGAACCTTCCCTAACTCCTTCTTTTCTAACATTATTTGCATAATATGTGCTTGCTGGATTGTAATAATAATCTTTAGCCATGTGGTTATGCAGACCACACATTATGCATGTAATGTTAGTCTTTTGGGAATTTGAAGATTGCTGTTTCTTGGATTTCTTTTCTTCATTAGCAACTTTTCCTTTCAACTTCTGATCCTTTGATAGGACAGGAGTGCTGGTACTACACTCCTTTCCTGAATCAGAAATACCTACCACTTGGAATCCAGCAGAGATGAAGACACCCTTTTTGTTTTGGGTCAATCTTCAGCTTGGACTCAGCAACTTTCTTGGCAGTCTTTCTAGCAGCTTTAGCTCTGCTTCTTCTTGCCTTGGCGGTTAGGATTTCATCTTCACAGGTGGAGATGAGTGTATCTTCCTGTTTCTCCCCTATGGTGGGCACTATTTTTACCTCATCCTTTAATTCTAATGAAGAAGGGTCAGCAGTTGGAACCTCTTGCTCTTTAGTACCACATCTAGGTAGTCTAATATACTCATAAGAGTGTGGTGGAGCTATTTCATTGGTTCCGAACCCTTCTTTGTTTTGATAAAACATTTTGGAATGAGAGGATGATACAAGAATAGCTTGGAGGTTTTGCTCAGCAATAGCTTGCTTCCTGGCCTGAGTCTCAGCCGTGACAAGCCGGGCTTGTGCTTCAGATAGCTTGGATATCATATCTTTAATTTGAGTCTTGTAATTGGTTTGTTCATGTTTTAAAAGAGACACAGTTTTCTCTAACTCCTTAATTTTCTTTTGATAGTCAGATTCAGCTCTTCTAAAGTCAGATTTTAACATATTTAAAGACTCAACATCAGATCTGATTTCCATATTGTAATCCTTATAGAGTTTAACTTTAGCAATACAAGCTGGAGTACAAAGATGTTCATATACCTGAGCATCATCTATTCCGGCCATGAGTGCTTGAGCGGGAGTCACATCCTGTACCATAAAGCTCTAGTCAACTTCTTGAGCTATTGCAGTTGTATCAATTGTCTTTTCTTCATGCTTTGAGGTTGAGGGATGTGTGGAGGCCTATGGGGTTCTCGGGTTGTTCTTGGGAGCCTTGCATTCCCTAGCAAAGTGACCTAGTTAGTTGTAGTTGTAACACTTTGCTTTGCTCTTATTAAACCTAAACTTGCTGTTAACTGGGTTTTGAGGGAATTGCCTTCCAGTTCTCTTGAAGAACTTCTTCGCTCTGTAAGTTAAGAGAGACATCTGTTGGACAATGTCCACATACTCTATATCATCTGGACTGAAGCACTCAAGATCATCAAAGCAAAATTGAAAATCACCAGAGTGTCCACTTCCAGAGACAAAGGCACAACTATCCTAAAAGGAGTTGTGTTGAGCCTTTTGAGACTTTGGAGTCTCAGGTAGAGTAATGTAGGGTCCATTATGTGAGTTGTCAGGATAGCACAACAACTGATGTTGTGGTTCTGTGATTTCCCTTTCAACCACATGAAAGGCTGAACTCAGTTGGTTATTGGAGTTATCAGAGGAGTTCTGCATGTTCATCTCCATCTGGAATGCACTTAGGATACCATACAACTCTGTGAGAGAGAGAGTCTTAAGGTCCGAAGTTCTCCTGATTATAACACAAATGTGTGTCCATAGTTTAGGAAGGGAAGACATGAACTTCCTAACTATGTCTCTGTTCTCAAGAGGTACTCCAATATCCACCAGAGTATCCACTATCTCAACATACCTGAAGTATTGTCGACTCAAGGTCTCTCCAGCCTTGAAAGTGAAGTTTTCAAGCTGCCGCTTTAAGAGATCCTTCTCGTTCTCTTTAGTTTCCTTGGATCCTTCATACATAAGCTTCAATGCATCCCATAAGTCTTTAGCTGTCTTGTACTTCTTGAAGCCTCTTTAGATGGAGTTTGGAAGAGCAGTTTGAAGAGAAGTCATAGCTCTTTGATCAAGCTCTATTCTTTTCCTATCTTCTTCTGAGTAATCATCAACATCTTTTGGAATGATACCATTACCAGTAGCAGAAGTAGTGCTTGGTATTAAAGGACCATTAACAATGGAGTCCCACATCCTTGAGTCTTGACACTTGATAAAGCCTTCCATTCTTGTGCACCATGTGTGAAAGTCTTCAGGGGTGATCAGTGGGGACTTGGTCATGGTACCGGTTTCCATATTAGCTTTAGAGAGAGCGGCCATTTGAGTGAGTGGTTTGTAGGGAGCAGTGAAAAACAAGTTGATTTGGATGGTAAGATCTCACAATCAAGAGCCTGGATGCTCTGATACCAATTGCAGGATCGGTTTGGGTCACTCAACCAGTGGTTTTTCTCTCAAACTCACCTTGAACAACACTCAAAAATAGTCTAACAAGAGTTGATCACAATATATCAAGTAACAAATGATAATGAACACAGATAGTAAATTTTCAAGGTACTTTTATATATTGATTCTCAACTCAAAGGATTACAAAGACTCTTACAAGCTCAAGCTCTCTCAATCTCTCTACCTTATGAGTTACAATGAGAATACATATATAATACTACCTACAGCCGGATTTACTTTGATACCAGCTAGAAACCTCTAACCAAATGCCTATACTACAAGACTATAGGTTAAGGTATCTCAGACATTTCATTTGAGATTTAGTAGTTAGGACATGTCCCTGACTTACCTTTTGTCACCAACTAAAGTTGGTAACATGTACTATCATAAAAATGTGAATAGTAGAATAAAGTATAGTCAACAACATGGTTCTTTAGGAAGAAGCCATGCTGTATCAGAAGTCTGCAGCGGATTGTCAGAGACCATACTTATGTCTACTGGTCCAAGCAATGTCTTCCGAAGGTTAAAATGCTTTGAAAGAATAACTTCTTCCGAAGCCACTTATACTTCGGAAGACTGCTTCTTCCGAGGCTTGGAGTCTTCTTTGTCTTCGGAAGTAGAGTTTGTCTTCAGAAGTTGTCTTCGGAAGAACTGTTCAGCTGTTGTCTTCGGAAGATCACTTTAGCTGATGTCTTCAGCTGTTGTCTTCAGACTTTGTCTTTGGAAGAACTCTTCAGCTGTTGTCTTCGAAAGATCTCTTCAGCTGATGTCTTCGGCTGTTGTCTTCAGACTTTGTCTTCGGAAGAACTCTTCAGCTGTTGTCTTTGGAAGATCTCTTCAGCTGATGTCTTCAGCTGTTGTCTTCAGAAGAACTCTTCAGACTTCGGAAGCTCTCACACTTGGCTTCGGAAGCTTTTAAATGTAGCACCAAAATTGACTATGTGAAGTGATTTTGGTTGCACCAGCCTTATACTGATCCAACAGTATGACTTTAAGGATGAAATTGAGGAAGCTGTGTAGGAAGTGAGAGCTCAGAAGGAGCAGAGAACAAAGAAAAGGTCTGAAGAAAGTAACCACGTTGAAGCCTCAGAAAGGAGAACAAAACATAAGCATCAGGCTTTCACAGAAAATCGACCAAGAAAAGATGCCAGATCTGTTCTTGACCAAGATGTCATAAGAAATGTTAGTGCTTCGGTGCCAAATGAACTGAGCATGATGAAAACTAAGCTGGTAAACTAGGAGTTGAGGGAGAAAACAAAGGAGGCTATCATTGATGGTTTAACGAATATGGTGCTAGATCAACAAGAGCTGATTAAGACTTTATTCAAGGATGTTAATGATCTGAAGGAGGTGGCCGGCCTGCCAGATGTAAGAACTGAAGATGAACTTAATGACCTCACCGATACCTCAAGATATGCATTTCTGAAGATGGGAGGATTATCTACAGTAGGAGAGGGCCCAAGCTCAGTAGCTGGTACTAGTGGTGCAGTTCATGTTGATGATGAAGACTTTGAGCTTGAGATAAATGTTGATAAGGAAGGTGATGCTGCAGGACCAAGTAAAGGGAAGGATAGAGATGAAGAAACTATTGATGCTGAAGGAAAACAGGGAGAGGATGAAGTGGAGATCGTTGATGCAGCCATTATGGACTTGGGGCTTGACATAGAAAAGGATTTAATAGGTGAGGACGTAGTGGGGGAAAAACAAAGAGTTGAGAAAGAAAAAGAAAGTGAAATGAAGCTGGTGGATGAAGAGGAGAAACTTGAAGAACAGCTGGTTAATTATAGCTCGGAGCCTAAATTCTATGAAGTAGATGAGCATCCTGTGACTTATATGGCTCAAATTGGGTCGTCTGAAACTGGAATGGTGGAGTTAGATCAAAATGACTGGTTTGTTAAAGAAAAGGAGGCTGCGGAAATAACTCCACTGTTCCAGAACATCAGAAGCCCAACAAGAAAAGATAGTGATAAAAAGATCTTCAGTTGGAAATATAATCCTGAGCTTAAACTGTTTAGGATTAAAAGAAGGGGAGGAGGAATTTCTTATTTGCACAAACGGAAAGCTTTTAAAACCCTCCCAAGATGGGATTTGAGGAGATTGGTAGAGATCCCATTACTTGGAGCTGAACAGAGTGAAAGGGCCAAGCTGCTGGAGAAAGAAATACAAAAGGTTTGTCTAATAATTTTAAAGCTTTTGGATTTATGACGATGGAGAGAAAAAGGTCAAAGAAAGACATAGATTGGGTGACTGGGAAATGGAAGATAGTTCTAAGACTGAAACCAGCAAAGACAGTTGATCGAATTAGGATACCTGATCCTCTTCCCCCAAGACTGCAAGCATTCGAGAAATAGTTCTATGATAACAACACAGGGGAAGCAGTGATTAGAGTGAAAGGTGCCCCAGAAATCAAATTGTTCGATCCAATGGAAGTATTTTCATTTGTGATGATGACTTACTGATTCTTTGCGAGAATCACATAAAGGTTGGAGGTGGAGCTAAAACTGTGGAAGAAGCTATCCTCTTTATGAGGGTAGCTAACAAGGCAAGGGGAGTTAGAGTTGAAGTTCGGGAGCTGACTAGAAAAATCATTCAAGCGGATGAAACAAGGATGGATATGGATGATTTAAGCAAATACTTGGATCAATCTATTACAAGAAGGTTTGAAAAGCCTGTGGTAGATGATGCTAGTGGGTCAGGGGTTTGTGCTGAGGAGCAGACTGTCAAAGATCAGGAGGAGGTTAAAGTTATAGATTTACCTGATACAAAAGTCAATGAAGCAGTGTTTGTTGAGCAATTTATTGTTGATAGTGAAACAGAGGCATGATTGGATGATGTTACTAATCCAGTGGCCGGGATTGAGTCAAGGGCAGGAGCATTCATTGAGAATTTCGAGGCCGAAGTTAATGTTGAAGCTGGAGCTGATTTAGATACATTCATGAATGATGAAAGTGATGATGTTACAAATCTGCTTGCCGAGATCGAGTCAAGATTTTGGAGCTGAATGAGAAGACTCCTCTAGGTGAGGTCCAACCTAGGGGGAGTATTGATGTTCTAGGTAGGTTGGACTCACCTAGATTAGATTAGCTTATTTTGTCTTATATGTAATAGGTCTAATATTAAATGTTTTACATATATGTAAGTATTGATTAGTTAGAATTTATCTTTGTTTCGCATTGACCCAGTGAAACTACGAGCGAATCTATAGATTCGCTCGTAGTCAGCTGATATAGGTCACCCGGCGAATCTGTTGTTCGCCGCCGGGTGAACTTATAATTCAGGTCAGGGTAGTTTTGCTCACCAACGAAACTACCAGCGAATTTAGCTCTGTTTATGTATTTGCAATTCTTGTAACTTTGTGTACAAGTTTTGCAGAACCTTAATCGAAATACACCTTTTGCATTACGGTTCTGATAGCATCTTCTGGGCTGGAATTACATTTGTTACGTATCATTGAGCCTTTGTTTGTTTGTATTGTTTGAGTTTGGATCTTATGGTTTCATTTTGAAACTCTTTTATATATTTTGCTTTGTTGATTCAATTTCTGTGGGATATCACTGTGATTATCAATCATTAGTACTAAAATCGATCACCAATGGACCAACATTACAATCAGAAGAAGAACACTTTATGATTGAATTCTGTGATAAATATTTTGAAAAAGTAACCACCCCTGGACTAAAGGTGATAGATGGAAATCAAAAGGCCAAACCAATTCTTAGATGGTTCTATAATACAGAAATGTTTGAGCTCAAATTGGTTCGAAGTCTCAAACACTTGGATGAGGACATGATTTCTTTGTTTGGTGCTTTTGAGTTACTACTCCATCCGAGCTATATCTCATTTTTGTCAGTTCAAAAATTTGAGAAAGTATCACCAGAGATTGCAGAGCAAGACGAGAAATATTTTCTCTCTATTATCAATGTTATGAATGCTACAATGGAGAGAATATCTTTGAGAAAAGCTCTTGCATATGCAAATATTGTAAAGAAAGATATAAAGGACGTAGACTTTATACCTATCTCAAGGAAAGGAGTATTGGATGTATATTCAAAAGGAAGTTCAAATCCTATTGAATTATACGCCAATATTGATATCACTAGACTTTCCAAAGAAACTCTAGAGCAAATGAACCAAATGGAGATGAAAACTAATGAAGCTTGTCCTGAACAAGGGATTCTTGCAGAAAAATTCAAATCAGCTATTGCAAATGCATTAAAAGATCAACAGAAATTCAAGACAAAGCCAATGTTCAAAGTAAAAGAAGAACCTGAAGATTTATTTGCAGATTAAAGGAAGATGAGAGACAAGAGAAGCTTGAAGACTGAAGAATTGAAGAATGAAGCTGATAAAGACCAAAGATAAGAAGATTAAAGAAGTCAAAGGCAGAAGACTGAAGATTTTGAAGACCAAAGACAATGTAAATCTTAGGGGGAGTATTGTTAGTGCTTCTTTAAAGATGGACATTTTGTCTTTATGTGTCTTTTTGTCTTGTCTTTTGTAATAGTATAGGGACTAGTATTGTAATTATTTAGTTCCTTTTTGTGTTTATTGATAGTATATATAGAATAGACTTGTGTAGGTTAAATCGAGAATCTGCTTACACTTCTTTGTAATTGTCTTTGCTTTATATCAATAAACTCATTGAATTTTGTTGATATTGTGTTTAGATTTGATTACTTTGATTGTGTTTTTCATTGAATTGTTAACTAATATCATCACAGATCTATACATTTGATCCTATCAATACATGCATACATGCATACATGCATACATGCATACATGCATACATGCATACATGCATACATGCATACATGCATACATACATACACATGGTCCAGTCATACGATTGAACCATACGCATGGTCCAGTCGTACGATTGAACCATACGCATGGTCCAATCATATGATTGAACCATAGGCATGGTCCAGTCGTACGATTGAACCATACGCATGGTCCAATCGCAAGTGTGGGCCCAGTCGCATCTAATATGGACAGAGGCCTATATATATACCAGTTTCAATGTGTAGAGGTATATGGATTCGAGAGGGAGTCTGCCTGGAGCCTAGGGCTACCGGATGAGAGGGGAGATCATGGTCGATCTCCCCTTGCCAAGAGTCTTGATTCTTATGTTATAACGAGCTTGTAATCGTTAGGTTTTATCAATGAAACCAATTTTTGATAGTTCGTGTTATAGATTTGACTTTTGGTTTTGGTTGTTTATCCTTCCGTCAAGAACATGCTCGGATGTTTACAGATCTAGTGACATCACAATTGGTATCAGAGCCGGTTACTGCTGGAATGATCCAACAATCATTCTAGCAACCCGAGCTCTTGATTTCTGGATAGATTTCAGGTTATTTGACGTTAAACCCACTTCGTGTTCTTCGTGTTTTGCTCAGATCTTGTTACGTGTGTTGTTTCTATGTTAAAATCAAACTCGAAACCACATTCTGATCACCCTTTTGAATCTGATGATGTCTATTTTGTTTCGGTTCATGTAAAATTCATCAGATTAGGGTTTTTGGCAGCCCTGACGGTTGCAGATGTCACACCCTCAAAATCCACGTGCGGAGTTTTACCGCGAGGCGTGTGAACAAACCAAGATCACAATCAATAGTTACTCGGAACGACTTTATATGCCACATTTAACATAAACCAAACCAGGGTTCAAACTTTAAAAATCATGCGGAAGCGTATTGTAAATAAAACAAATTCAAAGTATGTAAATATATCATATGGCAAAACACGTGCCAACCAAACAATTGAAAACCATAAGTAAAAGACGAGTAATTATGCTTGTCGTTTAAATCTTTAGAATGCATGCTGACTCGTGCAGTGCTCCTATCGGTAATCCAGATTATCGAACTGAGAATAGCATACTAAAAGTCGACACAATGGTTGGTGAGTTCAAGAGTTTGCGTTTAAACATAACAGTTTAACAATCGTGATATATATAAGCATGTGCATTGTAATAGATAGCTAGTCCATTAACAAATAGATATTAATATATAGTGATTTCGCAATTGAAGTTGACTGTGTTATGTTTGCCTCCCGTCACGACTTACCATGTCGTGACGAATGTACATAGGATAATTTGCACCCGGTTGACCTCGAGTCACACAGGTGGGGCTCGTCAGACCCAGTAGTACTACCCAAGTTTTCCTGCTATTCAATATTAACATTTCGAAAATGTGAGGACTTTATCATGGTAAACAACACTATATTAATATCATACACATCTTAAATAAATAAAGCGTTTGTAACATTACCAGTATGCTATCTCCCCCAAAAAGAGATTAAGTAAACAGTGGGGCATGAACTCACCTGATACGCGTATTGAGTACTAGAGTTTACTTGAAAGACAAAGTGGACAGTCAACCCTCAGAGCTTACCTAGATCATGTAAGTACATGAGTATGAGTAAACAGAGAATATGTGAAACCCTAAGTGCACTACAACCAAGACTTAAGGTTTTAGAAGAATAGACATGTTTGACCCAGTTGACCCGTTTGACCCGTTGGTGACATTATGTGTTGTAAACCGTTTAGACAGTCATGTTCACATGTTATTCGTGGTTAGCATTCTAGTGAATCACATATGATGCTACATTCCCAATGCATTGCTTAAATCATCATACTATGTACGTATCATACAAGTCATGTAAGTTCTTAGCATCTAGCATACTTAGTGTGTTCATAACACAACTAGTGTATCATGTAAGCTGTCAGATCATGCATAACTTACTTATATGACCTATGACCATGAATTAGCATATACGGGTCAAAACAGATAATTTACCAAATAATCATCCATACTAACCATAACACATTCAACATGCCCAATACATACCACATACATCAAGATGATTGATTTCCAGTCCCAACATGATGTCCTAGTTACTAATCAACATTCAAAACCAGACATGATCATCAAAGTACATAAATCACACAACAACCTAATAAACATTCCATACAACACAATTTACAGGTTCTATCACATTAGACATCCACAACAAGCATTCTAGCATGATCCTAAAGCCATGAGTAAGTCCAATTCCTAATAACCCATGTTCATCCAAAATAAAGTTTCCCTTTTGGGAAAGTTCATCCCAAAATCTAATAAACACCAAATATATGTAAAATTCGTTAATAATATGCTATTCTAAGCTCATAACAACTTCTAAACACGATCAACATTATCAAATCATCATAATTCACAAATCTCATATTCAAAAGTTTCCACTAATGGCAAGGTATGAACTACATGACCATTACTTGGATTTCTAGCATGATTCATCATAATCCCAATATTCATACAACATCATTAACACCCTAATACCATCAATTCATCATTGAATTATCAAGTTCATGCACAAAAGTTACTATAAATAGTAAGGTATGATCCATGCATCAAAATCACGAATATCTTGTACAATCCACGTAAACTAGCATAAATACTATCTAACTAACATCATATAATCAACAAACAACAACAAACAACTATCAATTCCATATAATCCCCATGAATTTCGAATTAGGGCTCATCTAGCATCAAAAAGTATGAACAACCAATCAAAAGCATAGTTTTCTTGCAAAATCAACGTTAACTAACATGTATACAATCAAACCAACACATTAACATCAACAATTGATCAATATTCAGCCCCATGAAGTCCAATTTCGCAGCTTAGGTTTTGGTTTCATCAAAACACATGAAAACTCATAGAAATCTAACCTTTAAACTTGTAATAGCTTGTAATTGAAAGTTCCAACGTGTTGCAATGCTTGTAATCGATCAAAACCGTGCCCAGTTGTTTGTTCTAGGATGAAATTTGCAGGGAGAGGGAATGGGGCTGCAGGTCGTGACTTTTGGGATGTGGGGGCTAGGGTTAATTGTTTGTTTTAACTTAATTAATCCAATTTACCCATTAAACCCTTGCATTTTGTATTTTTATAAAAATTAAGCTTTTAACCCTTTGTAATGTGTTTTTAACTTAATAATATAAACATATAAACTACTAGTAACCATTATATATTTTATTTTATAAAAACACAAGACATACGAATTAACACACGCGTTTCCGCGTTACGCGATAAAATTTACCGTTAATATTTAAATCGCGTAAACACATAAGCACAACAGAATAATCATCTAATCAACTAGATTATTATTAAATTAACATTATTAATTATTATTAGGTCTCCAACATCAAACAAAAACTAGTGTGTGCTTACGGACACGTGTATGCAAAACTTGACGGAATTAACGGAGTTTGGTAATGAAAATTACCGGATGTCACATTATCCCCATATTGAAAGAATTTTCGTCCCGAAAATTGCGTTACATGGTGAGAGTGTTCCATCACTTGGTGAGAGTGTTCCATCACTGGTCTACTGCATTGGCACACAAAAATCGAAATCGAGTGAGTTTTGGATGAGTTGTCACATCATTCCCATGTTGAATGAAATTTCGTCCCGAAATTTAAATCAATACCTTTGTCTGCAGGCATCGTCTCGAACAGTTGAGGGTAGTTAAGCTTCATTTGATCTTCACGTTCCCACGTGAATCCCTGTCCGCATCGCGAGTTCCAATGAACTTTGACTATGGGTATTTTGCTCTGCTTAAGTGTTTTCACCTCACGATCCATCACCTCGATAGGTTCTTCGATAAAGTGTAATTGTTCATCCACTTGAACATCTTCTAGTGGTACAATTAGTGTCTCATCCAATAAACACTTCTTCAGATTTGAAACGTGAAACACATTGTGAACTCCACTCAGCGAATCAGGTAAAGCTAGTCGATAGGCCACTGGACCTATTCTTTCCAATATCTCGAATGGTCCAACATACCTCGGATTTAGCTTTCCTCGTTTGCCAAACCGAACTACGTTTTTCCACGGTGAGACTTTCAATAAGACTTTGTCGCCAATTTGAAACGCTAAAGTTTCCGTCTCTTGTCAGCATAACTTTTATGTCTATCTCTTGCTGCAGCCATACGATTCTGTATCTGCACGATCTTCTCAGTGGTTTCATGTATTAGCTCGGGACCCGTTAGTTGACTATCACCAATTTCAGCCCAGCTGTGACTCCCTAAACCCGGCAGGCATGTCACACAGTTGGATTAATATTTTAAACGTGAATTAGAGCTTTCTACTTACAACGGAAGACTAAACAACATTACATATTAACCCAACCTTTAAAACATTTTTACAAATAGCTGTATTTAATTATACATTTCCCTATTTACATTATTAACAGGTCCTACGCCCTATGCCAGCAGCTACTTCGGGATAGCACCTTGTTCAGCTCATACTTGCTTTCCTCTATTATTAGAGGACCCTTCCTTACCTAGCACACACACAACACACTCAAAACATCAGATAAACTGGTGAGTTCTAAATTTTCATCAAAACATTAATAACATTTTATCACATACAAAAATCATATTTATATTGGCAATATAATAAAAATCATCTTTCATTTTACTTTGTCCCACCGGACTCGTCCCACCGGACGTCAGTTGCCCACATCTAGCAACTGTCAGTTGCCCACATCTAGCAACGGTCAGTTTCCCACATCCAGAAACTGTCATTATTATCTCTCATCCGGTAGGATACCAATTAATCATCTAGGGTCGTCACCACAAGATGTTCACAAAGCTGAGTGATCGTCATCACTCCTATCTAACTGTACAGTTACACACCCAGGCATCTTACCCTAACTGGCCTGTTGAGATTTACACCACATTATCACTTTAACACATTTCTTTTACTTATTGCCAATATTATCAAATTACTTTACATACCACACATCCTTTCTTTTAGCACTAGTTCTAATACATTTTCATTTATCATTAATCCCCATTTGACCCATTGGAATCATCACCATCACGTAATGATTAATCAATGTTCAAATGACCATTCTTTAAACCCTATCTGACCTATTGGAATCATCACCATCACGTAACGATTAACAATGTTCAGATAGCCATTCATTGTCCCAACCATTCATCATCCCAACTTTACCCTAACAGCCACACGAGTTGTTAGTAACATATAAACATCATTATCACAGTTCTGGTGCTAAAACATTTAATTCATTTATCATCATATGTGTGCTATCCCGAATGTTGAAACCAAACATTTGAAAAGGGCTTAGAACTCACCTTATCAACTTCCTCATAACAATCTACACAATCCACATACACGAGGTAACTAGTCCTTCCTCTAATCAAGGTATATCTAAAGTAATAAACCTTGATTCAGTAAACTATTCTCAAACAGGGCCTTTATGCGAATGAACACTTATGCAAATGAGCACTCATGCGACTGGACCTATGCGGATGAACATCAATGCGACTGAACCTTTAGTCGTACAGCTGACCATTCATTCGCACGATTGAGTCCTCATTCGTACATAGTGATCACTCGTCTTCATTCGGTCTTCTAACCAGGCGACTGGGTTCTCAATCGCATGACTGAACCTTTGTTCGCACTCAGTCGCATGACTAGACCTTCATTCGCACGACTGAGATATGCGATTGAGCCCATTCGTCTGAAATGGATCAGCAGCTGTGTTCTTGACGTTTTTGATCCAAACTTACTCAAAATTTAAGTTTTAACCATCCAAATCATCTCATATTCAAAACAGATGATATACATATCGTTTACAATGGTTTCGGATCATTATTTCATCAATACTTCACAAAAACTCAGATCCGAATTCCCAGATTTTAATTTAGAAAGAAACCAGACCAATTTAATGATTTAAAACACGTTATTGGATCAAATTTAACCATATACATAGCTTACAACATAGTAGGATTGATCCGTGACATTCAAATCTTACCAAAACGGAGTTATCTTGGTCAATTTTGTGGGAACAGGGGCGTTTGAGTGTAAAGGGAAGAAGAGATGCAGATAGAAATATGCTTTTGAACCCTCTGCACAGCCCTACTTATCCATACACACAACTTAACCGCCTTACCTTCAGTCGCACGACTGAACCATTCGCACGACTGAATCGTGCGACTAAAGCTCATACGCCTACTATTCGTGCGATTGAGTCTCATTCGCACGTATGGGGTGCGAGTGAGGTTCATTCGCATACAAATCATGTGATTGAACACGAATCTTCTCAAATAACTCAACTTAATTTAATTAAACATAATTATAATATGATTACAAGTCCGGATTTAGAAACTGGATGTTACAACTCTCTCCCCCTTAAATAGGTTTCGTCCCCGAAACCAACTATTCAAACAACTGGGGGTAATCTCTTTTCATCTCATCTTCTGATTCCCAAGTGAAATCAGACCCCTTTCTATTCGACCATTGTACTTTAACTAACTCAATGGTTTTATTCCTCAATCTTTTCATCTTTCTGTCTATTATAGCAGTGGGTTTCTTAACATAATTCAACTTATCATCCACCTCTATATCATCTAAAGGTACATATGCACTTTCGTCGGCTAAACACTTGCGCAACTGTGACACATGAAAGGTTGGGTGGATTCCTTGCAACTGATCGGGTAATTCTAGTTTATAGGCCACTTCTCCAATCCGTTCTATAATTCTAAACGGTCCTATAAAACGAGGACTTAACTTTCCCCTCTTTCTGAATCTGATAATTCCCTTCCAAGGAGATACTTTCAACATAACTCTATCTCCTACTTCAAACTCTATATGCCTTCGTCTTTTATCTTCATAAGACTTTTGTCGATCCCGAGCCGCTTTAAACCGAGCTTTGATCTGATACAGTTTCTCATTCATAGCCTGTACAATTTCCAAACTTCCCAACTCTTTCTGCCCAATCTCTCCCCAGCATATCAGACTCCTGCACTTTCTGCCATATAACATCTCATAAAGGGCTCTCCCAATTGTAGAATGATAACTGTTATTGTAGGAGAATTCAATTAATGGCAGATGACTATCCCAGCTACTACCGAATTCTATAACATAATCTCATAACATGTCTTCAACTGTTTGGATAGTCCTTTCAGTCAACCCATCAGTTTCTGGGTGAAAAGATGTGCTGTGTAATAAACTTGTACCCATATCTTCATGAAATTTTCTCCAGAACCTAGAAGTGAAACGTGTATCCCTATCCGACACAATAGATAACGGCACTCCATGGAGAGCAATGATTTCTCGAATAAATAGTTTTGCTAACTTCTTAGAGTTATACGTTTCTTTAATTGGTAAGAAATGCCCGCTACGTGTCAATCTATCCACTATAACCAAAATGGTATCATAACCTTTAGCTGTACGCGGAAGCTTCATTATGAAATCCATTGTCAACTCTTCCTACTTCCATTTTGGAATCTCTAAAGGTTGAAGCTTACCATATGGCTTTTGATGTTCAACTTTAACCTGAAGACATGTCAAACACCTATTCACATACTGCATCACATTAAACTTCATACCGGGCCACCAATATTCTTCTTTCAAATCCTTATACATCTTAGTAGCACCAGGGTTTATAGAATATCTGGATTTATGGGCTACATCTAGCACCAACTCTCTTATTTTAATCAGGACCCACATACGACCACATTTTGTCTTAACCCCAAAACTATTTTCTTCCAGATCCTTTGTTTGACCCTTCATTCGTTCCCGCTTCACGTTCTCTTTCTTTAATACTTCTAATTGAGCTTCTCATAACTGATGCATAAAATCTGGAGTTATCACTAACTTATATGACTTAACTCGAATTGGAGGGTGTTCACTTTTTCTGCTTAACGCGTCAGCAACCACATTTGCTTTACCAGGATGGTAAAGTATCTCACAATCATAGTCTTTCACCAATTCTAACCATCTTCGTTGGCGCATGTGTAATTCTTTCTGATCGTAGAAATATTTCAAACTTTTATGATCCGTGTAAATCATACATTTCGTCCCATATAAGTAATGCCTCCATATTTTCAAAGCAAATACCACTGCTGCCAGTTCCAGATCATTCGTCGAATAATTCTTTTCATGTTCTTTCAACTGTCTGGAAGCATAAGCTATCACTCATCCCCTCTGCATCAATACACATCCTAAACCTTGATACGAAGCATCTGAATAAATTACCAAATCTTCATTTCCATCTGGCAACAACAATACAGGTGATTTAGTTAATTTCTGCTTCAGCTCTTGAAATGCATTTTCTTGTTCTGGTCCCCATACGTACTCTTCATTCTTTCTTGTCAGCTTCGTTAACGGGGATGCAATTTTGCAAAATCCTGAATAAATCTTCTATAATAACCAGCCAAACCCAAGAAACTACGGATTTCAGATGGCGTCTTTGGAGGACTCCACTTCATTACTGTTTCAATCTTTGCAGGATCTACTAAAATACCTTCTGCATTGATCACATGTCCTAAAAACTGTACTTCCCGCAACCAAAACTCACACTTAGAAAATTTTGCATAAAGCTTTTCTCTTCTCAACCTTTCCAACACTTCACGAAGATGGCAGGCGTGATCTCCCTCATTCTTTGAATAGATCAGTATATCATCAATAAACACAATTACTGATCGATCTAACATTGGCTTGCACACTCTATTCATCAAATCCATGAAAGCAGCAGGTGTGTTCGTCAACCCAAAAGACATAACCAAAAATTCATAATGACCATAACGTGTACGAAACGCTGACTTAGGTATATCTTCTTCTTTAACTTTTAGTTGATGATAACCCGAACGGAGATCTATCTTAGAAAACCAACTGGCTCCCTGTAACTGATCAAACAAATCATCTATTCGTGGAAGTGGATTCTTATTCTTTATCATCAACTTATTCAACTCTCTATAATCGATACACATACGCATACTTCCATCTTTCTTCTTTACAAATAATACTGGAGCACCCCATGGGGAGGAACTGGGTCTAATGAAACCTCTTTCTAGCAAGTCTTCAGTCTGCTTCATTAATTCCTTCATTTCTGATGGAACTAGTCTATAAGGTGACTTAGCCACTGGCTTAGCACCCGGAACTAGATCAATTCTAAACTCAACTTCACGATCTGGAGGAATACCCGGTAATTCTTCTGGATACACATCTACAAAATCTCTAACCACAGGAATATCCTCTATCTTTCTTACAGGCTTTTGAGAATCAATTACATACATTACATAAGATGCACACCCGCGACTCATTAACTTTTCAGCTTTCATCATAGATATTATTTTCATAGTTGACTCCTCTCTATCACCATATACATTAATCGTTTTCCCATCTGGTGCTCTTAACTGATTTAGCTTCTTATTACATACAATATGGGCTTCATGGTTTGCCAACCAATCCATACCCAAAACTACATCAAACCCTCCTAATATCATAGGATATAGTTTAACAGGCAATCTATATCCTTCTAGTTCAATAAAGAAACCATCAATTATACTACTAATCATCACAGACCTATCATTACCAGTTTCAACTACGAAAGCTACCTCTAATGGTCGAATTTCACATGCAAGCATAGGAAAAAAATCAACAGATACGAAACTTCCACTTGCACCATAATCAACTAACACGTTAGCTGGAATCCCATTAACTAGAAACGTACCTGAGACTACATCTGGCAAAGCTTTAGCCTCACTAGCTGACATAGAATAAGCTCGCCCCTTCGCCACACTCGACCCTTCTCCTGACCCTTTTATTGATATAACCGGTTCAGGCTTTCTAACAGCTAATCTTGGACATTCACTCCGAATATGCCCCATTTCTCCACACTTATAACATCTACGAGGACCTTCACTACATTCATTAGCATAATGTCCCATCTTTCCGCATCTAAAGCAAGTTCTACTACTGATCATACTTTCACCCTTATGTAGCCTGCCACATTTCCCGCAACGTGGCAGCTTGTTTCTGACATTCTTTTGGAATTGGCCCCTTCCAAATCTACCCTTCTTCTAGAAACTTAGATTCTCAAATCTTCTTTGTACTACAGGTTCTTCACGCTTCCGTTTACTTTCATCATGAGCAACACCACTACCATAAACTTCTTGATACATATCTGCAGCTAAATTTACCGTCAATTGGTAACTACTTGGAGCAGATGATCTAACCAACTTTCTATCCTCCTGAGGCAACCCCTGAGTGTACCTCAAGATTTTCTTCTCTTCAGGAACCACCAAATGAGGCACCAACCGCGCCATCTCTTCAAACTTAGACGTGTATTCCCTATGGGACATATTACCTGCCTGAAACTGCAGGAAACTCATCTCTATTCGATCCATCTCACCCTTCGGACAAAACTTATCCGACACTAACTTTCTAAATTCAGGCCATAACATTTTGTCAGTAGCCTCCTTGCCTAACATTTGGATAATCATATCCCACCAATACAGAGCCTCACCTACAAGCGAGTGGGCTGCAAACTTTACTTTCTAATCCTCCCTACACTCACTCAACTTGATCACGGCTTCCATTTCATGAAGCCATTTATAGGTGGCTACCACATCCATAGCCCCAGAAAATCATGGAGGTTTACATTCCTTAAACTGACTATACGTAACTCCCTTTCTCTCGCTAGACCCCTTGGCTTTATCAACATTTCTATTTTCATCAGGTCTAGCTACATTCAAGGCTTTACGAACCTCCTCAGTAATTGCATCACAGAACTGCTGTCTCGTCATACTAAGCACCTCTGTGCTTTCATCAACATTTCTTTCTGAGGTTCCACCTTGCATTCTTTCACTCTCCCTATCGGCCATAACCTTTTAAAACGAGATCAGGATTATTTAGTACTCGCATGTAAGTATATAACCAAAATACTATAAGTAAAGTAAATTATTAATAATGTTGGCCAAGTACTATTAATTGTTTACTTTACTTTTACTATCCTTGTTATTCCTTCTCATGATAATCCCATCACCTTCTCTTGTTTTAATAAACTATTCTATCTAGCTATCCCTGCTGGCATATCTATTTTCTACTTAAAGTCTAGTTATTATGACACTAGATCCCTTTAACTACTGCTCTGATACCAACCTGTGACGCCCTAAACCCGGCAGGCACGTCACACAGTTGGATTAATATTTTAGACGCGAATCAGAGCTTTCTACTTACAGCGGAAGACTAAACAACATTACATATTAACCCAACCTTTAAAACATTTTTACATATAGCTGTATTTAATTATACATTTCCCTATTTACATTATTAACAGGTCCTACGCCCTATGCCAGCAGCTACTCCGGGATAGCATCCTTGTTCAGCTCATACTTGCTTTCCTCTTTTATTAGAGGACCCTTCCTTACCTAGCACACACACAACACACTCAAAACATCAGATAAACTGGTGAGTTCTAAATTTTCATCAAAACATTAATCACATTTTATCACATACAAAAATCATATTTATATTGGCAATATAATAAAAATCATCTTTCATTTTACTTTGTCCCACCGGACTCGTCCCACCGGACGTCAGTTGCCCACATCTAGCAACTGTCAGTTGCCCACATCAAACAACGGTCAGTTTCCCACATCCAGAAACTGTCATTATTATCTCTCATCCAGTAGGATGCCAATTAATCATCTAGGGTCGTCACCACAAGATGTTCACAAACCTGAGTGATCGTCATCACTTCTATCTAACTGTACAGTTACACATCCAGGCATCTTACCCTAACTGGCCTGTTGAGATTTACATCACATTATTCTTTAACACATTTATTTTACTTATTGCCAATATTATCACATTACTTTACACACCACACATTCTTTCTTTTAGCACCAGTTTTAATACATTTTCATTTATAATTAATCCCCATTTGACCCATTGGAATCATCACCGTCACGTAATGATTAATCAATGTTCAAATGACCATTCTTTAAACCCTATCTGACCCATTGGAATCATCACCATCACGTACTGATTAACAATGTTCAGATAGCCATTCATTATCCCAACCATTCATCATCCCAACTTTACCCTAACAGCCACACGAGCTGTTAGTAACATATAAACATCATTATCACAGTTCTGGTGCTAAAACATTTAATTCATTTATCATCATATGTGTGCTAGCCCGAATGTTAAAACCAAACATTTGAAAAGGGCTTAGAACTCACCTTATCAACTTCCTCACAACAATCTACACAATCCACGTACACGAGGTAACTAGTCCTTCCTCTAATCAAGGTATATCTAAAGTAATAAACCTTGATTCAGTAAACTATTCTCAAACAGGGCCTTTATACGAATGAACACTTATACGAATGAGCACTCATGCGACTGGACCTATACGGATGAACATCAATACGGCCGAACCTTCAGTCGTACGACTGACCATTCATTCGCACGATTGAGTCCTCATTCGTACATAGTGATCACTCGTCTTCATTCGGTCTTCTAACCAGGCGGTGGGTTCTCAATCGCATGACTGAACCTCTATTCCCACTCAGTCGCACGACTAGACCTTCATTCGCACGACTGAGATATGCGGTTGAGCCCATTCGTCTGAAACAGATCAGCAGCTGTGTTCTTGATGTTTTGGATCCAAACTTACCCAAAATTTAAGTTTTAACCATCCAAATTATGTCGTATTCAAAACAGATCATATACACATCGTTTACAATGGTTTCGGATCATTATTTCATCAAAACTTCACAAAAACTCAGATCCGAATTCCCAGATTTTAATTTAGAAAGAAACCAGACCAATTTAATGATTTAAAACACGTTATTGGATCAAATTTAACCATATACACAGCTTACAACATAGTAGGATTGATCCGTGATATTCAAATCTTACCAAAACGGAGTTATCTTGGTCAATTTCTTGGGAACAGGGGCATTTGAGTGTAAAGGGAACAAGAGAATGGAGTAGATGCAGATATAAATCTACTTTTGAACCCTCTGCACTGCCTACTTATCCACACACACAACTTAACCGCCTTACCTTCAGTCGCACGACTTAACCATTAGCACGACTGAATCGTGCGACTAAAGCTCATACGCCTACTATTCGTGCGACTGAGTCTCATTCGCATGTATGGGGTGCGACTGAGGTTCGTTCGCATACAACTCATGTGATTAAACACCAATCTTCTCAAATAACTCAACTTAATTTAATTAAACATAATTATAATATGATTACAAGTCCGGATTTAGAAACTGGATGTTACACCAGCAAACTAGTGATCGACACTTTCTTCCATACAAAGGTGCTGCCTGTATGCTAGTGTGATAACTGTTATTATAGGAAAATTCCACCACAGGTAGGTGAACTTCCCAGTTGTTCCCGAAGTCAATCACACAAGCACGTAGCATATCCTCCCTAGTCTGTATGGTACGCTCACTCTGGCCGTCAGTCTGTGGATGATAAGCAGTACTCATATCCAACCGTGTACCAAGAGATTTTTGTAGTGATTACCAGAAGTGTGACGTGAAATGAGCATCGCGATCAGCAATAATCGAGATCGGTACACCGTGTCTCGACACGATTTCCTTAAGATACAATCGGGTTAACTTCTCCATCTTATCCGTTTCCTTGATTGCAAGAAAGTGAGCGGACTTGGTCAACCGGTCCACAATAACCCAGATTGTGTCACAACCAGTATTAGTCCGGGGTAATTTAGTGATAAAATCCATAGAAATTTGTTCCCATTTCCACATTGGTATCTCGGGTTGTTGTAACAGTCCGGATGGTTTTTGGTATTCCACCTTTACCTTTAAGCAGGTCAAACACTTGCTCACATATGTAGCTACGTCCGCCTTCATGTTAGGCCACCAATAGTGCGCCTTTAGGTCATGATACATCTTGTCAGATCCAGGATGTATAGAGTATTTAGACTTGTGTGCCTCGCTCATAACCAAATCCCTCAAATTTCCATAGACAGGCACCCAAAGTCTATCCATGAAGTACCGAATTCCATCCTCTTTCACTACCAATTGCCTATCCATTCCCCGTAATAACTCAGAACCAATTTTTTCCTCTTTCAAGGCTTCTATCTGTGCTTCCTTAACTTGTTCGGGTAGATGGGTACTCATTGTAAGTTGTAATGCTCGCACCCGCCTAGGTTTAGCTGTTTCTTTCCTGCTTAAGGCATCGGTAACTTCGTTCGCATTTCCAGGATGATATTTGATAGCACAATCATAATCATTCAGAAGTTCCACCCAACGTCATTGCCTCATATTTAACTCCTTTTGCTCAAAGATATGCTGAAGACTCTTGTGATCGGTGTAGATAGTACATTTGGTACCGTACAAGTAATTCTCCAAATCTTTAAGGCAAAAACCACTGCACCCAATTCCAGGTCATGGGTGGTATAGTTCTTCTCGTGAACTTTTAGTTGTCTCGAGGCGTAAGCTATCACTTTGTCGCGTTGCATCAGGACACAACCCAATCCTTGAATGGATGCGTCATAATACACCACGAAATCATCTGTTCCCTCTGGCAGTGCCAATATTGGTGCACTACAGAGTTTCTGTTTTAATAGCTGAAAAGCCACCTCTTGACTTTCACCCCATTTGTATATTGTTCCCTTGTGGGTCAAGGCTGTGAGAGGTTGTGCAATCTTAGAAAATCCCTCTATGAATCGTCGGTAATACCCTTCTAATCCCAGAAATTGCCTTATCTCGCTCGGTGTTTTGGGTATAGCCCAATTCTTTATCGCCTCAATCTTGGCAGGATCAACATGTATACCCTTCTCATTAACAATATGACCTAGGAATTGCTCTTCGCTTATCCAAAAGTCACACTAAGAGAATTTAGTGTACAGTTACTCATTCTTCAATAATTCCAAGATTAATCGTAGATGCTCCTCATGGTCCTCCTTGGTCCTAGAGTATATCAGTATTTCATCGATAAACACAATGACGAACTGATCGAGATAGGGTTTGCACACGCGGTTCATGAGGTCCATGAACACCGCAGGTGCATTAGTCAACCCAAAAGGCATGACCAAGAATTCGTAATGAACATAACGAGTACGGAATGCAGTTTTGGAAATGTCTTCCTCACGAACTCTGAGTTGATGATAACCAGACCTCAAGTCAATCTTTGAATAATAGCTTGGTCCCTGAAGCTCATCAAACAAATTGTCGATACGAGGTAGAGGGTATCGGTTCTTGACTGTGACTTTGTTTAACTCCCTATAATCAATGCACATTCAGAACGTGCCATCTTTCTTCTTAAAAAAGAGGACAGGGGCTCCCCGAGGTGATGTGCTAGGTCGAATAAAGCCCATATCTAAAAGCTCCTGAAGTTGTGATGACAACTCTTGTAGTTCGTTCGGTGCTAATCGATAAGGTGCTCTAGCAATCGGGGCTGTGCCGGGAGTCAGTTCAAATTGGAATTCCACTTGACAATGAGGTGGTAGTCCAGGAAGATCCTCTGGAAACACCTCTGGAAAGTCTCGTACCACGGGTATGTCTTGCATTCGCCTTTCCTTCGGTTGCTTATCAGTGACGAGTGCCAGAATAGCCAAACGACCTTTTCGCAACAACTTTTGCGCCTTCATGTAAGAGATAATGCCCATTACTGCACCACTCCTATCGCCTCTGACTGTAAGGACTTCATCACCAATAGGAATTCGTATGATTTTCTCGTGACATATGACTTCCGCTTGCTTATTAGAGAGCCAATCCATGCCTACCACCATGTCAAAACTTCCCAATGTAACAGGCATAAGATCTATAGCGAAAGTATGACCAGCGAGTTCTATCTTACAATCTCTAAGGATGTGTGTTACATGGATTTGTTTACCGTCAGCCAATTCTACGGTGTATTTGGATTCTAAGGCAGAAGGAATATCACTTAGAAGACTATAGAACTTTAAGGATATGAAACTCCTATCAGCTCCAGTATCAACAGTACTGTAGCAAAACATCCATTGACAAAAAACCTACCAGTAACAGTTGTAGGGTCATTTAGAGCCTCACCTGAGCCAATGACGAAGGCTCTCCCTTTGGCTCCATTATTATTACCACCATTTCCATTTCCGTTTCCATCATTGTTGTTGTTATTGCCTTGGTTGTTGTTGTTTTGGCCATTGCCATTACCGTTCTTCCTCAGCTGCGGGCAGTTTCACTTGTAGTGCCCCTCCTTTCCACACTAGAAACAACCCTTTGGAGTCTCCTGAGGTTGCTGTGGCTTCCTAACCAACTCACCACGGCAATCCTTGGCCAAGTGTCCCATTTTGCCACACTGCTGACACTTGTAATTGTCACATCTTCCAACATGATGATAGTTGCTCCGCATGAACCTCGGCTGTTTACCACCATATCCGCTCGGTCCTTGATTGTTCGAGGTTGACTGGTTGAAATATCGATTGTTGTTGAACCTCTTTTGTTGTTGCTGTGGTGGTTGTTGCTGAATTTGATGTTGACCACCGGACGATGATGATTTATTGTTGCTATTGTTATTGTTGGTGTTGGAGGCATCCCACTTCCTCTTGTTGTCGGGCATGCTCGCCGCAGTGCCCCGTTTTGGTAACCGTCCTTGCTCCACTGCTTCATCAGTCAGTTTGTGGGCTAGGCGGATAGCTTGCTGGATAGTAGCAGGGTTAGAGGAAGTCACCATACTCCTAATCTCGGGCACCATTCCCCAAATGTAGTGTTCCCCTCGCTTGTGCATCTCGTTCACCATCCCTGGACATAGGGTGGCCAGCTCATGAGTTCTCGTGGTATAAGCCTCATTCCTGAACCTTGCATCTTCTACTGCCAGAATTCCATTTCTAGTTTTTGTACTTTGCTTCGAGGACAGTATTCCTCGGTCATCATATCTTTAAACTCGTTCCAAGGGAGTTCATTTGCCATGGCTTGCCCTAGCATATGCACTTGAGCGTTCCACCAGGACAATGCTACACCATCCAACGTTCCCGTAGCGTATTTCACCTGGTCGGCAGGTGGACAGTTACACTTTGAGAACACGGACTCCGTCTTCTCAAACTACCTTACCAACCCTACAGCTCCCTCGGTTCCACTGTAGGTGTGTGGCTTGCAGTCCATAAAGGACTTGTAAGTACACGCTGGTGGTCCTGCTTTAACACGATAAATATTGATTAGATATCTTATTCGATTAACTAGGGTATTTGACAAACTTTTCCATTATCGTTTACCTGCGGGCTGTCCTACTTGGGCAGCAGCCACCGCTGGCTGGACTTGTGCCTGTATTAGAGCATCCAATTCCACAGGGGTCATATTAATAGTACCGGCGCCTTGGTCACCGGCACCCTGGTCACCGGCACCTTGGTCACCGGCGCCACGTCCACGCCCGCGCCCGCGTCCTCAACCACGTCCACGTCCTCGGGCGTCCATTATTCACTTTACATTCACAAATACAAAAATGATTAACATCAAACATATTTATCTCATTAAAGTATAGTAAACAATAAGAAAGTAATGAATCATCACAACCACAACATCTTAACAAAAATAATAACCAAAGGTAAATAAATTTGCAAATGAGTCACAAATCATTTATCAATGTCAAAATTTGAGTTTGTTGTTCGGGTGGGGAAACAACCCTTCCCACATAGGTTCCAAAAGAAAGAAACGCTACATAGTCCAAGTTGTTTAAAGGAAATAAAATAGAATCAATCAACTATGTGTGAACCGTCACTGTCATCTTCCATCTCCACTGGTTCTTCTTCAGGTTCTTCCTCAGGCTCCGCTTCTGGTTCCTCTTCGGGTTCCTCCTCCTCCTCAGGGGCCTCCACAGCAGCAGGAGCTATGGCGATCTGAAGCGCCGCCAACTGGGCTTCTAAAGCAGCAATCCTGTTGTCGCTGTTTCATCGCGTTGCTCTCGTGTGGTCATGCGTCCACTAAGCGTCTGGTAACCGTCTCGCATTTGGTAACACCCCTCCAAGGTCTTAGCACGATGCTCATCGAGTGCTTCCAGCTGGTGTCGTAGTGTGTATACCTCGTGCTGTAGTGTACAAACATCGCTCGTGAGTCGCTTGACCCGGTGTCACTCCGTGTCCAGTGCTGCCACCAATGCAGCATTCACCTGCTCATTGGACTGTACCGTCCGTGGAAGTGAAGGTAGTGGTTGCTTGGTGTTGGTCCTAGTTCTGGGTCTCGATGTAGGTACACGTTCCCTATACATAAGGTGATCTACGAACTCAGGGTAGAAACTCCAGTCTCGTGGAGGGTCGCGTTCAGGTGGCACAAACGGTTGATCCTAGTCAAACTCACCTCGCGGGCAGTCCAAACGAGGCCAGTCACGTCCATCGTTGTGTACTGGTCCAGGAGGTGGGGACTCGGATCGGGTGGGTGTGCCGGTCGTTTAATAGGTGCTCTCGATGAAGATGCCATGCTGCAGAGTGTGTGATGTGTATGCCAATGAGTGTACAGTAGAGAAATCAAGAACTAGTAACTAAATAACTATGTGTTGTTATAGTCTAGTGTGTATGCAACCTAGTTCTGTAACACCCGGCCTCTCACAACAACAATATTGTCCGCTTCGCCCACGAGGAGCTCACGGATTTGCTTTTGGTTGCCCGAGTGAAAAACTTCCCAGGGAGGTCACCCATCCCTGGATTGCTCCCACCTGAGCACGCTTAACTGTGAAGTTCTCCTCTCATCCACAGCCATACGCCCAAAACGCGTTGTTGATATTAGAGATCAGACATTCCGTATGAACCAGGAATCTCTCCTGTCCACGGCCGATGTGGCATATGTGTAGGGTGTCCCAAGCACCCCCTGTTTGAACTCATCGTCCTCGATAAGCCCGAGAAGTCACCATCCTTGGTAAGGTATGTCCCACACCCCGAACGGCATAGGAGTGGCTTTGATACCAATCTGTTACACCCTCAAAATCCACGTGCAGAGTTTTACCGCGAGGCGTGTGAACAAACCAGGATCACAGTCAATAGTTACTCGGAACGACTCTATATGCCACGTTTAACATAAACCAAACCAGGGTTCAAACTTTAAAAATCATGTGGAAGCGTATTGTAAATAAACAAACCCAAAGTATGTAAATGTATCATATGGCAAAACACGTGCCAACCAAACAATTGAAAACCATAAGTAAAAGACGAGTAATTCTGTTTGTAGTTTAAATCTTTAGAATGCATGCTGACTCGTGCAGTGCTCCTATCAGCAATCCAGATTATCGACCTGAGAATGGCATACTAAAAGTCAACACAATGGTTGGTGAGTTCAAGAGTTTGCGTTTAAACATAACAGTTTAACAATCGTGATATATATAAGCATGTGCATTGTAATAGATAGCTAGTCCATTAACAAATAGATATTAATATATAGTGATTTCGCAATTGAAGCTGACTGTGTTATGTTTGCCTCCCGTCATGACTTACCATGTCGTGACAAATGTACATAGGACAATTTGCACCCGGTTGACCTCGAGTCACACAGGTGGGGCTCGTCAGACCCAATAGTACTACCCAAGTTTCCCCGCTAATCAATATTAACCATTCGAAAGTGTGAGGACTTTATCATGGTAAACAACACTATATTAATATCATACAAATCTTAAATAAATAAAACGTTTGTAACATTACCAGTATGCTATCTCCCCCAAAAAGAGATTAAGTAAACAGTGGGGCATGAACTCACCTGATACGCGTATTGAGTACTAGAGTTTACTTGAAAGACAAAGTGAACAGTCAACCCTCAGAGGTTACCTAGATCATGTAGGTACATGAGTATGAGTAAACAGAGAATATGTGAAACCCTATATGCACTACAACCAAGACTTAAGGTTTTAGAAGAATAGACATGTTTGACCCAGTTGACCCGTTTGACCCGTTGGTGACATTATGTGTTGTAACCCATTTAGACAGTCATGTTCACATGTTATTCGTGGTTAGCATTCTAGTGAATCACATATGATGCCACATTCCCAATGCATTGCTTAAATCATCATACTATGTACGTGTTATACAAGTCATGTAAGTTCTTAGCATCTAGCATACTCAGTGTGTTCATAACACAACTAGTGTATCATGTAAGCTGTCAGATCATGCATAACTTACTTATATGACCTATGACAATGAATTAGCATATACGGGTCAAAACAGATAATTTACCAAATAATCATCCATACTAACCATAACACATTCAACATGTCCAATACATACCACATACATCAAGATGATTGATTTCCAGTCCCAACATGATGTCCTAGTTACTAATCAACATTCAAACCAGACATGATCATCAAAGTACATAAATCACACAACAACCTAATAAACATTCCATACAACACAATTTGCAGGTTCTATCACATTAGACATCCACAACAAGCATTCTAGCATGATCCTAAAGCCATGAGTAAGTCCAATTCCCAATAACCCATGTTCATCCAAAATAAAGTTTCCCTTTTGGGAAAGTTCATCCCAAAATCTAATAAACACCAAATATATATAAAATATATTAATAATATGCTATTCTAAGCTCATAACAACTTCTAAACACGATCAACATTATCAAATCATCATAATTCACAAATCTCATATTCAAAAGTTTCCACTAATGGCAAGGTATGAACTACATGACCATTACTTGGATTTCTAGCATGATTTATCATAATCCCAATATTCATACAACATCATTAACACCCTAATACCATCAATTCATCATTGAATTTTCAAGTTCATGCACAAAAGTTACTATTAATAGTAAGGTATGATCCAAGCATCAAAATCACGAATATCTTGTACAATCCACGTAAACTAGCATAAATACTATCTAACTAATATCATATAATCAACAAACAACATCAAACAACTATCAATTCCATATAATCCCCATGAATTTCGAATTAGGGCTCATCTAGCATCAAAAAGTATGAACAACCAATCAAAAGCATAGTTTTCTTGCAAAATCAATGTTAACTAACATGTATACAATCAAACCAACACATTAACATCAACAATGATCAATATTCAGCCCCATGAAGTCCAATTTCGCAGCTTAGGTTTCGGTTTCATCAAAACACACGAAAACTCATAGAAATCTAACCTTTAAACTTGTAATAGCTTGTAATTGAAAGTTCCAACGTGTTGCAATGCTTGTAATCGATCAAAACCGTGCCCAATTGTTTGTTCTAGGCTGAAATTCGCAGGGAGAGGGAATGGGGCTGCAGGTCGCGACTTTTGGGAGGCGGGGGCTAGGGTTAATTGTTTGTTTTAACTTAATTAATCCAATTTACCCATTTAACCCTTGCATTTTGGTATTTTTATAAAAATTAAGCTTTTAACCCTTTGTAATGTGTTTTTAACTTAATAATATAAACATATAAACTAATGGTAACCATTATATATTTTATTTTATAAAAACACAAGACATACGAATTAACACACGCGTTTCCGCGTTACGCGATAAAATTTACCGTTAATATTTAAATCGCGTAAACGCATAAGCACAACACAATAATCATCTAATCAACTAGATTATTATTAAATTAACATTATTAATTATTATTAGGTCACCAACGTCAAACGACAACTAGTGTGTGCTTACGGACACGTGTACGCAAAACTTGACGTAACTAACGGAGTTTGATAACGGAAAATTACCGGATGTCACAGCAGATCTGAAAATCCACGTGCAGATCCGTTCATGCGACTGGACCATGCGAATGGACCATTTGTGCGACTGGACCATGCGAATGGATCATTCGTATGACTGGACCATGCGAATGGACCATTCGTACGACTGGACCATGCGAATGGACCATTCGTACGACTGGACCATGCAACTGGACGAGCCTTATGTTAGTCGTGCGACTGGACCAGTCTTATGTCCAGTCTTATGCTCAGTCGCATGGGTACATAATTCGTATCATCCATTCACACGAATGTGATTTTTGTCCTCCATGTCATACGAATGAACGGTGTTCCAGACCAAAAAAAAAGTCTGGAACTGCCTCTTGCATAGATTTGAGGATGAGCAAAGCACATTCACCCTGAGGTTCTTATTTCAAACAAGTTCGATGGATACCCCATTATTCGTTGGACTTCCAGAATAGGTGAATGTTGTTAGAGCACGAAAGAGAGAAGAGAAGATGTCAGCTGTCGGTGCTGATTTTGTGGGGTAGTCAGGAGCATCTGACTATTTATGGGCCAATCAAGTTATATATATCCGCACAGAGAGGATTCTCATTCTTAGGGGAATCCATGTATAGAGAAATTAGAGACGCAATCAGAAAGTGATGATGTGAGCAGGTTTCTGATAATGAATCTACGTGCATGCTGATTTGTTTGATATTGTCAGCTGTGGATTGGAACCTTCAACCTTTTGCCCAATAAACCGTATGAAGACACCAGGAGAGCACAATGTTTATATATTGGGATATGCTGAATATGAGGGGGAATTTCTACAGTTGTTAATGTTAATCAGGTTAGACGGTGTGAAGATTGAAGCAATAGAAAACTGTTCATGTCATTATCTGGAAAAATCTATCATATGGGGAATCTTGCTGCTATGATGGTGTTCTGCAAAGTAAACGAAAGCTATTGTGCCAAAATTCATTTTCAGGGATACTATAATAACCTGACGGATCGGCAACGTTGCCTAATATGGTTGTTCGTTTGATTCTATTGGAAACTAGAGCAAAGATTGACTGAAGAATGTAAGAGGTGTTATCTACTATTCGCAAGCAACATCCAAGGGGGAATTTGTTGGAGCATATATTCTCATATATAGTGTGTCCGTAGCTTGACGAATAGTCTAGGCTTAATGTATTACACCTGATACATTATAAACACATGAAACTGGGTCATTCACAGGAGCATATGCAAATGAGACTCAATAGTATGACTGAGCCATGCAGATGGACCAGTCGTGCGACTGAGAGATGCGATTGGGGCATTCGTAAGACTGAACCATAAGAATGGTCCAGTCGTATGATTGAACCATACGCATGGTCCAGTCGTACGATTGAACCATACGCATGGTCCACATGCACGAATGGGCCCAGTCGCATCTAATATGGGCCGAGGCCTACATATATACCAGTTTTAATGTGTAGAGGGATATGGATTCGAGACGGAGTCTGCCTGGACCCTAGGGCTGCCGGATGAGAGGGGATATCATGCTCGATCTCCCTTGCCAAGAGTCTTGATTCTTATGTTGTAACGAGCTTGTAATCGGTAGGTTTCATCAATGAAACCAATTTTTAATAGTTCGTATTATAGATTTGACTTTTTGTTTTGGTTGTTTATCCTTCCGTCAAGAACATGCTCGGATGTTTACCGATCCAACGACATCACATACATACATACATACATACATACATACATACATACATACATACATACATACATACATACATACATACATACATACATACATACATACATACATACATACATACATACATACATACATACATACATAGATACATACGTACATACGTACGTACGTACATACGTACATACATACGTACCTACATACGTACATACATACGTAAATACATACGTACATACTTACCTACATACATACATACATACATACATACATACATACATACATACATACATACATACATACATACATACATACATACTGTAAGGCCCCGCTCATCGGGCACCTTACTGTTGGTTCTTCATTGCACATAATACATACATATAGTATATGATCATAAAATAACACAGCGGAATTGATAAAATATACATTCACATTCATTCATAAAGCTTTTACATCATTGTCTTGATTACAAAATACAAGCTTTCCTTACATTGCCTAGCTTTACTATGATTGCTGCTGAAGCTCAGCAATCATAGGGTCATATACAGTGACCTCTAATAGAAGATATTAAGTTCAAAAATATCTTTTTCATCATAAAGGAGATTCCTTAAGTAATCCCGTTTATCAGGATTCTTAAGAAATCTCACACTTGCATGCAACATGATGTGTTGCGTGCATTACGGGCCCACAACACATGATGTGGCAGCATAATCAAAAGGAGAATGTCGTCCCCCACGAACTGAGTAGCCGCCTCGTGCCATCCTCATCAACACTACCTGCGAAATGGAAAACACATAAAAAGTCAGCGTTGCTGAGTGAGTTCTAGTTTTATAATAAAACATACTTTCATTCTTATTAACCGTTCTTTTATACATGTGTTCACACATCTTACGTACACGTAGATAATATTATTATTATCTTCATCCTTCGTTCATTAATCATTCATTCGTGTACCATTCATCATTCTCGTTCACTTTCATACGTACATACTTTACATTCATTCATTACTTCTGTTTGAACGTTTGTTTCATTCATTCATACATTCATTACATTGGTTCGAACATTCTTTACATTCGGTGACATGTACAATACCCCCTTACATCATACATACTGCTGGTGCTGGACCTGTGGTAATCAACCACGAACGTTGTGCACAAATGCTGATCCAGTCACCTGGGGTAGGTACATGCACCACTTATCTTTTCACTTTACTTCTGGATCAATGCCATATGCTATACCCCGAACGTTGTGCACAAATGCGGGTGCTGGACCTGTGATGATCAATCACGAACGTTGTGCACTAATGCTGATCTAGTCACCTAGGGTAAGCGGCAAGGATCCCATACATACTTCTGGTCAATCACAAAGACTGACCCCGATGTGCATCCTTCGGGGTAGCTAACCCGCACACCGTTGAGCTAACACCTGCCAGGGGTGTGCACCTCCTTTCATTTGCTTGCAAGCCTTACTTACATTCATTCATTCGTTCGTTAATGCATGCATTCATTCATCATGTTCCTTCTTTCATTATCTTTCACTTTACGTTCTTAATACACTCGTTGCATTCTTTCATTCATTCACGTAAAGTTATTAAAAGATAAGACATATTTACATAAGGAACATAATTATTTACAATTCATCAGTATTCACCATCTATCATGACAACATCATACTTAACATACATACATACATCATACATACACTTCTCTATTCATTCACATCAGCCTTATTCGGGCGACTGAACCTATCTCAGTCGCATGTCCTCCATGCAACTGGACCGTGCGATTGGGCTGTCATGCGAATGGGCATACAATCGTGCGACTGGACTTCCTTCCGTACGACTAGACACTATGCGACTGGGTTATATGCGACTAACTCTTAACCGTACGACTGAACTACCCAGCGATTGGACCTATGCGACCGAAACACTCAATCGCACCTCCTATCGTGCGACTGAAGCTCAATCGTGCGTCTGAGCCTCAATCGTACGATTGGACACCAACTAATCCTCATTCGGCTGAATGGCCCTTCAGTCGCATAACCCTAACTGGGCAGCGACTGGAGTTCTTCATGAACAGCAGTCGCGAACCAACGCACTCAAACTCATCATAAACCCATTTTCAGCCCAAATCGACCCTCCCAGGTCTCAGGGATTCATACTAGGACGTCATACAAGCATATACAAGTACTAATACTTACCATAAACACATTAATCAAGATTCACCCCAAATGGGTCAAATTTACACTATTTCAAAAATAGGGTTTCTATGTGATTCCAGCCCCAAAATCGTTAGAAAACGTGTAAATGAGGGGTTCTAGAACTCACAATAACAGGTAGGAGTTGATGAGCTTCGATTTGGCTAGCTTCTCGACAAATCCGGAGCTCGGTCAGCAATTTCCCTCTTTCTTTCTCTTCTCTCGTTCGCCCTCTGCTCTTCCTGACTGAAAATATGCAAGTGTTGGGAAGGAGAAGAGAGCTGCTCCTCTTTTATACCCACAGCTCAGTCACATCTGGTCCAGGGGCGACTGGACCTTCAGTCGCATGTACACCATGCGATTGGACCCCAGTCGCATGTACACCATGCGATTGGACCCCAGTCGCATGTGTTCCATGCGGTTCGTCCTTCATTCGGGCGGTTGAACTCCAATCGTACGGTTGAGCTTCAATCGGCCGAATAGCATGCGGTTGAACCTCCAGTCGCATAAATCCCAGGCGACTGAGGCTCAGTCGCACAACCTACCAAAAAGTCAAACTTTCGGGTGTTACAAGTCCACCCCCCTTATTTTAGGTTTCGTCCCCGAAACCTGTTATTCTTCGAACAATCGTGGGTAATGCTGCCTCATTTCTTCTTCAGTTTCCCACGTTGGCTCGGATCCCTTCCTGTGCCGCCACTGTACACGCACAAGGGGAACCACTTTATTCCTTAACCTCTTCTCTTTGCGATCGATGATCGCCACTGGTTGCTCTACATAGTTGAGTCGTTCGTCTACCTCGATGTCCCCCAGTGGAACGACCATGCCCTCGTCTGCCAAACATTTCGTCAGATGAGACACGTGGAAAGTCGGGTGGATTCCACTTAGTTCATCTGGTAGATCCAACTTATAGGCCACCTCTCCTACTCGAGCAATGATTCGGAAATGGCCTATATACCGCGGACTCAACTTACCCCTCTTACGGAATCGAATGATCCCTTTCCAAGGTGAGACCTTTAACATAACCCGGTCTCCCACCTGGAACTCAATCGGCCTGCGTCGTTTGTCGGCATACGATTTCTGTCGGTCTTTGGCCGCCTTCATATAAGCTTTAATTCTTTTGAGCTTTTCAGTCATAGCCTCGACCACTTCGACGCTTCCCAATTCTTTCTGACCAATTTCACCCCAACAGACGGGTGTCCTGCATCTCCTACCGTATAGCATCTCATAGGGTGGCATGCCGATACTGGCAAGATATATGTTGTTGAACGAGAATTCAGCTAACGGTAGGTGGTCATCCCAGCTTCCCCCGAAGTCAATAACACATGCCCGGAGCATGTCCTCCAAAGTCTGAATGGTCCTTTCCGACTGACCATCAGTTTAGGGGTGATAAGCCGTGCTAATATGCAACCTCGTCCCCATAGCATCGTGGAATTTCTTCCAAAATTTGGATGTAAACCGGGTGTCGCGATCAGACACAATCGACACGGTACACCATGACGAGTCACAATCTCTTTGATGAAAAGATCGGCCAACCTTTCGGACGAATATGTCTCGCGCATCGGTAAGAAGTGAGCACTCTTCGTCAATCGATCCACAATCACCCAGATCGTATCATACCCTTTCGGGGTACGTGGCAGCTTTGTGATAAAATCCATGGTGATGTGCTCCCACTTCCATTCCAGTATGTCCAACGGTTGAATCTTTCCATACGGCTTCTGGTGCTCTGCCTTTACTTGTAAACACGTGAGGCATTTACTCACATACTCCACCACATCACGTTTCATACCCGGCCACCAATAATCTTTCTTCATGTCTTGGTACATCTTGGTAGCACCGGGATGAATGGAGTATCGAGTCTTGTGGGCTACATCCATGATCTTCATACGTAGATCCCCGAATCGAGGAATCCACACTCGCCCAAATCGAGTCTTGGCACCACACGTGTTTTCACCCAGTTCTGCGACCAGACCTCTTATTCGTTCAGAGTTTAGATGATCCTCTTTCAATGCTTCATCCTGGAACTCTCTGACTTGTTTCATCACGTCGGAGGTCATGGTTAGCTGGTACGCCTTCACCCGAATTGGCTCGGGCCTCTCCTTTCGGCTAAGGGCATCAGCCACCACGTTGGCTTTGCCCGGGTGGTAATGGATTTCACAATCGTAGTCTTTTATTAGCTCCAACCACCATCTCTGCCTCATATTCAGATCCTTCTGCTCGAAGAAGTACTTCAAGCTCTTGTGGTCCGTGAAGATGGTGCACTTCGTCCCGTACAAATAGTGCCGCCAAATCTTCAACGCGAAAACCACAGCTGCTAGCTCCAAGTCATGAGTAGGGTAATTAACCTCATGAACTTTCAGCTGTCGGGATGCATAGGCTATCACCTTTCCCCTTTGCATTAATACACACCCCAACCCCGAGTAGGAGGCATCGGAATAAACCACTAAGTCTTCACTCCCATCGGGTAGTGCCAATACTGGAGCTTGGGTCAATCTTGTCTTCAGTTCTTCGATCGCCTTCTCCTGAGCTTGACCCCATACAAATTTCACATCTTTCCGGGTCAACTTGGTCAGTGGAGAAGCAATTTTGGAAAAGTCTTGGATGAACCTTCGGTAGTAACCCGCCAAACCCAAGAAACTACAGATCTCAGGACTGCGTCTTCGGAGACTTCCATTGCATTACTGCCTCCACCTTCGCCGGATCAACCAGAATCCCATCCGGATTTACCGCGTGACCCAAGAATTGGACCTCACGCAACAAATATGCGCACTTGGAGAATTTTGCATACAATTTCTCCCTTCTCAACGTCTCTAGAACTTCGCGAATGTGACCGGCATGCTCAGTCTTGTCCTTCGAATAAATCAAGATGTCATCAATGAATACAATCACCGATTTATCCAACATCGGCCGGCACACTCTATTCATCAGGTCCATAAAAGCAGCTGGCGCGTTGGTCAAACCAAAAGACATAACGAGGAACTCGTAGTGACCGTAGCGCGTACGAAAAGCTGTTTTAGGGATATCCTGCTCCTTCACCTTCAGTTGATGGTAACCTGATCGAAGATCTATTCGTGAAAACCAACTAGCACCCCGAAGTTGGTCAAACAAGTCGTCGATCCTCGGCAAGGGGTATCTGTTCTTTACCGTCAACTTATTCAGCTCGCGGTAGTCGATGCACATCCTCATACTACCGTCCTTCTTCTTTACAAACAGGACCGGAGCACCCCAAGGTGAGATACTCGGTCTAATAAACCCCTTATCCAGCAGCTCTTGTAATTGCTCCATCAACTCTTTCATCTCTTTCGGGCCAATCGGTATGGTGCTTTGGCAACAGGTTGGGCGCCTGGTATCAGATCAATCTGGAACTCGATCTCTCTGTCAGGTGGCAATCCCGATAAGTCTTCCGGGAACACGTCTGGGAACTCACACACAACCGGAACATCAGATAGTTGTGGTGTTGGCTTTTCTACATCCTTTACATAACATAAAAAGGCGTTACATCCACGCCTCATACATTTCCCCGCCACTGCCATTGAGATCACCTTCGGAATCATAATAACCCGATCGCCATAAACTGTCACTGGACTACCGTCGGGCGCTGTCAAACTGATCATCTTCTTGCGACACACAATGTTCGCCTCGAAATCTGCCAACCAATCCATCCCAAGCACCAAATCGAAACCGCCTAACGTCATCGCAAATGGTTTAACTGGGAATTTGTGACCCTCCATTTCTATATCGCAACCCTTAATTACCTCGGAAATCTTGGTGGTTTTTCCTATAGCTATCTCTACATCAAACGGCACATCCACACGTCTACTACTAACGGGCAATTTGGCACAAAAAGCAGCGGAAATAAAACTCCTACTGGCACCCGAATCAAATAATACAGAGGCTAAAGTTTGGTTCACCAGAAACGTACCGGACACTACATCGGGGTCCGTCCTAGCCTCTTCCTACGTCATCGTGAATGCCCTGGCGCTTGCTTTCGACCCTTCACCCCCTGTCTTCTTCATGCCGGAACCCTCGGACCTCGGCTTCTTGCAATCTTTACTCATATGACCACTTTCCCCACAGTTAAAACACTTCAAGCCCTTACATTCTTTCACCATATGACCGGGCTTTCCACACTTAAAACAAACATTCAGCCCCCATCTGCACTCGCCACTGTGCTCTCGCCCACATTTTCCACACCTTCTCGACCCTGCACTTGACATGACCACACGGCGATCATCAACCCGTGCCTTCTTACTACTTGTCGAAGTATCACCTCGACCAAACCTCTTCCCCTGCCATTTCCTTTCATCACTTCCCTTCTTACTACCCTCAGCTTTCACCAGTGCAGCTCGTTCATCGTACAACCTCCCAGCTAAATCCACCGCCGACCTGAAAGTACTAGGTCGAGCGGAAATCAAATGCCAATGAATTTCGGCTGGCAACCCCTGAATATACCGGTTAATCTTGCGAGACACCGGCGTCACTTGCTCTGGCACCAACCGTGCCATGTCATTAAACTTGGTTGTGTATTGTTGGTGGGTCATCGTCCCCGCCTCCAACTGCAGGAACTCTCTCTCAACTCTGTCCATCTCCCGACGAGGACTAAACTCCTCGATCACCATTCTCTTCAACTCAGACCACTTCATCTTTCCAATGGCCCTGCTACCCTCGGCCTGGACAATATTGTCCTACCAGCACAATGTCGTCCCCGTAAACGAGTGGGTAGCAAATTTCACCTTTTTATCCTCCTGGCAATCACTGATGTCAAGAACTGCCTCCATTTCCCTCACCCATTGGTGAGCATCCGCAGCCGTACCCGAACCATCAAAAGTCGGGGGATTGCACCTCATAAATGCCCCGTAGTTACAACCCCGGGCTGTCTCCCGTACCTGCTCTTCCTCCTCTTCCTCTTCATCGTCGGATATTACTGTTTCTGCTTCTGTCTGTTGCTGTCTACCTGAGGACCGATTCCTCCCTCGTCTCTCATCTTCACGTACTGCCTTTATCACTTCGGTCACTACAGACGGTAGGATCGTCTGCATGACCTGATGTACTTCCTCGACCACTGCCTCTTTTACCGAGGCTCTCAAATTTGCGCTTTCGTCTGCCTCCTCCTGATGAGGAATCTCGTTCTTCTCACGAACTACTTTCTCTGTCCTAGGTCTTCCTCGCGTGATACGCGGTTCATCACCACGTCCACCACCACGGGAAGCTTTAGATGATCTACCACCGACCATCTTCTATCACACTGAAAGATTCAAACACCAACACGGTCATTCAAGGAAATAGCTCAGTTTATGTCAAGTATAGTAAGTCCCTAATTACAGTGGCCAGTTGTGATTAGCCACTTACTCTACTCTTCGTACCCCGAGCATTACCTGTCCTGACTACATTAGTATCTAAGTCTAACAGTACACATAATTCACATAACATGCGCACATAATACCAGTTAATCTTTATGAAAAATACCTGATGGCACGCAACTACTCAGATGGCATTCTCATTCTCCCTGTCCCATTCTCAGTTTAAGTTTAGGTTTATTGTGAAAATTTACCCGTTTTACTTAAACTTTTGCTCTGATACCAACTTGTAACGCCCCGCTCACCGGGCACCTTACTGTTGGTTCTTCATTGCACATAATACATATATATAGTATATGATCATAAAATAACGCAGCGGAATTGATAAAAATATACATTCACATTCATTCATAAAAGCTTTTACATCATTGTCTTGATTACAAAATACAAGCTTTCCTTACATTGCCTAGCTTAACTATGATTGCTGCTGAAGCTCAGCAATCATAGGGTCATATACAGTGACCTCTAATAGAAGATATTAAGTTCAAAAATATCTTTTTCATCATAAAGGAGATTCCTTAAGTAATCCCATTTATCAGGATTCTTATGAAATCTCACACTTGCATGCAACATGATGTGTTACGTGCATTACGGGCCCACAACACATGATGTGGCAGCATAATCAAAAGGAGAATGCCGTCCCCCACGAACTGAGTAGCCGCCTCGTGCCATCCTCAGCAACACTACCTGCGAACTGGAAAACACATAAAAAGTCAGCGTTGCTGAGTGAGTTCTAGTTTTATAATAAAACATACTTTCATTCTTATTAACCGTTCTTTTATACATGTTTTCACACATCTTACGTACACGTAGATAATATTATTATTATCTTCATCCTTCGTTCATTAATCATTCATTCGTGTACCATTCATCATTCTCGTTCACTTTCATACGTACATACTTTACATTCATTCATTACTTCTGTTCGAACGTTTGTTTCATTCATTCATACATTCATTACATTGGTTCGAACATTCTTTACATTCGGTGACATGTACAATACCCCCTTACATCATACATACTGCTGGTGCTGGACCTGTGGTAATCAACCACGAACGTTGTGCACAAATGCTGATCCAGTCACCTGGGGTAGGTACATGCACCACTTATCTTTTCACTTTACTTCTGGATCAATGCCATATGCTATACCCCGAACGTTGTGCACAAATGCGGGTGCTGGACCTGTGATGATCAATCACGAACGTTGTGCACTAATGCTGATCCAGTCACCTAGGGTAAGCGGCAAGGATCCCATACATACTTCTGGTCAATCACAAAGACTGACCCCGATGTGCATCCTTCGGGGTAGCTAACCCGCACACCGTTGAGCTAACACCTGCCAGGGGTGTGCACCTCCTTTCATTTGCTTGCCAGCCTTACTTACATTCATTCATTCATTCGTTAATGCATGCATTCATTCATCATGTTCCTTCTTTCATTATCTTTCACTTTACGTTCTTAATACACTCGTTGCATTCTTTCATTAATTCACGTAAAGTTATTAAAAGATAAGACAAATTTACATAAGGAACATAACTATTTACAATTCATCAGTATTCACCATCTATCATGACAACATCATACTTAACATACATACATACATCATACATACACTTCTCTTTCATTCACATCAGCCCTATTCGGGCGACTGAACCTATCTCAGTCGCATGTCCTCCATGCAGCTGGACCGTGCGATTGGGCTGTCATGCGAATGGGCATACAATCGTGCGACTGGACTTCCTTCCGTACGACTAGACACTATGCGACTGGGTTATATGCGACTAACTCTTAACCGTACGACTGAACTACCCTGCGATTGGACCTATGCGACCGAAACACTCAATCACACCTCCTATCGTGCGACTGAAGCTCAATCGTGCGTCTGAGCCTCAATCGTACGATTGGACACCAACTAATCCTCATTCGGCCGAATGGCCCTTCAGTCGCATAACCCTAACTGGGCAGCGACTGGAGTTCTTCATGAACAGCAGTCGCGAACCAACGTGCTCAAACTCATCATAAACCCATTTTCAGCCCAAATCAACCCTCCCAGGTCTCAGGGATTCATACTAGGACGTCATACAAGCATATACAAGTCCTAATACTTACCATAAACACATTAATCAAGATTCACCCCAAATGGGTCAAATTTACACTATTTCAAAAATAGGGTTTCTATGTGATTCCAGCCCCAAAATCGTTAGAAAACGTGTAAATGAGGGGTTCTAGAACTCACAATAACAGGTAGGAGTTGATGAGCTTCGATTTGGCTAGCTTCTCGACAAATCCGGAGCTCGGTCAGCAATTTCCCTCTTTCTTTCTCTTCTCTCGTTCGCCCTCTGCTCTTCCCCACTGAAAATATGCAAGTGTTGGGAAGGAGAAGAGAGCTGCTCCTCTTTTATACCCACAGCTCAGTCGTGTCTGGTCCAAGGGAGACTGGACCTTCAGTCGCATGTACAACATGCGATTGGACCCCAGTCGCATGTGTTCCATGCGGTTCGTCCTTCATTCAGGCGGTTGAACTCCAATCGTACGGTTGAGCTTCAATCGGCCGAATAGCATGCAGTTGAACCTCCAGTCGCATAAATCCTAGGCGACTGAGGCTCAGTCGCACAACCTACCAAAAAGTCAAACTTTCGGGTGTTATACATACATACATACATACATACATACATACATACATACATACATACAGACATACATACATACATACATACATACATACATACATACATACATACATACATACATACATACATACAATAAACAAACACACATACACACATACATACATACATACACACATACATACGTACACACACACATACACACACACATACATACGTACACACGTACACATGTACACACACACATACGTACACACGTACATACATACACACATACACACATACACACATACACACATACACACATACACACATACACACATACACAGATACACACATACACACATACACACATACACACATACACACATACACACATACCCACATACACACATACACACATACCCACATACACACATACGCACATACGCACATACGCACATACGCACATACGCACATACGCACATACGCACATACGCACATACGCACATACACACATACCCACATACACACATACACACATACACACATACACACATACACACATACACACATACACACATACAAACATACACACATACACACATACACACATACACACATACACACATACATACATACACACATACACACATACACACATACACACATACACACATACACACATACACACATACACACATACACACATACACACATACACACATACACCCATACACACATACACCCATACACACATACACACATACACACAGACACACATACACACATACACACATACACACATACACACATACACACATACACACATACACACATACACACATACACACATACACACATACACACATACACTATGACATCCGTCACCGAAGGTCCGTCATTTAACGTGTTTGATTAACCTTTGTTATCAGTCATTCCTCATTTTGATAAACCATCTACGTGGATACCATATTTGCTTTGCTTAGTTATCCTTATATGCGTGCTATCGTTGCTTGACTTGTCGTTATCTTAAGACGTTTTTCTAAGATTTGCCCCGTTATCATTAAACGCACCGTTTTTATAAGAACATAATGACATGAATAAAACCATTTTTAAATTATAAATATCATTAAAAACATTTTATCATTAATAAAACAAGACTAATAAATAACGTTTTCAACCGAAACAAAATTTAGGAACTCGGGGCAAAGTACAGGGACTAAAAGTGACATTTTGCAAACCTAGGATGGGTATAAAAACCCCATTCCCAGCCATTTTCACCATCTTCTTCTCCATTTCTTCATCTTCTCCTCTTCACCTCCTTCACCACTCTTGCACCAAAACCGCTCGTTTTCTCGCGTTTCCACCGTCAAATCTTGAGTGTCATCGTGTATACTCGTTCCTAGCAGGTAGATAACCTCGCTTACCTCGTTTTTAGCTCGATTTATCTGTTGCGTTTTCTAGGGTTTCGGGTGCTCGGGTTCATCCGAGCACATGAGGTCGTGTGGGCTCGCATGTTGTATTTTTGAGTGTGCTTCTTTTTTAGACATGTTAGGATAAGTGTTCTGGAGGTTCTTGGTGCGTGAAACCCATGCTCTGAGCAGCTGGACGCTGCTCGAGGTCTGTGCAGTCGCGACCTGCTTTACAGGGCGACTGGGCCTTCCGGCCGACTGAGCCGTGCGACTGGGGTGAGTCGTGCGACTGGGTTAGGCGTATGAGTGTGTCACGCGACTGAACCGTGCGATTGCGCAATCGTACGAATGAAGCTTATTCGTACGAATGAAGGTCCATTCGTACGAAGGAAGGGTTGAGTCGTGCGTCCGGTCCTGTTGTGAGACTGATGATGGTGTGTGTGTGTGTGGATCCCCTTTTCGGAGATCTCACGAAGATGAAGTAACATTAATAAAGTGTCATGGCTTGACCACAAAGATTAAGGTCAACGCTATCAACAGGCACATACTATTTAAAATGAACCTAGTCTGATATGTGTATGTCTGCTTGTGTGTGTACTACCCACCACCGAACCGAAATAGCCCGAATCTATTGACATCATCTTATGCTTTATGCTCATTATTAATGCTTGTCAGTAACTATCAATAGGTGTTTGACTGTTCATAGCATCCTACCGTTGGGAATATTCATCATACGTGCCTATCATCTATTCAGTGAGTTTCGTGGCCCCTTTTTACTCTTATAAAACCTTTTTAAATATTTTCAACTTGGGGAAAAGAATGCTCACCTATATAACTTGATTTCAGGGACCTTCCCTAGTGGAAGTTGGCTACTACTTCTATGGGTATCTTAACTTGCTTATCTTGTGATTGCTGCTATATGAACTTGAACTATGTGCTATGTTACCCCTATATATGACTTAGTGGTATCACCCTACCTATGCACTACTACTTGATGTTATGTGTTGATTGATGTTACCTGTGGATGCCATTGACCTTGGATGCTCTCGGCTGTGTGGCTCTTCTGTGTGGTTCTTCTGTGTGGTTCTTCTAAGCCGATCATCCGCTACAACCATTAATCCCGGTAATTGGGACCTAGGGATTGGTTTGGTTGTAACCTAAACGTATGCGCTGTGTGGATCTTGCTACGTCATATTAAACTTATTATGCTATGGAAAACCTTTTTATATAACCATTAATCCCGGTAATGGGACCTAAGGATTGGTTTGGTTATAAACTATACGTACGCGCTGTGTGGATCTTGCTACGTCTTAATAAACTATTTAAACTTTGGGAATGTTTCCTTTCAGCCATCAATTCCCATGTGGAACCGATGTTTAGGTTTGGCTGTAGCTATTTAAAACTGGTAAACCGCCTATACATAAGTGTAGTCGCGGTAACACTTATTGAGCTTGCTGTTTTCATCATTAATATTTTTTTTATTTATTTACTTAAAACCTACGAAGCTCACCAACAATTATGTTAACCGTTTTGAGCATTTCTTTTCAGGTGATCAGGGTAATTGAAGAACTAGGAGTGCTGCCTTATAGAGGAGACCCTAGGATGCATATTGTAATTATTACCCTTGTAAAGCTTGAACATGACTTTTTGTATACTTGTTCCCTAGTTGTAGGAATTTACGTTACAAGTTATTATCAATGTTTATGTGATCATCTTATGTCTATGCTTATGACTATGCTGTCGTGAACATCGATTATACACGACACAAGTCTCCAATTGTGTTCGGGTGTCGTCATGACACGCTTGTCATCATATTATTACTATTGCTACTCTATTGCATACCATGTGTTATGACGATCCCGTCTAGCTCACATTCCCCGTGTTTCCGCTATTAGCGGGGGTGTGACAGACTGGTATCAGAGCCATTGGTTATAGAGAATTAGGCAATTACACTTGACCTAGACTATAACCTAGGAACCTTCATGTAGATTTGCATGCTTAAGTTTGTGTGCATTTATATATCTCGTGTATGTGTTCCTCCTTACGTGTTTGGTTATCCTTCCGTTATGTGATCTTTTACTTTGTGTTTGAGCCCTTGTGCTCGACCCCTATGGGATGCTTCCTATTGGATCTTCCGTTCCCTCTGTGCGCCAAGTTATCATAACCAAATTCGGGTATTTAGACCCGAAAAGATCATCACAGATCATACATTGCGCTTGACCTCAGATACTGAGACCGACCCGAGGAGGCTATGTCTGAGTCCTTTCAAGGACGCGAGATAGACAACCACCGCCAGACTATACGTGATTACATGTTTGGGCTCAGTTGACTTGATGGATTATTATGGATATGATGTGAAGGAAGGTCGGACGTCATGTAACCGGATTAGGCATCATTCTCGGTACATCGTGGGTGTGGTGGGAACGTTGCGGGGAACCCTATATATAAACATCACCGGTATACCGAGAATATGCTTAAAATGGGTTGCATGGTGATCTGGACTGACTGGAACACGAAACATTGGAATTTGATAAGCAAAGTACTTGTGTATCTTAAGGTTACTAAAGCTTATATGTTGCCTCTTGTATGAATAGAACATGTCGCCTCGAAGATCTACCTGCAGCAATAGTAGCGGAAGTGAAGCCCCGAGGGGCAGAGGCAGAGGTAGGGGTAGACTTCCAATAGCAAATGAAGGCCCTTCTAACAATACCCAAGGGACTGGAAACCCTGATATGGCAGCCTTAATTGCTCAACAATTGACTGCCCTGATTCCGACTATCGTAGCTCAAGTGAGCGATGCTCTGCAACAGCAAAACCACCCCCACAGGGATGGTGGTAATGAAAACGAAGGTAATGGGAACCCGATCGGGAATGAAAGCAATCAGGAGACTGGAAATGGTGGTACAGCAGGTAATGAAACTAGGGCTGTTAACGCCAAACGGGGCTGCTCTTACAAGGAATTTGTGGCCTGTAAGTCCCGGGATTTCGATGGGAAAGGTGGGGCGATAGCCCTGACTAGATGGCTTGAGAAAATGGAGGCTGTGATCGACATCAGTGAATGCCTCGATAGCCAGCGGATCAAGTATGTTACGTGCTCACTGCAGGGCAGAGCACTAACCTGGTGCAACACCCAGGTTCAAGCTAGGGGAAGGGAGTCTGCGATGCAGATGACCTAGGATGAATTCAAAGCCTTGATTACCGAGGAATACTGCCCCCTCAACGAGATGCAGAAGCTTGAGCATGAGTTCCGGAATGATGCTATGGTGGGGCCAGGGCACGCAGCTTATACTAACTGATTCCACGAGCTGGCTAGACTAGTCCCACACCTAGTCACTCCGGAATCTAAGAGGATAGAAAGGTACATTTGGGGACTTTCGCCTCAAATCCGGGCAATGGTGTCACACCCCGGGCCCAGAGAAGCGGGACGTAATGATTAGCAATCAACAACCAAAATGCAGCGGAAACTAAATGGTTTAATAAAGTACAACTTGCAATATTTTACATCAGAATATTGGCCTAGTTTCAATTTACAAGGTGCCTAGATCTACAGTCTATAGATGTCATGATCAATTTCTTGGTATATGTTTCTTGATGCTTCGGTAACTAAGGCTTTTAGGCTTGGCTTTTGTCTTCAACACCTACCCACATATCTTGCTTCGGATTTAGGTGACTTCTAAGCTCAACTATTCTCCCTAGCTGTACCTGAAGACATGCTCAAAAAGAATTATGTCAACTAAAAAGTTACTGAATTCAAGTGCATAAAGTTTCAAAACAATTAAAAGGAACTATAAGAGTCCGCAGTAAAGGTTTTAGAATCCAGTGTGATAGTTTAATAAAATCTCATTCGATTTTAAAACATCGTTTTTAGTATCAGTCATTGTGGGGTATCACAATCAACCCTGCACTTGGTCCCCGGCTAGCCTCTTCTAAAGTTATGTTGTACCGGATATTCCCGTAGGAAAGGACCAAGCCTCAGAATATTGAACCATTCCTGCTAGGATGGCTCACCATAGTATCTTACTCAAAACCTGTTACATGCCACAAACGACCCCTCAGGATCTCAGTGGGGTACCTCCCTGTAGCGGGAGCTACTGTGCGTGGGGGATTCCCCAAATAGATCTATTCACGTAAGAACAAGCGGTTCACAAAAGAATTAATGATGGTGACAAAAGTCTCAGCAGGTATTCAAAAAGTCCCACATACTAGCATCAAGTAAGCATAATCATAGTTCATAGAACAAAAGATCATGCAAAACAGTAAACAGTATCACACATAAGAATTTCAGTTTAAAGGAGCATGCTTCATCCCCAAAACAAAAGTAAAAAGGGGAACACGAGAACTCACCTTGTATCCTTATATAAATTCAGAGCTCGATAAAGAAAAGTGATGATCACCAACAAAGTAATCCTAATTAGAACATATACGATGCACGTTTAGAATTAGCACGATGCTATTATATGCGTGCGGTTGAGCTCTATAGTTGACTTTATGTTGGTGTTTAGTATCCTTGTTGTATCTTAGCTTTTGTACAAGTATTTGTTGTCATGTGCTAATTTATGCATATTAGATTAATCAATGTTCTTATCCGAGTAATGATTCTTAGTACAATAATTGTAACAATAGTTTGTTGATTTGAAGATTTAAATCTTTATAGATGATATTAGTATTAATGACTTTAACGTTAATATTAATAATTTTAACCATAATAATGAAATAATAAGTAACAGTCGCTAGTATATAATAGCTATATTTGTGTTAATAAGTATCTCTAAAAGTTATGATGGTGACAATGTATTATTATTTGTACCACTTTTGATAAGGTTAGTAGTAACAATGAAATTTATACGATTATATCAATATACAAATGCTACTATTATTAATGTTGTTATCAACATTATAAATAATAGATGTCATCCATGGTGAACTAGTTAGTAATAACGCTTGATTAACCATTCATTAGGAATAGGATATTATTACTAAGATAACGTTAGTGATGCTAGTGTTTATGTAATACATGATGATAATGATTGTGTAGTGGTATTACTATGATACTAGTATTATTTATTTCAATTACTAGTAATACTAATCGTGAGTGAAATTCTTCAATTGTATTAGTCTTAGTTCACAACTTGAAGCGTCTTCGTCATTATTTTAGATAAGATGATCAATAACAAATAAAACATTTGATAGAATACGTATATGAGTATTAATACTAATATTAGCACAATGTAACAATGTTGGTGTTCACGATAGCGACACTTGTTTGTATTAGTAACCTTATTATGTCACATTTAGCTCGTGATTATATGTTTAACTAGTGTTTTGTATAACATATAAGAGTATATATATATATATCTATATATATATGTGTGTTGATGTTGTTAATTCGATTCTAGATCTTTATTAACATTATCATTATTATTATTATTATTCAACATTTATGATAAGTTTTATATTCGCATGATTTTAATTTAAGGCGAGCTCAATCGATTCGTAGATATGTTAAATAAGCGAGCGTGCGCGTATACCTTCCCGATTATTCACGCCATCAGTCTAGTGTTGTCCCTTGTCCAACCACTTCCAATTCCAAACTCCTAACAGCCACAACACAATCACAATCACAGTAACAACAACCATATTTACAGCCCAATCATAACTACAATCACAATTTGCAAACCGCAGCCCACCTCCGCCAGTAATCCGACAACCATATCGACTATATGAACAGCTTTCAACCAACACAACAGCCTATTTCATGGGCCCAGCCACATTGGGCAGCCTTCGGGTGCCCTAATCCGACCACCACCGATCGCCACAACCACGACAGCCAACGTTCACCACAACCGACAGCAACACAAACATAATCACAGATTACCTCACCATCCACCAGTACCACTGCCTTGGACCCCGATCTGATACAGATCTACACATGCAACCCAAGATCATAGAAATCTGCGGTTTGTAGTCCAAGAAAACAAAGGAGGAATGAAGCAGTTCGGTTCTAGGGGAAACTTACCGAGAGAAAAAGCAGTGGGGCCTAGGCCACCTTCGGTCACCGTCGCGGGTGGTGTGGGAACACCACGATAATACCACCACCATCGTGACCGCACACCACCATCATCGGCCTCGTCGGACTTCTGGATCCACCACCATCACCCGTCGGCTTACCTTTACCACCCTCGGCTTACCATCACCACCATCGCGACCGACCAGAAACCGATGCCACTGCCTTCGATTCCCGCTGCTACGTTGCGTTTTAGGAGAAATCAAGACCACCACCTCGATTGGGGAGTTGAGGGAAGCAAGGAAGGGTGTGCCACTCGCCGGCACTTGCAGGAATCGGCCGCCGGTAGCCGGAGATCGGCCGAGCTTCGAAGAAGAGAGGGGAAGGGGGAGAAGGGGCTGGTCGCTGCGCCTCTTTCTCACTTCTCTGACTTCTGTTTTCTTTTTTTTCTTTCTAAACCCTAAAATAGAGGAAAAAGGGGGTTATATAGTGGTGTTGGTAATGGGTTCGTTATTAAGTCGGTTCGTAACGCGTTCGGTTAAGTTTTTCGCGCGACTTTATAATTTCGCCACCCGTTGGATTCAATTATTCAAAATGTTATAATATTTATGAGATTATTAATTTTATCGTATTTCGTACATGCCAGAACATTAAACGAGTTGTAAATTATCGCGTATGTAACACGTTAAACGGTTTTACGCGTTTTCCTCGAATGAGCACTTTTATTATTATTTTGATATCTAAATGCATGTAATTAAGTATTAGAATGATATTTTGAGCGTTATCTTCCAATGTTGGTCACGTTAAGACCTTATCTGACGAATTCTTGGGTTTGACCTAATCGTAGCCCGGTTCACGTCACGGAATGCGTTTCGGAACGCATTTATTCCGGAAAACGTATCACTCACCAAGTTTAATATGTTATGATAGTAAACAATGATTAGATAAATATTTACGGAGTTAAAAGACTCGGTCGTCATAACAGACGTCAGTTAAATGCCGGTGAAAACCGGTTTTCGCGTTTCGCTTACGAATTTCTGTTGTTTATGCTTGATTGATGAAAAATCTTTCAACAAGCATTATTTATGATATTGTTAGCATTAACAAGGATTTAAATTGGATGACAAGCCATTATAAGGAATTCTGATGGAATTCAGACCTTAGTACGCGTTAAATTGCCGGATTTTACCCGGTATGGGTTCTGAATCCGTTTTCAGTTTGGATCTTTTCCATAGTTGTTTCAAATCACATAAGAATTCTTTGTTTCATGGTTTCTCCTTAAATTGGTTCGTAAACGTGAATTTGGGCCTTAAATGGGCCTTGTTTGTATGTTCGGGCCCTTGTTGGGCTTATTGTGCCCAAGAGGCTAGTTTCGTTTTGCAAGATTTCTTTGGTAAGCCCAAATCAATCCGGACCTTTATTGGGTCCTGTAATACATTAAGCTTTCTAATTGGGCTAGATTTCAGAGGTGTTACAAATGGTAACTGCAGCTACTCCCCCTACCATCTAGATCGCTATTCTGAAAGCGGGCGCTCTCACTGACGAGATGATAAGAACATGAGTATTGGGTAGGGGAGCGGAGAAAAGGAAAGAGACTGGAGAAACAAGTCGGTCTGGTACTGGAAAGTCGGATAAGAGGGCCAAAACAACCAGAAACTTTGTGGCCGTGACTCAAGGGAAGAAGGAACATGCTGGGTCGCACCCGAGATATGACAGGTGTAATCTCTATCATCCTCCAGCCGCGCCGTGCGGGTGTGTTTGAACTGCAGACGCCCGGGGCACCAAGCAAGAGACTGCAGAGTAGCGCCAAACCTGGTGGCACCCATCAACGCGGTTAACCCCGCTGGGAATGCCAGGGCATGCTACGAATGTGGAGGCCTCGACCACTTCAGAAACATGTGCCCCCTACTGAATAGGGCACCCGGTCAGCAGGAAACAACCAGCAGCAGATAATGGCCATAGCGGGTGCGCAAGGCCAAGGAAACCAAGGAAATGCTGCACGGGGTCGTGCCTTCGTCATTGGAGCTAATGATGCCCGTCAAGATCCGAACGTTGTCACGGGTACGCACTTACTCAATAACCACTTCGCATCTGTACTGTTTGATACTGGAGCAGACAATAGTTTTATATCATCTGATTTTGTGCAAATGCTTGATTTGAGTGCCAGTAGACTAGAAACTAGTTACTCTGTAGAAATAGCAAATGGTAGGGTTGAACAGGCAGAAGAAATTATTAAGAACTGCACCCTAATATTGGAAAACCAGGCCTTCAACATAGATTTGATACCTTTTGAATTGGGGAGCTTTGACGTAATAGTGGGAATGGATTGGTTGTCTAAGCATGGAGCCGAGATTGTTTGCCGAGATAAAGTAGTGCGGATCCCCATGTCAGACGAGAAGGTACTCAGAATACAAGGGGAGCGACCGGGAAAGAACTTGAAGCTTATCTCCTGCATGAAAGCACGCCAAGGTCTACGAAAGCAATGTTACACCTTTCTGGCTCACGTGGTAGAAAAGAAGGAAGAAGAGACGAAATTGGCCGACATTCCGATTGTACGGGATTGCCCGGAAGTGTTCCCTGATGATTTGTCTGGATTGCCTCCTCCACGACAGGTGGAATTCCATATAGAGCTGGTTCCTGGAGCTACGCCGGTAGCTAAGACACCGTATCGGTTAGCACCCTCAGAGATGCAAGAGTTATCAAGCCAACTACAGGAACTACTGGAGAAAGGTTTTATTCGACCGAGTTATTCACCGTGGGGAGCACCAGTATTATTTGTCAAGAAGAAGGACGGGTCGTTTCGTATGTGTATCGACTACAGGGAATTGAACAAATTGACCGTGAAAAATCAGTATCCTCTTCCCGGAATCGACGACCTGTTCGATAAGTTGCAAGGAGCCTCGTATTTCTCTAAGATCGACCTTCGATCTGGTTATCATCAACTAAGAGTATTCGAGGACGTTATTCCAAAAACAGCATTTAGAACTCGTTAAGGGCACTATGAGTTCTTGGTCATGCCGTTTGGGTTGACCAGCGCACCAGCTGTCTTTATGGATTTAATGAATCGGGTGTGCAAGCCTTATCTGGATAAGTTCGTGATTGTATTCATAGACGACATACTCATCTAATCCCGTTTGAAGGAGGATAACGAAAAACACCTCCAAGCAATTCTAGGACTGTTGAAGGAGGAGAAACTTTTCGCCAAATTCTCGAAGTGTGAATTCTGGCTTCGAGAAGTTAAGTTTTTGGGTCATCTAGTTAACGAAAATGGAATTCATGTGGACCCCGGTAAGATTGAAGCTGTGAAGAAATGGGATACTCCCTAAACACCCTCAGAAATACGGCAATTCCTAGGATTGGCCGGATACTACCGTCGTTTTATTGCGAACTTTTCAAAGATCGCGCAACCGTTAACGCTGCTAACCCAGAAAGACAAGAAGTTTGATTGGGGACATGCACAAGAACGAGCCTTCCAGACATTGAAAGAAAAGCTGTGCAATGCTCCAATACTGTCCCTCCCGGATGGAACTGATGATTTCGTGGTATACTGCGATGCTTCACATCAAGGGTTGGGATGTGTGCTAATGCAAAGAGATAAGGTAATTGCCTATGCATCGCGACAACTAAAGGTGCATGAAAAGAACTACACAACTCATGACTTGGAGTTAGGCGTTGTAGTATTTGCACTCAAGATATGGAGGCATTATCTATATGGAACCAAATGCATCATTTACACGGATCATAAGAGCCTTCAACATATTCTTGATCAGAAGGAACTTAACATGCGATAGCGACGCTGGGTAGAGTTGCTTAGCAACTACGATTGTGAAATCCGGTATCACCTCGGGAAAGCTAACGTGGTGGTTGATGCTTTAAGCCGTAAGGAACGCGTGAAACCATTACGTGCTCGAGCGCTAGGATTGACTATTCAAACCAATCTAAAGGCTCAGATTCAAATTGCGCAAAGTGAGGCTTTGAAAGAAGAGAACCCTGCGGGAGAAGAATTCCGAGGGATGGATACACAAATGAGTCGCAAGGATGACGGCGTGCATTACTTCGTGGATCGTATATGGGTCCCTAGATGGGGAGGTGTACGTACACTAGTCTTGGATGAAGCACACAAGACTCGATACTCTGTTCATCCTGGTGCAGACAAGATGTACCACGATCTGAAGGAGTTGTACTGGTGGCCAGGTATGAAGAAAGATATTGCTTTATATGTGAGCAAATGCTTGACATGTTCAAAGGTCAAGGCAGAACACCAGAAACCATCGGGATTATTGCAACAACCTGAAATCCCCGAGTGGAAATGGGAGAACATCACTATGGATTTCGTTACCAAACTCCCGAGAACGCCAAGCGGACACGACACGATATGGGTCGTGGTGGATCAAATGACAAAATCCGCTCACTTCTTGCCTATCCGAGAAGACTACAAGATGGATAAGCTGGCAAGGGTGTATATCAAAGAAGTCGTGACACAGCACGGGGTGCTGGTGTTAATCATATATGACCGAGACAGTCGATTCACTTCATGATTTTGGCAGACGTTACAGAAAGCGATGGGCACTCGATTAGAGATGAGTACAGCCTATCACCCCCAGACAGACGGCCAAATTGAACGAACGATACAGACGCTTGAAGACATGCTGAGGGCGTGCGTTATTGATTTTGGTGGTAGTTGGGATACTCATCTACCGCTGATCGAGTTTTCCTACAGTAACAGCTACCATACTAGTATCGGTTGTGCACCGTTCGAAGCGTTGTATGGACGGAAATGTAGATCGCCTGTATGTTGGGTGGAGATTGGCGAAAGCCAGCTAACAGGTCCCGAAATCATTCAAGAAACCATCGATAAGATCTTCCAAATCAAAGACAGACTCAAAGCTGCTAGAGACCGCCAAAAGAGCAATGCCGACAACCGTCGGAAGCCACTAGAGTTTAATGTTGGGGATCGAGTGTTGCTTATGGTCTCTCCGTGGAAAGGGGTCGTACAGTTTGGAAAGAAAGGGAAGTTGGCCCCAAGATATGTTGGACCATTCGAGATCATAGAAAGAATCGGTCCGGTGGCGTACCGATTACGGTTGCCACAAGAGCTTAACAGTGTACATGATACTTTCCATGTATCGAACCTCAAGAAGTGTTTAGCTGACGAATCACTTCACGTACCTATTGAGGACATCAAGATTAATGAAAGCCTCCATTTTATGGAGGAACCTATTGAGGTCATGGACCGAAAGGTCAAAAGGTTGAGGCGCAGCAAGATACCTATTGTTCGCGTAAGATGGAATTCCAAACGAGGGCCAGAGTTTACATGGGAACGTGAAGATCAGATGAGACTCAAATATCCACACCTATTCGAGGATGACACCCTTAGAACTAGCACCAGTTAAATTTCGGGACGAAATTCCCTCAACTGGGGGATACTGTGACATCCGTCACCGAAGGTCCGTCATTTAACGTGTTCGATTAACCTTTGTTATCAGTCATTCCTCATTTTGATAAACCATCTACGTGGATACCATATTTGCTTTGCTTAGTTATCCTTATATGCGTGCTATCGTTGCTTGACTTGTCGTTATCTTAAGACGTTTTTCTAAGATTTGCCCCGTTATCATTAAACACACCGTTTTTATAAGAACATAATGACACGAATAAAACCATTTTTAAATTATAAATATCATTAACAACATTTTATCATTAATAAAACAAGACTAATAAATAATGTATTCAACCGAAACAAAATTTAAGAACTCGGGGCAAAGTACAGGGACTAAAAGTGACATTTTGAAAACCTGGGATGGGTATAAAAACCCCATTCCCAGCCATTTTCACCATCTTCTTCTCCATTTCTTCATCTTCTCCACTTCACCTCCTTCACCACTCTAGCACCAAAACCGCTCGTTTTCTCGCGTTTCCACCGTCAAATCTTGAGTGTCATCGTGTATACTCCTTCCTAGCAGGTAGATAACCTCGCTTACCTTGTTTTTAGCTTGATTTAGCTGCTACGTTTTCTAGGGTTTCGAGTGCTCGGGTTCATCCGAGCACATGAGGTCGTGTGGGCTTGCATGTTGTATTTTTAAGTGTGCTTCTTGTTTAGACATGTTAGGATAAGTGTTCTGGAGGTTCTTGGTGCGTGAAACCCATGCTCGGAGCAGCTGGACACTGCTCGAGGTCTGTGCAGTCGCGACCTGCTGTACAGGGCGACTGGGCCTTCCGGCCAACTGAGCCGTGCGACTGGGGTGAGTCGTGCGACTGGGTTAGGCGTATGAGTGTGTCACGCGACTGAGCCGTGCGATTGGGCAAATCGTACGACTGAGTCATGCGTATGGGTGTGTGCGATTGAATGTGTGTGCGAATGAGTCCATGCGAGTGAGTGTGCATGCGATTGAGTCAGTGCGAATGACATTGTGTGCGAATGTGCGTGAGTCGTACGACTGAAAGGCCAGTCGCACGAATGAGTGTTCAATCGCATGAATGAAGCTGATTCGTGTGAATGAAAGTTCAATCGTGTGTATGGAGGTTGATCGTATGACTGGGTCTTGCATGGTACGACTGAATGCTTAGTCGTATGAATGAAGGTTCAATCGTACGAATGAAGCTGATTCTTACGACTGAAGGTCCATTCGTACAAAGGAAGGGTTGAGTCGTGCGTCCGGTCCTGTTGTGAGACTGATGATGGTGTGTGTGTGTGTGGATCCCCTTTTCGGAGAACTCACGACGATGAAGTAACATTAATAAAATGTCATGGCTTGACCACAAAGATTAAGGTCAACGCTATCAACAGGCACATACTGTTTAAAATGAACCTAGTCTAATATGTGTATGTCTGCTTGTGTGTGTACTACCCACGACCGAACCGAAACTTCCCGAATCTATTGACATCATCTTATGCTTTATGCTTATTATTAATGCTTGTCAGTAACTGTCAATAGGTGTTTGACTGTTCATAGCATCCTACCGCTAGGAATATTCATCATACGTGCCTATCATCTGTTCAGTGAGTTTCGTGGCCCCTTTTTACTCTTATAAAACCTTTTTAAATATTTTCAACTTGGGAGAAAAGAATGCTCACCTATATAACTTGATTTCAGGCACCTTCCCTAGTGGAAGTTGGCTACTACTTCTATGAGTATCTTAACTTGCTTATCTTGTGATTGCTACTATGTGAACTTGAACTATGTGCTATGTTACCCCTATGTATGACTTAGTGGTATCACCCTACCTATGCACTACTACTTGATGTTATGTGTTGATTGATGTTACCTGTGGATGCCATTGACCTTGGATGCTCTCGGCTGTGTGGCTCTGCTGTGTGGTTCTTCTGTGTGGTTCTTCTAAACCGATCATCCGCTACAACCATTAATCCCGGTAATTGGGACCTAAGGATTGGTTTGGTTGTAAGGTAAACGTATGCGCTGTGTGGATCTTGCTACGTCATATTAAACTTATTATGCTATGGAAAACCTTTTTATATAACCATTAATCCCGGTAATGGGACCTAGGGATTGGTTTGGTTATAAACTATACGTACGCGCTGTGTGGATCTTGCTACGTCTTAATAAACTATTTAAACTTTGGGAATGTTTCCTTTCAGCCATCAATTCCCATGTGGAACCGATGTTTAGGTTTGGCTGTAGCTATTTAAAACTGGTAAACCGCCTATACATAAGTGTATTCGCGGTAACACTTATTGAGCTTGTTGTTTTCATCATTAATATTTTTTTTATTTACTTAAAACCAGCGAAGCTCACCAACAATTATGTTGACGGTTTTGAGCATTTCTTTTCAGGTGACCAGGGTAATTGAAGAACTAGGAGTGCTGCCTTATAGAGGAGACCCTAGGATGCATATTGTAATTATTACCCTTGTAAAGCTTGAACATGACTTTTTGTATACTTGTTCCCGAGTTGTGGGAATTTACGTTACAAGTTATTATCAATGTTTATGTGATCATCTTATGTCTATGCTTATGACTATGCTGTCGTGAACATTGATAATACACGACACAAGTCTCCAATTGTGTTCGGGTGTCGTCATGACACGCTTGTCATCATATTATTACTATTGCTACTCTATTGCATACCATGTTTTATGACGATCCCGTCTAGCTCACATTCCCCGTGTTTCCGCTATTAGCGGGGGTGTGACATACACACATACACACATACACACATACACACATACACACATACACACATACAAACACACACATACACACATACACACATACACACATACACACATACACACATACACACATACACACATACACACATACACACATACAGACATACACACATACACACATACACACATACACACATACAAACACACACATACACACATACACACATACACACATACACACATACACACATACACACATACACACATACACACATACAGACATACACACATACACACATACACACATACACACATACACACATACACACATACACACATACACACATACACACATACACACATACACACATACACACATACACACATACACACATACACACATACACACATACACACATACACACATACAC